>JAKSZT010054324.1:3505965-3991774 GCA_026826555.1 Tolypeutes matacus | reverse complement strand
GGCGGGCCTGCCCCCACCAGGAGGCCCCGGGAACCGAACCCGGGGCCTCCCATATGGTAAACGGGAGCCCTACTGATTGAGCCACAGCCGCTTCCCTTTAAATATATTTTTATGACAAAAGTTGTAAACTTACAAAATAATCATGCACATGTGCAGAATTCCCAAACAACACCCCTCTATTAACACACCACACTGTGGTGGAACATGTGTTACAGATTATGAGATAATATCATCCGATTATTACCAATTCCATAGCATACATTTGGCACTCATTTTCCATACTCCCCCATTATCAACACAGTGCATCTTTGGCATAGATGCAAGAATATTACATTATTACTTTTAACCACACTCCATAGGTCACTCCAGTTGTATTTTTCCCATGCTTCTCCACATTCCCACCATGCTGCAATAATGATGTACACCTGCTCTAGCTCACAAAGGACACTCTTGCATCTGTACCATCAAACACTATTCTCATCCACCTCTCTGTTTACTGTGCAATTCAGTCCCTAGATTATTCTCTAGCTTTCTGTCAATTGGCATTTACATCCCTAGACTAACATTTTCAGCCACATCCCCATTTATAAACCAGTTTTTACTCATTATAATGTGTTACCATCAACTCTGTACATTTCCACACTTTTACAGTAAAGCTAATTAAAACTTCTACATACATTAAATATCAGTAATCCATCTCAGTCCTCCTCTTATCTCTTTTAAGAATCCACCACCTATAACCAGGTCTTGAAGATATTTTCCTACATTTTCTTCTAGAAACTTTATGGTTCTTGCTTTTATATTTAGGTTTTTTACTCATTTTGAGTTAATTTTTGTATATGGGTCCTCTTTCCTTCTTTTGCTATGGATATCAAATTTTATCCACACCATTTGTTGAATGGACTGTTCTGCCTGAGCTGGGTGGGTTTGACAGCTAGTCAAAAATCACTTGACCATAGATGTGAGGGTCTGTTTTTTAACCATCGATTCTGTTCCATTGGTCTTTGTGTCTGTCTTTATGCCAGTACCATGCTGTTTTTACCACTGTAGGTAGGTAATACAACTTAAAGTCTGGAGATGAGAGTCCTCCAACTTTGCTTTTCCTTTTTAAGATGTTTCTGGCTATTCAGGACCCCTTATCCTTCCAAACAAATTTGACAATCAAGTTTTCCATTTATTTAAAAAAATGCTGGTGGAGTTTTTATCGTGATTGCATCGAATCTGTAAATCAATTTGAGTAGAATTGACATCTTAATGATATTTAGTCTTTCAATCCATGAGCATGGAATGTTCTTCCAATTATTTAGGTCTTTTTAAAATTTCTTTTAACAATGAGTTGTAGTTTTCTGAATACAAGTGCTTTACATCATTGGTTAAGTTTGCTCCTGAATATTTGGGTTTTATCTGTCTTATTTTATTTTCATCACTCTTTTGACACTTTTAGTTACTTTTATTGATATAATCTTCATTTCTAGACTCTCTTCTAGACCTCTCTCTCCTATCTTTTCTTTTCAGGCTGTAGCATACCCTTTAGTATTTCCTGCAAAGCAGGTCTCTTGGTTACAAAATCTCTCAGTTTCTGTTTATCTGTGAATATTCCAAACTCGCCTTCATTTTTGAAAGACAATCTTGCAGGATATAAAATTCTTGGCTGGAAGTTTTTCTCTTGCAGTATCTTACATATATCATACGACTGTCTTCTTGCCTCCATGGTTTCTGATGACAGATAGGCACTTAATCTTACTGGGTACCCCTTATATGTTATGCATTGCTTTTCTCTTGCTGCTCTCAGAATTCTCTCTTTGTCTTTCGCATTTGACATTTTGATTAGTATGTGTCTCGGAGTTGGTCTATTCAGATTTTTTCAGATGGGAGTACGTCGTGCTTCTTGGACATGGATATCTATGTCCTTCAATAGGGTTGGGAAATTTTCTACCATTATTTCTTCAAATATTCTTTCTGCCCCTTTCCCTTCTCTTCTCCTTCTGGGACACCCGTGTCACCTATGTTTGCACGTCTCTTGTTATCCTTTAGTTCCTTGAGACCTTGTTCAAGGTTTTCCAATCTTTTCTTCATCTGTTCTTTTGTATGTTCACTTTCAGAGGCCATTTCTTCAAGCTCACCAATCCTTTCTTCTGCCTCCTCAAATCTGATATTATATGATTCTAGTGTATTTTTAATTTCATTTATTGCACCTTTAATTCCCATAAGATCTGCTGTTTTTCTATGTATGCTTTCAAATTCTTCTTTGTGCTCATCCAATGTCTTCTTAATATCCTTAATTTCTTTGGCCATCTCATTGAATTTATTAAGGAGATTTGTTTTTTTGTTTTTTTTAAGATTTTATTTATTTATTCATTTATCCCCCCCCTTGCTGCCTGTGCTCGCTGGGTCAGCCAACCACGCCGTGCGGGCGGGCTTGCCCTCACCAGGAGGCCCCGGGAACCAAACCCAGGGCCTCCCATATGGTAAACGGGAGCCCTACCGACTGAGCCACAGCCGCTTCCCTATTAAGGAGATTTGTTTGAACATCCATGATTAGTTGTCTCAACTCCCTTATGTCATCTGGAGGCTTATCTTGTACCTTTAATTGGGCCATATCTTTCTGTTTCTTGGTGTGAATTGTAATTTTTTGTTGGTGTTTTGGCATCTGGCTTACTAGAGTGTTTATTCTGGGTGCAGTTTTTCTCTTTAGTTTAGGGCTTCCTGCCCTTTCTCCCTTGCTGGTTGTGTAGTAGGAGCCAAGGATGTAGTTGGTGTTATAAGCTGTGGAGGCTCAAGCTACCCTCATTGCCCCAAGAACCAATGAAGCTTCTCCCTAGCTGTGAGGAATAATCCAAGTCATGCAGGCCTAGACAGTAGTTGCCCAGAAAGACTGATAAAGTTTCACGTCCCTTTCTACCCTGCCTGGGGCAGGGATGGAGCTGCAGGTGTGGGCAGCAACCTAGGAAGTGCAGGTCCAAGATGACCACAGTTGCCCTGGTAGACTTCAGATTATTCAGTCTGTGCAGTTACGTGGATGGATAGGCTGGTGCAGGGCCCATAAGTTTCCTCCCTGCTAGAGGTGGGGCTGAAGCCTAGGCTAGGGCTGCAGGCCAATCTGGGTGAAAGAAACTGGTCTCTACCACCACAGTCATTTTCAGTTAGCCTGGCTTCCCCTCATGCTGGGGGTGGAATCAAATTGGCAGCTACCGGCCTCCTTCTGACTTGGACAGGCTCAAACTTTAGCTATTCTTAGGATTATTGACTAATCAGTAGCTGAAATTGGTGGCCAACCGTGTCTTCCTCCCCTGTTATTGGGAAATAGAGCTTCCAATTGCCACAGAATAGCTCCTGGGACGGCTTGTGCTGCCAAAGTAGGAGGATCCCCGGCGTCTGTGGTGTGGCCTGTAATTTCCTGGAGAGGCTAGCGCAGCTCCCCCCAGCTTCCTCCCTGCCTGAGTGGGCCTGGGGCTTATGCTACAAGGGCAGTCTGATCTAGATGGGAAAAAACCGGTCCCTACCAGCACTGTGATTATTCAGTCAGCCCCGCTTCCCTTCATGTCAGGCACGGAGTTAAGATGGCGGCCACCGACCTCCTTCTTACTTGGACAGGTTCAGACTTTAGCTGTTCTTAGGATTATACTTTAGCCCGCTGAATTTACTAATCAGGAGCTGAAGTTGGTGCCCAACCATCTCTTCCTCCCCCTTTTCGGGAAGTGGAGCTTTCAATTCCAGCCGCGGAACAGCTCCCCAGCCGGCTAGGGCCTCCAGTGGAGAATGGGCCCCGGCCTCCGTGGCGTGGAGTGCTCTACTTAAGAATCTTCTCTGCAGATGGGCAGTCTTCTCCTTCAATTCTTTCAAGGATGTTGCAGGATGCACTTCTGCTCTCCTGCAGCCCCCAAATAAGTGCTCTAGTTAGTTGTAGTGATCACCAACTGCCCCATAGCAGGAGCTGATTCTCGGAGCGCTTTACTCTGCCGCCATCTTGCTGGTTGTTTTAAGCTGTTGGGATTTTGATTGGGATTGCATTGAATCTGTAAATCATTTGGGGTAGAATTGACATCTTAATAATATTTAGTCTTCCAGTTCATAAGCATGGAATGCTCTTCCACTTATTTAGATTTTTTAAATTTCTTTTAGCAAAGTTTTGCAGTTTTCCATGTGTAATTCTTTTATATTATTGATTAAATTTATTCTGAGATATTTGATTCTTTTAGGTGCTATTGTAAATGAATTTTTTTCTTAATTTCCTCCTCAGATTGCTCATTACTAGTGTATAGAATCTGACATTTTCGTGTTGATCTTGTACCCCACCACTTTGCTGAATTGGTCTATTAGTTCTAGTAGCTTTGTTGTAAAATTTTCAGAACTTACTATATATAAGATCATGTCATTTGCAAACAGTGAAAGTTTTGCTTCTTCTGTTCCAGTTTGGATGCCTTTTGTTTCTTTTTCTTGCCTAACTGCTCTGGCTAAAATTTCCAGAACGATGTTGAATAACAGTGGTGATAGTGGGCATTGTGGTCTTGTTACAAGTCTTAGAGGGAAAGCTTTCAGTCTTTCACCATTGAGTATGATGTTAGCTGTGGGTTTTTCATATATGCTTTTTATTATGTCAAGGAAGTTTCCTTCTATTCTTATTTTTCTAAGTGTTTTTATCAAGAAAGGCTGATGATTTTTTTCAGTTGCTCTTTCTGCATCAATTGAGATTATCATATGATTTTTTCCCCTTCATTTTGTTAATGTGGTATATTACACTAATTGATTTTCTTGTGTTGAACCACCTTTGCATACCTACTTGATCTTGGTGTATAATGCTTTTAATGTGTTGTTGGATTTGATTTGCAAGTATTTGTTGAGGATTTTTGCATCTATAGTCTTAAGAGAAATTTGTCTGTAATTTTCTTTTCTTGTAGTATCTTTATCTGGCTTTGGTATTAGGGTGATGTTGACCTCATAGAATGAAGAGTTAGAGCAGGATTGGTATTAATTCTTCTTGGAATGATTGGTAGAATTCATCTATGAAGCCATCTGGTCCTGGCTTTCCTTTGTTGGGAGGGTTTTGATGACTAAGTCAATCTCTTTACTTGTAATTGATCTGTTGAAGTCTTCTATTTCTTCTGGAGCCAGGATAGATTGTTTATGTATTTATAGGAATTTTCCATTTCATCTAGGTTGTCTTAATTTTTTGGCATACAGTTGTTCATAGTATTCTCTTATGACTCTTTTTATTTCTGTGAGGGCAATAATAATGTCTCCCCTTTCATTCTGATTTTATTTATTTGTGTCTTCTTTCTCTTTTTCTTTGTCAGTCTAGCTAAGGGTTTGTCCATTTTTATTGATCTTTTCAAAGAACCAACTTTTGGTTTTGCTAATGCTCTCTACTGTTTTTTTTTTAATTCTCAATTTAATTTCTTTCTTTTTTTTTTTTTTTCCTCTAATCCAGGAGTCTGTGAGCTTGAATTGAAATTCAAAAAACATTATTCTTTCGGGCACTGTTGGTGCATGTGTGATATATGTGTTAAATAATACACAGCATGGCTTACTAAGGGATCTGTGGTTTTCACCTGACTGGCAAAGGGGTCCGTGGAACAAAAAAGTTTAAGAACCCCTGCCTAATCTTTGTTATTTGTTTCCTTCTGCTTCCTTTGGGTTTAGTTTGCATTTCTTTTTCTATTTCCTTCAGCTGTGCATTTAGATCTTTGATTTTATCTTTCTTCTTTTTTAATTTCTTTTTTCTTTTTTAGTATCTTTCTTCTTTTTTAATGTAAGCATTTATGGCTATAAATTTCACTCTCAGCCATTCCTTTGCTACATTCCATAAGTTTTGATATATTGTGTTCTCGTTTTCATTCATCTCAAGATATTTACTAATTTCCCTTGTAATCTCTTCTTTGACCCGCTGAAACCACAGGGATTTTTGATCCCTAAGTTACTTCATGACCTCACTGTGCACTGCCATCTGTCTGCCTCTACAATAAACACAACGAGCACAGCAGGTATTGTGGCTGTCTCTCAATTATCTTCTCAGTAAGACTTGGGATATAAATGATGAAAATAATTTTCAAAAAGAGTATATTGGATGATTTAAATCCATTTCAAGCTAATGTTTTGACACTGTGTGGTCACAGCCTCAGAAATTGTAATACACACAACAAAAAAGGCATTTCCAAATGAAGACTGCTTAGGACATTTAGCAATAAAATGTTGCACCACAGTTAGAAGAAATCCCTGGGATTTTGACTCTTATATACAAAATTAAAATGGAGGTTTGTGTTAAGAAACATTGCACAGATATATTTTCCTTCTCAAAAATTACCAATTGCAAGAATTGTTTTTTGCATCTCAGCAAAGAAGACCAAGTCACCATCAACAGGATGTATTCTTATGACTTGCTGTCCTTAATTTTTTTTTTGGCTATTTTATTTGTGCAATAGGCTTTCTGTTTCATGATATTGCATGCCAAGTTACTTCCAACAGAAAGGCCTGTAGTGGTCCTCACCCTAAAGAAAGAGACCACCAATCACATAGGTGAGAATCTTTGCCCTTACCTCTAATATTTTGACTTTATCCCTGTTTCACCCATCCTTATAAATCACCACCACACAAGTATGGAAAATATATCTTTAACCTTTCTTCACTGAAGCAGCTCCAAAAATCCAATATTGCAAATATTTCCTCCACTTATTGGAAGAGATATGTTCCTTGATATTGCCAAGCTGGTCACATACTCCCCATGGTCCCTTCACCTTTTTACTCCCCTGCTTCTACCATAATTTTTGAGGCATGTGACATAAGTGAAAGGGCACAGGGTTTTTAGTCAGAAGAAGCACTTCTGCTGCTTACCAGCTTAAGAACTTTGAGTAAGTCATTCAGTCTTCCTGAACATCTATTTTCTCTACAATGTCATCATCAAACAAAAGCCAGAAGCCATGACATTTCACAATAGTGATATAGGTGCCACTGTGAACCACCATGGCAACCAGGTTATAGTGTTCAAAGTCCAGGTTCAGCTCATCACTGGAGGTGTTTAAGGGGCAGAGTTCCTGAGGGAAGACCATCTAGTAAGAAAGCTTGGTGTACTTGTGGAGCTGCTCCATGTCCTTGAACTGCTTTAGGTGGATGGCCGAAATCGTGTGCAGCTTTTTTACTCTTATCCTTTTCTGAGCCTCCTGTTTGAGGCAACATGTTTCACAGTAATATTTCTGCTCACTATATAGTATTTATGTGTTACTGAAGTCTCTTAGATCATGGGTAATAGACATATTGTGCTCCACATCAACAGAAAGGTCAAGAAAATCTTCATCCTTGCTACTATGAGTTTCACAATTCAAGCATCAAGTTTCTTTGGTAAGTGTTCCCTGAAAAATCTCATGGACCCAGGTGGGTTCTGGTTCATTATTCTCCACAGATTTCCTTCATATTGCCATTTTTAAAAATTTCCATTTTATTGTTCCTGTATCTTCTCTTCATGCAAAATGTCTGCAATAGTGTTTAGCAAATAATTTTAAAAATTCATGGGCATCCTGCTTCATGAAGTTATCAAAGAGATCGTTAAAATGCACTTCTTTGGTGGGATCATGCCAACCTTCTTCTGCGTGGCCATGCTGTGGAAAAAGTCTGTCAGGAATGCCAACAAGTTTTCCTTCTTTTTTTGCTGGGCCTTGTATGCCAACACATTCTCACAGAATGGCTGGCAGAAGTGAAAGACTTGGAACATAGTGCTTGGAGCACAGAGTTACAGTAGTATGTGTTTCCGAAATTGAACCATCCAAAGTAGTGTTCATTGATTGGAAACCTGCACCAATGTCTTTCCAGAACAGAGGCATTGGTGCCCTATTTATGCCTACACATTAGATCTCAACTTTTCCGACAAATGCTCAACTTTTTCTATAGCAGTACTGACCTGATACTCCTCTTGTGTCCTCCCCCAGCTTTTGCCCTGGCTGGATCTTTCAGCCTTGAGCTTTATTGAAAACAGGTTGTGACATTCTGCCCAGGTGTGCCAAGAAGCCCCAGCTGCACATATGAAAATAAGGCGATGTTTCGGACAGTCGGTCTAAACTTTAGACTCTAAAGTTTGCAGCGATCCTGACTGCCATCTTTTTAAGGTGAAAACGGGAAAGTACATGGTGAAGTGATTGTAGGGAGAGGGAGAGGGGAGGGCGGAGACTTCTGCAGCAGAGAGGTGGTCTGCGGTCAGGCTTTCATTTGGGCTGGGAGAGGGAGGCCGGGAGGGAAGAGGAGGAGGTAGCTGGGAGGGTGGGAGAGGCGTGGAGGGTGGAGAAGGGGGGAGCAGGGAGTGGCCTCCAGGGTTACTATGAAACTCAAATACATCTAGTGTGTGAAATTGCTCTAACGTTTTAAGTGCTATACAAAGTAGTAGTTACTATATTTCTTTAACTCTTTCCCATTACAGCTACATGCACCCAGACTTTTCCATCAGTACCCATTCATCTTTCTCAGAAGCATATATCTTAGGAGCATAATTCCTAAATCCCTATTAGAGAAGTCCCCTCTCTTGTCCCAGATTAACTCCTCCACTGCCGCTTAATATATCCATTCCAGAGGAATCTTCCTATCTTATTCCCTTTTTCCTATCGTTTTAGCCTTTCCTCCATTAATTTCTTCCTCTCAACATAGAAACACATTCATCTCTCCTATTATTTTCACATTCAAAGTTCTTAGAAGACTAGCCTATTTTACATCCCATTCTCTTTTCCACACACTGCTCCTTCTACTCCACTGAAATTGTTCTTATTAACATCACCCATGATAGCTACTAAAATTTGTGCACACTCTTTGGTTTTATTCCAGTAAGAATTCTATGTAGTGTTTAATATTATTAACCCCACCCTCCTTGAAAGGTTCTCTTCCCTTGCATTTTATGGCATCACTTTCACTTGATTCTTCTACCTTTTTGTTCACTCTTCATTCTTTTCCCTAGGCATCTCTTCTTTTCTGTTTCTACAAGAAGCTTAGAGAGTTTTTGTTTGTCAAATTAAGTAAATTTCCTTTGGCTTTTGGAATCATCTCAAAGATTCCTATGTGTCAGGCTGCTTTTATTTTATTTTATTTTATTTTATTTTATTTTATTCATTTATTTTAAAGAATCTTTAGATTACATAAATGTTACATTAAAAGTATAGAGAATTCCCATATGCCCTATTCCCTCCCCCTCCCATGCTTTCCCACATTAACAACATCCTTCATTAGTGTAGTACATTTGTTACAATTGATGAACACATATTGAAGCATTGCCACTAACCGTGGATTATAGTTTACACTTTATCCTGCACAATTTTGTAATTTATGACAAAATATATAATGGCCAGTATCCACCACTGCAATGTCATTCAGGACAATTCCAGTGTCCCAAAAATGCTCCCATATTACACCTGTTTTTTCCTCTCCCTCCCCTTAGAACCTCCGGTGGTCACTGCCTCCACATCAATTATAAAAGTTCTTCCATTGCTAGAATAACAATAAGTCTATAGTAGAATAATAGTAAGTCTACTTTAGACCATTGTTCATTCCCCAATCTTGAGGATATGGGAATGGTGATGCCCACTCTGCCTCTAACTGAGAGGGGACTTAGATCCCATATGTAAGTTTTCTTGCTTACAGTTGCTGATACTCTCTGTTCATTGGGATGGGTGTTGTCCATCATCATCACCTTGTTAATTATCCTGGGTGCTTTTATACTGTGATAGTGGATTTGTGGCTGGGATAACTATATAATGAAAATCTGATTTCCCATAGATTTTTTTTTTTTTTTTTTTTGAAGTACCGGGGCCAGTGACTAAACCTAGGACCTCATATGTGGGAAGCCGGTGCCCAACTGCTGAGCCACATCAACTCCCCTGAGTTGGCCCCCTCACCTTTTTGCTTGTTGTTCATTTCTCCATCTTCTAACAGGCACCAGGGACCGAACCCGGGACCTCCCATACGGGAAGTAGGTATTCAACCACTTGAGCCACACCTGCTCCCCTCCCATAGATTTCTAAAGTGTCGCTAGATGTAGATAATTCTTAGTAATAGCTAACATGGTTTAGTAAAAGCTGTCTTAAGTTCAAGCCTTATCTGAACATATAAAAAGCAGCAGCAGCAAACAACAAAAACAAAAAACTCGTTACCAAACAAACATTCCCTGAATGCTAGTTGTGTAAATTATAAATTACCAGAGTCATCTGAACATCCTATCCTCATCCAGTAATAGTAGGCCATAAATACTTTCTTCCTTTCTCTTTATAAGACCTAAGTTGGACTAGGTGGTAGGAAAACCTTCTTACTCATTTCTACTATACTATGAGGTCTTTCACCATCCTGTGGGTTTCCAGCAGACAGGGTTGATGTCTTAGTCATCTCTGTATCCTCTCTGCTAAGCAGACCACCTGGCACATAAGCTCACAGTGAATCGGTTTGGGATGAGATAGATACAACCATTAACTCTTAAGGACTAAACCAAATTTAAAGGGCAAGGGAGCTGCTTTGGAAAACAATTTGAAAGTTCCCTAAAAAGTTAAACAGAATGTTACCATATAATCTAGCAATTCCACTCCTAGGTATATACCCAAAAGAATTGAAAATATATGTTTACATAAAAACATGTACATGAATGTTCATAGCAGCATTATTCATAGTAGCCTAAAAGTGGAAACAACCCAAATGTCCATCAACTGATGAATGGATAAATAAAATGTGGTAAATCCATAACAATGGAGTATTATTCAGCCATAAAAAGAAATGAATTACTGAAACATGTTACAACATGGATGAATCTTTAAATCATTATGCTAGCGGAAAGAAACGAGACACAAAGGCCACATGTACGATTTCATGAATATGAAATATCCAGAATAGGCAAATCCATAGAGACAGAAATTAGATTGTAGTTACCTAGGGTTGGGATAGGAAGGAGATTGCGGGTAATAACTACAAGGTATGGGAGGATTTCTTTTTGGAGTGATAAAAATGTTCTAAAATTGATTGTGCTAATGGCTCATAACTCTATAAATATACTAAAACCATTTAATTATACTTTAAATGGGTAAATTTTATGTATGTGAAATATATCTCAATTTTTTCAAGAGGGGACTAAAAATATAATGCTTTGAAAGTATTTTGAATTAAAGATACTTTAGGGAAGCAGATGTGGCTCGAGCAATTGAGCTCCTGCCTACCACATGGGAGGTCCCAGGTTTGATTCTTAGTGCCTCCTGGAGAAGACAAGCAAGACAGAGAGCTGGTGTGACAGGCATTCGTGCTGAGCTGACACAGCAAGATGATGCAACAAGGAGAAACAGAGGAAAGACAATGAGAGACACCACAAAGCAGGGAACTGAGGTGGCTCAAGTGATTGAGCAGGACCTCTCTTTCACATGGGAGGTTCCAGGTTCAGTTCCCAGGGCCTCCTAAAGAAAAGACAAGCAGACACAGAGAGCCCACAGCAAATGGACACAGAGTGCAGACAGCGAGCACAAACAATGGTGGGGGGGGGCGGGGGATAAATAAATAAAATAAATCTTTTTAAAAAAAGATACTTTAATGCATAAGTATACTACAACTCATTCACACATGGCTTTTTTATAAAAATTTGACCAGAGTACGTATCATGTTCTTGAAAACACTACTATATGTAAAAACAGCCAACTCTAAGGAAGAAATTATATACTGATTATTTTTAATGATATTACTTGATAAGTATACTACTTTTTTAAATTAAGTATTTGAGAAGAAATTCAATGTGAGAGAATATAATTTATAATAGACTCTAACAAAAACCTGGTGGTAAATCCTCATTTATCTAGGATGGCTAGGGAGCAATATGGTCTGGTTAGCTGCATATTCTGATGAACTGAGTAACCAAGAATACATTATATTAAGAATAACTTTCAAAGAATTGGAATGCAATAAAACACGTTGTGGTGTTTTAAAACCATATGGACCCCAGAAAATCATGTTCTTAAAGCTAATCCATTCCTATGGATGTAAACATATTGTAAGTAGTATTTTTTATTAGGTTAGTTCAGTTAAGGTATGGCCCAAGGTGGGTCTTAATCTTCTTTCTGGAGTCCTTTATAAGAGAATGAAATTCAGACACATTCCAGGATTGCTGGCAGCCTGTGTTTTGAGACAAAAGCTTCACCTTAATGATGCCTTGATTTGGACATTTTCATAGCTTCAAAACTGTAAGCTCATAAGATAATAAATTCCCATAGTTAAAGCCAATGTACTTTATGGTATCTGCTTTCAGCAGCTGAACAAACTAAAACATATGCTTTCTAGTAAATTAAGTGAAACCTACTTTAACATTTGATGATTCAGAAGGCACTTCAGAATCTTGTAAAACCACGTAATTATCAATGATTTTTGTATAGTATTAGAAAAAAAATTGGCTGTAAGTGTTCAAGTCATTTGGATGCTAGATAAATAGTCCTTAAAGAGAACTTTTACAAGAAAGGAAAAAGAAGTAAAATGAGTATATATTAAAAAAACTAAACTATGGCTACAAGCCACAGAACAATGCCAGGAAATGCATATACGACATTATTACAGCACAAAGTTTACTGAGGAATTGAATGTTTCTCATAATTAATATTTATTTTTATTTTTTAAGAGAAAGAAAATCTTTCAGTATTGAGCTATTGCAGCAGTCCTGAGTTTGAATCCTGACCTCAGTCTTTCATGTCTCAAAGGTTGGTTGAGCTATTAGGGGTGAAGCTATCTAATCCTGAAACTATACAGCCCCCATGATCTGATGATTTAGAACAGTGCTGTCCAATAGAAATATATCTGACCTATAAATGGGAGGCAAAGATGTCATTTTAAGTTTTCTAGCACCTACATTAAAAAAGTAAAAAGAAACAGTGACATTAGTTTTAATAATATATTTATTTAACTTAATATATATGAAATATAATCATTTCAACATGTAATTAATAGAAAAACTATTATGAGATAACTTTACATCTTTTTTTCATAACGAAATTAGAAACCCAATACATATTTTATACTTAAGAATACATCTCAATTGCGACTAGTCACATTTCAACTGCTCAACAGCCACATGTGGCTTGTGGCTACTTATTAGGCAGCAAAGATTTAGAATTGGGAACTTTTCAGTCTGATTATAGCAAGGAGATGAGCCACCGGCAGAAGACAACTGGCAGTTTTGTTAAATAGAGGAAGTCTGTCCCATAAGAGGGGGAAAAAAAACTTTCCTGTGTGAAATTACAACCTAACCTTTTTTGCATTTCTTTTGTTTACTCTTAGGTTACGGACATATTTTATTAAAGAGCAATCTTAACTGGTACAATGAAGAAAAATGTATATATTTAACATCTAGGAATATTTTAGATACTTCCTTCCAAATGGAATCTCTGAAAAAATCTGACCAAATAGTCTATAAATTCAATAATTAAAAATAGTAGAGGATTTGTGAATTGCCTAAAGCAAATGTAAACATTGTGTTTACATTTAATAACTTCAGTATTCAAAAAACATTTTCTAACCTATTTTATGTGGTATAAATGTTTTATATGATGCCATTATCAATAATAGTTTCTTCATTTGTTCATGTATCTGAAAAGTAATTTATTATTACTTGAGTTGTAAAGCTTTGAAATATAGAGTGATTCTAAGAAAGTGTCTACACTGAGACCTCCTTTGGGTGGAATCAGTGCAGGAGAGAATTTTTCCTAGTCTCTGCTCCAATGCTCCCACCTCCCCTGCCAAAAAAGAAAAAAGATAAAAGTCTCTTTGAATGAGAGCACCTTATATATTTAAAATAAAATTTACATTTGGAACTAATCGAGGTTTAGATTAACTTACATACATTTCTCAGTATAGATTTATTTTGATGACACAACTTGGACACAGCAGATTATCAAATATCACTACTTAATTGTGTTTAAAATAGCTCAGATCACACAAATAAACTTATATCCTAGCCCATTACTGTGTGAGCACTGCATGAAGCGTTCCCTGCCCCCTTCCCAGCCACACTCTAGCTCCCCAGGCCTTCCTTTCACCTCACAGAACTCTGGCACTAATGTCAGCAGAGGAAGGAGTGGGGATGAAGCTAAGCGGATGAAAACAATGGGGAAGGGAAGAAGACAGAGTAGGCGAAGTGCCTTGTGACCTTAAAATAACGAGCCGTGTTTTCCTGTGTGTCTGGTAAACTGTCTCTAAAGGCAATTTTGAAAAAGAAGCTATATGTTTACAATAAAGGTAACATCCTTGGGCCAAGTAAAAGCCTGCCCTGCTAAGTTTGCTGCCTTGAAGCACAGCACTTATATGAATGTAACTGAAAAGTAGATTTCAGTCTGTTGGAAGGAGAGCGTTGGGGGTGAGGAAGGGATTGGTCATATTGCATGAAAAATCACCACGTGTGAGTTATATTACAAAACTTTAAAAAGCTGATAAATGACAGCATCCCCTTTGCTCCTAACTATTATCAAAAGATAATATAGAGGACTTCTTGGCAAAGATAGAAATAAATTTCCACCTTTGTTGATTCAGGCTGAAACTGCTACATGCCTTTAAATTTTCAAAAGTTCTTCAGATTTTTTACTTTGGAGCAACAATATAGCAATGTGTAGCAAAGCATCTGCAGCGTTTTCAATAAATGATAGTGGTTAATATTATGAACTGGAAGTTACTATATATTTCAGATATTATCTAATGGAAATGTAAGGATTTTACCCTCAGAAATTTTTATTTGTGGGTTTAAAGAACAATCATGCATAAAATACTGGATTCCCATAAACACCCAAACACCAACACCTTGCATTGGTGTGAAACATTTGTTACAATTGATAATAGCACATTTTTATAATTGTACTATTAATTAAAGTCTGTGGTTTACTTAGGGTTCCCTGTTTGTATAGTGTCGTTCCATGGATTTTTAAAAACATTTTAAATTCTATTATGGTATATACAGTCTAACATTTTCCCTTTAAATCATATTCAGATATATATTTCAGTGCTGTTAATTGTATTCACAATGTTGTGCTATTACCACCAACCATCCATTACCTAAACATTTCCGTCATTACAAATAGGAATCCTGTATATTTTAAGCCTTAACCTCCCATTCCCTATCCCTACCCTATCCCTTGCTAACTTGTAGTTTAGATTCTGACTCTATGAGTTTGCTTATGCTAATTGTTTCTAATCAGTGAGATCATACAATATTTGTCCTTTTGTATCTGACTACAACATGATGTCTTCAAGGTCATTCCATGTTGTCCCATGTTATCATAACCTGAATCCTTTTTATGGCTGAATAATATCCCATTGTATGTATATACCACATTTTCTTTATCCATTCATCGATTGACGGACATTTGGGTTGCTTCCATCTTTTGGCAATTGTGAATAGTACTGCTATGAACATCTGTGTAACCATCAGAAATTTAAAATGGCATTTAAAGATTACATTATGGTTACAGTATACGAAGTAATACCTTTTTATCGTAAGACCTTAATTGCCTGAAATGATTTACTTCTTATTTTGATTTCTAGTTTCCACTGATAGATTTTTATAAATTTGTGCAAAATTTAAGTAACATTGCCTAAGCCTCTATTTTTTAAAAATGTTCACTTCTTTATTAATAGGGCATAAGTAATTTTAGATAATGCAGATATGTGATGGTACACATACCTTCATAATGGAAGTTTTTTAAACATCTCATCTCCTCCTCTCTCTCCCACATTTCAGTCCCTTTACAGCCCATTCCTATGGTAATCCTTTTTAACAGTCTAGTAGATATTCACCTATTTTTTTCCCTCTAGATTTATATAATTCTATGGCAGTCCTATACATACATATACTTACATACATATATAAATACAATAAATGCAGGTATTTTGATGATTGATTTTAAAAATGAGACCATATTATTAAGCTTATTGCTTTTCTTGCCCAACAATACACAATGGAAATCTCTCCAATTCATTTGGGTATAACTTGAATTCATATTATTTAAGGTAGCACATATTCCATGATTTGGATGTGACATTATTTAACTATTCCCCAATTGGTAAGTATTCATTTTATTTCCTTTTTTTTTTTTTTTTTTTTGGCACTTAATACACATTCCTATGTCCTTATCTATTGATGTTGAATTCTTTGGGTTAGATTTCCAAGAGCAGGATTGCTAGATCAGAGGATATGTGTATTTTTTAAATTTTATTTTAATGGATATTGATAAATATTATCCACTAGGAGCAAGATATATAAAAACATTTTCTGTCATTTTAGTAGAAAATGCCACTTGTCAGTAATGTTTATGTGACAAGAAATGTGATATCTTCTTTAAAAAAACCAAGAACAATAAACTTCTAGTAAGGAAGTCTCAAACAAAGAAGAATTCCATTGGGATATGTCCTCCTTTTTAATTACTGTAATTGGGAAGTGAAGTTGGGTTGGGGACAGGGGACAGGATACTTGAAGAAAAAATGATACTGAAATAGAAATCTTTCTAAGTTCACTTTCATCAGTAGGTGATTTTCTTCTCTGTAACAGTGCTGTCCTCAAACAGGATGTCTGAACATCTTGGTAATACACAACATTGTGGCTGTCACACACTTTTCCTTGCAAGATCATTGGTTTATTATTCCTTTGTCTAATTGCTTTATGGTGTGCAGCATACTGATACATTCCACTTAAACATTTTTCCCCACTTCTCTGTGGTAGGGAGTGGAGGAAGGGGAGGAAATTCCAAGAACAAAGGACCATCCTGTGAATATATGGATGATGCTTTCAAGACCTTAGCAGAGTTAATTGCTCAATTTGCTAAGCTCAATTTACAGTGCATCTCTGTAGGGAGCAGAATAAAATGCTATGATTTCCAAGTTAGAATGAAAAAAAAGAATCAACACTTTGATAGAACATTTATCAGATAATTACTATTAATAAGAAGAACACTAGTAGAGGCTAGTCAACATTTAAAATTTTTCTCTATTAGTCATTTCCATGAGGAAATATGAGTTCTGCACATCACAGATATTTAATAACCAAGATGATTGACATGCTTAATCTGAATGTTTACTTTTAAAATATGATAGAAAGATGAAAATTGACTAAAGGGAAACTGGTCAAAATGGTAAAAACTTAAAACTATATGACCTCTTTCCTGCAAATCAAACAGGGAGAGAGCCTAATTAATCCATAGCCAAGCTGAGCTAATTAAAAAAGACACTATGAAGATGAAATATGAAGCAAAGTACATGTAGAGTTTTAAATTTTTCAATAATAAACTATCCAACGAATACATTTCACTAAACATGAAAATGTGTTTTTTCAACTTAAGTTTGTCCAAGTTTTCTTATTAGCTTGCTTTCTCATCCCACTGAGAAATTTAGGCAATGAGAATACTACTTTGATTTTTTAGTTTAATTTATCTTGTTTCTGTCATCACAGCTATTGTGCTTAAGATAAGAACAGTCTGGAAATTGTTTATATTTTACAAATTTGTTATCTTTTTAAAGGACTAAACAGACTCGCATTTATTGGTTTTGAAAAATATAACACCAACCCAAATTAAGTGGGCAATGTGTTCATAAAAAGAGAAACTATTCCTTAATTCATGGGAAAAATCTGGGGAAAGGGTATAGAATATTCTGTTGAAGTAAGATTGGGATTGACTTTCTTCACCAGCTCCAGGTTTGGATAAATCCTGGGTCTGGTCTTTGTCAGATTTCCACTGAACTGAAGAGAAGGGCGTAAAGGTAGAGCGACCAGGCATATGTCCAAGTGTGGGAGTGACTAAGGCCATCTTTTAAGTCTAAATCTTCAAAGAGGGTAATGATTAGAGGGTAACTTAAACTATCAAGCCAAGTAAATTCATACACCTAATACCTTACTGTCAAAGGAGTGATACACAACTTGACCCAGATAACTGGAGGAGAAAAGGAATCTTTGGAATTAGTATAAATATACATATATATATAAACAATTATACAAGATCTGCCAAAATTCCAAGTGGTTTTTCCCAGAGTTTGGAGAATCTCCTCAGAAGAGTACCCTGGAAATCCAAAGCTTATCTAACAGCAATGCAAATTCAAGAAAAAACAAACAGAATCATCTCCCTCCACAACCTGCTTCTCCACTTTTGACCACTGCAATAGCTGTGTTCTATTTATATTTTATGTTCTGCTATCCTATGTGTATTTTTAGAGAAATCAGAATAGAAAAACCCCACTGAATTAAATCTTTAGTAAATATGTACAATAACCTCTCCTGGCATCAGTTCCTCACTTTTAAATGAGAAATCAAGCCATGTATGTTGAAAGAATATATGACTTAGAAACGAAACATATGGTCACATCCCAACTCTGACACTTGTGTGTTATCCTGGAAAATTTTATTGATCTATCTGCAATAAAGTCTCCTAGTTCTTAAATTTTGTGATTTAATGATTTATCTGATGATTTTTCCATATTTGTTACTATATTGAAAAAAATTATTAACTTAAAGAGAATCATAAAACTAGTAGACATAGATTGCAGAGCTTGTATATATTGTAGTAAAAATATTTAGAGTTGAAAGGCTCCTGGAAATAGTGCTTTAATCCACTTGACTCTACACAATCATGTTCTTGCCTGCCTTGATGACTGTGATTTTGGCTGCCTCCACATGAAATGTCTTCCTCTCTCTTATCCATTTATATATATTCTGTCCACACCACACTTAAAAGCCCAACTCAAATCTCATCCCCTCACTGAAGCCTTTTCTGAGAATTTCAGTGAACATTGATCAATTGAACTCTCTGATTAAATAATAATTGTATTCATCCTGTATTTCCACACAGCAATATATAATATACTATTTGTTTACATGTAATTTACATGTTTAAATTACTCATTCTCTTCTTTATTTTCAGTAAATGAAAATCTAATACATACTCTGTCATCTTGGACATTATGTAATGTTTCTTTGTAAAATGGGAAGGAAAATTCCTATCTTTCACAGTTGCAGAAGATTGAATAAGATAACATATAGGCAAGTGCCTGGCCTGTTGTGGCAAAAATGTCTATTTTGCTCTATCTTTTGTAACCAGATATTTTCTGAAAAAAATTTTAAAAATGAATTTCTAAACTTGCTCTCAAAAATCAGGGATATCTTATCAAGAAGGCTTAGTTTCTTTCTTTGTCAAAAGAAACATATAGTAACTAGCTCTGTCATCTTATTTAGCATGTTTTAGTGTCTACTTTCTACTTGTAGATGTCACTTTAAAAAGTTTTCTACCCTTTATAACATTAATGGAAGTCAATGGTCAGATATTTAGAATGAACCCCTTCCTTCCTTCCTTCCTTCCTTCCTCCCTCCCTCCCTCCCTCCCTCCCTCCCTTCCTTTCTTCCTTCCTTCCTTCCTTCCATCTATTGATATCCCATTATTGCAAATGAGGATCTAGCTTGAAAATCCCATTCTCATTCACCACCATCTAAAGCACACTTTCTATTCCCCTATACTTCCAATTATATTGTTATGTAATAATTTTGGTTAGATCATAATTTGGAGTTGTATTATTATGACTATAAAAACGCTATTGAACTCAAAAAAATACTAGCAAATCACAAATCAAGCAATGTATAAAAAGAACTATACACCATGACCAAATGAGATTTATTCCAGTATGCATGGCTGATTCAACACTCAAAAATCAATTAATGTAACTCATCACATCAACAGGCTAAAGAAGAAAAATAATATGATCATATCAATAGATGTAGAAAAGCGTTTGACAAAATCCAACACCAGTTCATAAAAAACTCTCAGAGAACTTCTTCAACTTGTTAAAAAAAAATGCTACAAAAACCTTACAGCTAACATAATACTTAATGGTGAGAAACAAGATACTTTCCCTCTAAGATCAGGAGCAAGACAAGAATGTCTCCTCCCACCACTCATGGCTATGGATTTTAGTTAATAATAATAAATCAGAGAAAAGTAATAGAGACTTCCAGGAAGACGGCAGACTAGAAAGACACAGACTCTCTTCTTTTCCAGAAAAATACCTAGAGGACAGCCTGAAACAGCCTAGAAAAAGATCTAGGATTTTGGACACCAGGCAAAGACTGGACACCACCCAGAACAGAGAGGGTCAAAGGAGGGGAATCGCAACAGCAAAACTGAGTTGAAACCAGCAGCTGCTACTGCTGGCACCCTCCCCATACTAAAGACACTTTAGAATTCTCAGGCCTCTGAGCCAACTACAGACAAAACAGACTCCAGGGATCCACCACCCCAGGAAAGGGGAGAGAGACACAGGCTAACACCTTCTGACCCACAAATTTGGTCTGCTGTGTCCCATGAGCCCTTCCAGGTCAGGTGGGGCCATGCCATTGTTTGCCTTAGGAACCTACAAGGGACTAAAGAAACCTGACCATACCGATCTCCTTCACTACCATCCTGGATTGATTGTTGAGGACACAGAGGTGAGTGGAATTATTTCCTACCTGGAAAAAGGGAGGGGGCTGCTAAGAAGGCTGGAGGGCTGTTTCTAAGAAAGTTTGAATTACAAGGCTCTTAGCCTCCAGGCAGGAACCTCTATCACATTGATCTGGTCTGTGTTACAGCAAAAACATTCTGACCAGGCATTGAACTGAGGGGGCTGCCAAAGAGTGCTCTCTGATGGCAGATCAAGATAGTGCATGTGAGAAAATTAAATGAGAGGTGTTTTCTCACCTTTATAACCTCCCTTCAAGACCCTAGGAAACAGGTCTACAACCCATTACTGGATCCAGAGCCCAGTTTTGAACAACTAACAGTGACAATCTTAACGATCCAAGTCAAACCAAGAATCAAAGAGCAGCAGTAACATACAGCCTCCCACCACTAAATCCCTACAAAGAGAAAAAATAGGGCATCTGAGTAAACTACATCCTAATCAGATGCCTAGATATCAGCAAAAAATTACTAGCCATACTGAGAAAATGGAAGACATGGCCCAGGAAAAGGAATATACCAAAGCCCCAACAGAGACACAGGTTTTGAGAGACCTAATTGATGAGATGCACACAAATTACCAAAAATCAAATTAATAAGTTGAAAGACAATATGGCTAAAGAGATAAATGACACCAAGAAGACATTGAGTGAGCACAAAGAAGAATTTAAAATCCTGAATAGAAAAGTAACAGAGCTCATGGGAATGAACGACACAATAGGTGAGATAAAAAACACATTAGAGACATACAATAGCAGACTTAAAATGATAGAAGAAAGAATAAGTGATACTGAAGACGGAACAGCTGAAATTGAAGAGAGAAAAGAACAGAGGGAGAAAAGAATGGAAAAATTTGAGCAGGGCCTCAGGGAGTTGACTGACAACACAAAATACAACAACATAAGTTTCATGGGAGTTCAGAAGGAGAAGAGAAGGGGAAAGGGCCAGAAAGAGTATTTGAGGAAATAATAGCTGAAAATTTCCCAGCTCTCATGAAAGAAATGACCCTACATGTCCAAGAAGCACACGGTACCCCAATCAGAATAAATCTGAATAGACCTACTCCAAGACACATACTACTCAGAATGTCAAATGTCAAAAATAAAGAGAAAATTCTGAAAACGGCAAGGGAGAAGCAAACCATCACACACAAGGGACACCCAGTAAGAGTGCAGCTTTCTCATTAGAAACCACAAAGGTGAGAAAACAGTGGTATGATACAATTAGGAGACTGAAAGAGAAAAAGTACAGGCTGAGAATTCTGTATCCAGCAAAATTGGCCTTCAAATATGAAGGTGAGTATAAAATATTCACAAACAAACAGAAACTAAGAACGTTCATAAAAAAGAACCCATCTTTGCAGGAAATATTAAAGGAAGGCTTATAGCCTGAAAGAAAGAGACAGGAGAGAGAGGCTTGGAAGAGAGTATAGAAGAAAGAATAGGAGGAAGAATAACAAAAAGAGTAAAAAGACAAAAATATGATATGACATATTAAAACCAAAGAATAAAATGGTGGGAGTGAATAATGCATTTACAGTAATGTCATTGAATGTAAATGGATTAAACTCCCCAATCAAAAGATATAGACTGAGAGAATGGATAAAAAAACATGAGCCATCCATATGCTGCCTATAAGAGACTAACCTTAGACTCAGCGATATAAACCGACTGGAAAGGCTGGAAAAAGATTTTCCATGCAAATAGTAATCAAAAAAGAGCAGAGGTACCTATACTAATATCGGACAAAACAATTTAAATAAAAAAGTTATAAGAGATATAGAAGACCATTATGTATTAATAAAAGGGACAATCCACCAGGAAGCAATAACAGTCAAATATCTATGCACTTAAAAAGGGTGCCCCAAAATACATGAGGCAAACTGGCAAAACTGAAGAGAGAAATAGGCATCTCTACAATAATTGTTGGAAACTTCAACAAGCCACTCATATCATTAGATAGAGCAACTAGACAGAAGATCAACAAGGAAACAGAGAACTTGAATAATATGATAAATGAGTTAGATTTAACAGACATATATGGAACGTTGCATCTAAACTCAGAGGTTATACATTCTTCTCAAGTGCCCATGCATCCTTCTTGAGGATAGACCACATGTTAGGGCACAATGCAGCTCTCAATAAAAATAAAAAGATTGAAATTATGCAAAGCACTTTCTAAGATCATAATGGAATGAAAATTCCATTTTCAATAGCAACAAAAAGACTCAAATACCTAGGACACATGCTATATTTTTTTCTGTAAACCTAAACTTGCTCTAGAAAATAAAGGCTATTACTTTTAAAAAAACAAGATTGTACACTGAATTGTGTAATATACCATGATTAGCTTTCATTTCCTGAAAAAATGTTTTGTTTCCTCTTTGAATTAATGATTTTTTTTCCTTTTGGTGGTGGTGATTGTAATTTTTTTTCACTGATTGCTATTTTGTTCTTTGTAATTTGTTTTATGTTATTATCCCTGATTTATCCCCAAACTTGCCCCACCTTCCCTGGTTGTGTAAATCTCTTCTCTATTTATTCAAACACATCTGGTATTCTATCAATTTCCTATTCCTGGAGAAATTTCTCCTAGAGCATTCTGACCTGCTATAATAGTATGGATTGTTTGATCTCCAGGCCTGCTGTACTGCTGTTTTCTTTGGCTCCTTTTTATCACCATCCTGGGGGATTCTCTTCAACTGTCTTGAATTGGAGCTCATGTTTCTGGGATAGCATGCTCCTCTTTCTTCCATTTTGTTGGTTAACTGCCTTATATATGACTATTGAAAGAAGAAGCCTGAGGTAAACTTTTGAGACATTACCTATGTGTTAATACCTGTATCCAGCCACATAATAAATAGATTGCTTAACCAAGTATGGAATTCTAGTGTGGAAATAAATTTTTCCTCAGAATTTTCATTATATTGCTCCATTTCCTTGTGGCTACCAGCATTACTGTTAAGAAGTCTGATGCCATTTTGATTGCATCAAACTAGGTTTGTTTGGTTTTTTTTTTTTTTTTTCCCTCTTCATGGGAAGCTCATTTGGCCTTCTTTTTTATCCCCATTATTTTGAAATTTCATTATGGTGATCCTCTTAGTGTGATCTATTTTTTTTTCCAGAGGAGATTGGAGCTTAGAGCAATTTCCTGAATTAGCTCTTTGGTGATTTTTTTTCCTCTGTCTTAACCACTGTTTCAGGAACTCTTATTATTCAAATATTGGTCCTCCCTGACTGTTCTTCTAATTTCTTTATTATCTTCTTAGGCTATTTTTAAAAATTTCCTTGTCTTCTCTCTTCTATATTCCATTTCTTTGTCTTCTGCTCTTCATTCTAGGAGTTTTCTTCAATTTTGTCTTCCATATCGTCAGATGACTTTTCTAAAAATTCTGCTATAATTTTTTAAAATTATTTTATCATTTTATTTGATAATCAGCTGTTAGTTTTTAATCCACATTATAGATTTTTGCAAGTGGTGACAGGTACCCAGGTAATCATCACAGAGAACTTGTTTGGGAATCTTCATCCTCATTACATTTTCTGGACAACCATACACAGATACGGTGTGGGACATTCCTTGTCTCTTCGGCCCAGATAGCCTTGTTGAGCCTCATGTTGATGCACACATCTTGTGTTCCCATCTCCTCCATGGCACATTTCCAAATCCAAAGGGCCAGAGGAGCAGATTTCTTGAAGGCCACTCCATGGATGTGCTTGTGAATGTTGATGGTGTACTGCCTGATCACCACCTCATTGATGGCAGAATGGCCTTCTCAGCCTTTCTTTGCAGGAGCCATTCTGCCTTGACCAGATCAGAAAGGAATAGTGTGAGGGATTTTACTTCTCTTTATCTTTAATAAACTTTTCATTTTAGAATAGTTTTAGTTTTACAGAAAAATTGTGTTGATAGTACAGAATTCCCATATAACTCATACCCAGTTTCTTTAGTATGATACATTTTTCACAATTAATGAACCAATATTGATACATTATTAACTAAAGTCCACAATTTATTCAGATTTCCTTAATTTTTACTTAATGTCCTTTTTCTGTTGCAGGATCCCATCCAGGATACCACATTGTATTAGTCATCATTTCTCCCTAGGCTTTTCTCAGCTGTGATATTTTCTCAGATATTCTTATATTTTATAAACTTGACAGTTTTAAGGAGCATGGCCAAGTATTTTGTAGGATGCCCCTTCACTGGAATTTGTCTGATGTTTTTCTCATAATTTATGAATTTTGTGACTTCCTCCTAAAGAGTACAGTATGTAAAGGGAGTGGGGTAGGGGAGTAGCTTTACAGGGGAGAAACCTGACAAATATTACATCAGCCAAATGATTAAGGTTAACGTCAACAGTGATGCCATGTTCATAGCATATGATGAGAATGGCACTTTACTTCTGTGGTCTTTATCCTCAAAACCCCCATCATTGGGTTCTTGTTTAAGCACTTCCTTAGTTTCTGGCATTACAAGATGCTCCAGACTCATATTCCAGGTTACTTGCCTCAGTCCTAGAATTAGCCCTTACTCCAAAGAGACCTAGTCTTTTTTTAATTGGAGAACAGTATTAGAAATCAAGATATGGGAGGTGGGTGTGTGGTTGGTTCTTTGGTGTCATTGCTTCAAGGTCCTCTTAACTGAAGAAAAAGAAAATACTGGTGTGTACACTAAACATATATATATATATGTATATTTCTATATGTAACCATGTGTATCTGTATTAAGCTAAATATGAGTTAATACTGATGTCTCCATCTCTAACCTATTATCTCATGGGTTATTCTAGCCTCCTCCCATTGCTTTTCTGTCAGCTCCCACTCCAGTAGTGAGAAATCTGGCTCCCAACATCTGCCATCCATTTACTTAATTGTTCAATTCCAGTATACATGTATAGCAGCATCAGAATTGTTAACCCATACATCCATGGGAAACAACTTTATCAGCTAGAGTACAGTGTTTATGTACAGTTTTTGCCTTTAGTCTTACAGACACCACTCATTTCCAAAATTACTTAGGTCAGAACTCCCCTCCCCCTTCAGTGAGGTTGTTTTATACATTTGTAATACAGTTAGATTCTTTTGTCACATTCTGGATTCCATCCTGGAATCCCTCAACCAATTAAATTTTTTAATTTATGTAGATTAAGGTTTACTGTTTGTGCTGTAAAGTTCTATGCATTTTAACAAATGCATAGTATTATATATCCAGTGCACAGTGTATATTATATATATTTCAGTATTATACAAAATAGATCCACCAACACTAAAAAAATTCCCTGTGCTTCACTATTCAACACTCTCCCTTCCCAGAACCTCTGGCAACCAGTGAACTTTTGATTGTCTCTATAACTTTACCTTTTCCAGACTGTCATATATTTGAAATCATACAGTATATAGCCTTTTCAGATGGTCGTGTTTCACTTAACAATATGCATTTAAGATTTACCCGTGTCTTTGTATGGCTTGATAGCTCATTCATTTTTATCACCAAATAGCATTCCATTGTATGGATACATGTGACTGTTTAAAAAATAGTATTCTATTCTTCTTTCATGCATATAATATAGTCTCATATATTTCTTATATTAACACTAATCCTTTTTTATTTTGACTTTTCCTTCTTCGTGAGTAGTGTCTGTGTTCTCCAACATGTTTTTCTTTTGGCTATTTGTTTGGGCCTCTGCTTTCACATTAGAGCAGGGGTTCTTCACCAGGGGGCCACGGACCCAAAGATTTCAGGGGGTCTGTGAGCTTAATTGAAAATTCAAAAAAATATTATTCTTGTGGGGGAGTGTTGGTGAGGGTGTGAAATATTTATTAAATAATATACAGTATAGTGTGGACTTAGTAAGGGGTCCATGGTTTTACCTGACTGGCGCAGGGGTCTGTGGGAAAAAAAATGGTTAAGAACCCCTGCATTAGAGGCTTTCCTCAAATATTTCATTGTCATGGACCTCTATTTCAGAGTGAGGTACCAAAAAAGTGACTGAATGCTCTGAGCATGAGTTGAGTTTATTGGCTATCAGGCTCACTGTAGCAAAACTAGAGGAATGGCTTGTTGGTGAAATGTACTACTGACATATCTATTGGAAAAATGTCCAGGTCTTCAGACCTATTCACTTCAGCTGCTCACTTTCCCCGGAGAAGGCTCTGCAAACCTCCCATGTAGAGGATAAACTTTTGCTAGCTTTCTGGGCACCAAAAAGAGGAAGAATTCCCATGGTCTCAAATTTAGTTCAGAAAATTTAGTCTAATCTTACTGCCTGTACCTGCTTGATCCAGAGACCCTCTCTTTAATTCCCTCCAGAGAAAGACCCCCAGTTGTCTATGGGGTGGAAAAGGGAGGGTTGGTTGCAGGGTGTGGGGAATGTGTCTAAAGTCTAACTGTGACCTCCCACCCCCAGATGGTTCCCTTGTATGTTTGCTTGTTGTTCTTGCTCGTTGTTTGTACTCTTTGTCTGCTGGTTGTTGGTTTTTTTTGTTGTTATTGTTGTTGTTGTTTTTTGTTTTTTGCTTTTTGTCTGCTTGTCTCTTTGTTTTTTCTTTAGGACGCACTGGGAACCAAACCCGGGACCTCCCATGTGGGAGGTGGTCACTCAACTGCTTGTGCTACATCCACTCCCTTTGTTTTTTGTTTTTTTGTTTTTTTACAGATTTATTGAGATATAATTCACATACCATAAAATGTACCCATTTGAAGTATATAATTCAATGGCTTTTAAAATAGTCAAAGTTGCACAAATTGACATCAATTTTAAAGGATTTTCATAATCCCAAAAAGAAACCCCAAAGTCTTTAGCAGTCATGCCCATTCTTTCCATCCTCCCTCCCCACCCTAAGCAACATTAATATTTCTGTCTCTATGGATTTACTTTTTCTGTTTTTGTTTTTTTCACATAACTGGAATCATACAATGCATGACCTTTTTTGTATTTGGCTTCTTTCACATAGCATAGTGGTTTCAAGGTTTATCCATATTGTAGCTTGTTTCACTACTCCATTCCTTTCTTTGAATATCACATTGTATGGATATATCACATTTTATCATTCATGGACATTGGATTGTTTCCAGTTTTTGACTATCATGAACAATGATGCTATGAACATTTGAGTACAGGTTTTTTTGGGGGGCACATATTTTCACATCTCTTGGCTATATATACTTAGGCAAGGAATTGCTGGTTAGTGTGATAACTCTATGTTTCACCTCTTTTGAGGAACTGCCAGACCGTTTTCCACAGTTTTACATTTCCACCAACAATACCTCATGATTCCAACTTCACTACATCCTCACCAATATTTTATATTATCTGACTTTTTTATTTTAGCTAAACTAGTGTTTGTAAAGTGGTATTTCATTGTATCTAACTGTTTTTTGTTTTGTTTTGTTTTGTTTTCTGCATTTCAGTAATTTTATTGAAAGATATATCCTTTAGTACTAAACGTAATGGGAGTTTGTTAGGTTACCTCTGCCAACTCAAAATTAACACTAATATTTCAAAATATTTAAACGTATCAGCCATTTGGGAAAACTTAAAACTTATCCACAGGAGAGCAGATGTAGCTCAAGTGGTTTAACACCTGCTTCCCATGTATGAAGTTCCGGGTTCGATCCCCAGTACCTCCTAAATATAAAAAACAGACAAACAAATGAAAAAAACCAACTCTTATTGGGAAGTGGATGTAGTTCAGTGGTTGAGTGTCTGTTTCCCATTTACAAGGTCCTGGGTTTAATCCTCAGGACCTCCTAAAAAAAAAAAGTTATCCATAGACATAGTTCACAAAAGTTAGATATAACTTTAGGTATTACTGTGGTTCTTTGGTTTATTTTTCAGTGTATATTTATCTATAACATGATGTTAAAAGTAAATCAGAGGGAAGCGGATATGACTCAACCAGTTGGGTGCCTGCCTACAACATGGGAGGTCTTGGGTTTGGCTCCAAGTGTCCCCTAAAAGAAGACATGCAGACACCGCCCCCACCACAACGAGCCACATGCCGCCCCCACTGCAATAAGCAGATGCCACAAGCCGGTAGACACTGCAGCCTGCGGGGAGCAGATGTGACTTCAGCCGTTGGGCACTCCCCTCTCATGTGGGAGGTCCTGGGTTTGGTTCCTGGTACCTCCTGAAGAAGATGAGCAAACAATGAGCTGACAGATGAGAAAACTATCTGGGGGAGGAGGGATAAATAAAGAAAAATAAAGTAAATAAATAAATGTTTTTAAAAAGTAAATCAGAGGGAAGCGATTATAACTCAGTGATTGAGCGCTTGCTTCCCAGGTTCAATCCCCGGTACTTCTTGTATTAGTCAGCCAAAGGGGTGCTGATGCAAAGTACCAGAAATCTGTTGGCTTTTATAAAGGGTATTTATTTGGGGTAGAAGTTTACAGTTACCAGGTCATAAAGCGTAAGTTACTTCCCTCACCAAAGTCTGTTGCCATGTGTTGGAGCAAGATGGCTGTCGCCGTCTGCCAAGAGTTCAGGCTTCCTGGATTCCTCTCTTCCCGGGGCTTGTTTCTCTCTGGGCTCAGCTGCCCTGCTATCTGCACAAGGCCAGCTGTAGACTATCAGGCGAACGGCTCTGTCTCTCTCCCTGGGGCTCAGGTTTAGCTGCTCTGCACCTCTGTGTGCTTACTTCTGGGCTCCAGCTCAAAACCCCAACTCTTCTCTGTTGTGTGGTTTTCTCTGTGAGTCCCCGCCCACGAAGGGGGAGGGGACTCAACGTCCTACCGAAGTGGTCCAGTCAAAGCCCTAATCATAATTTAATCACGCCCAGGTACAGACCAGTTTACAAACATAATCCAGTATCTATTTTTGGAATCCATAAACAATGCCGAACTGCTACACCTCCTAAAAAAATTAAAAAGTAAATCAGAATTGGTTACAGCCATTCTGGATGGGCTCAGGCTACACATTTGCACTGAGTGACCATTTACAACACTTTATGACTGTAGACCTCTTTACATTCACTGACTTACATGAGAAATCTTAAACACTACCTATCATAAGGGTGCCTACCTTACTCAAGACTTTGCTTTGGCACAGTATGGGCATTACTGAAAGTATACTCTCTTCCTTTTAAACAAAATTCTAAAATAGGGAGTGGCAGTTTTATTAGAACAGTCCTTAGTAAAAACCTCCAGAGTGTTAAATCTAGCATGCACCTGCTTTGGTGGGGTAAAGCAAGTTTTTGGAGTGAAAATTTATTTTGTTACAAGAGAAACTAATTTTCTCAATGGGATTAGATTGATGCAGTAGATTCTGTATAAAAATTTTTATCATGGATATAAACATCACCTGCATTCTAGAAAAAATATTAACAATAACATAATGAATTTGCCAAGCTTCCCAGGTGTATATTTTGCTTTATATAAAATGCCCTCAAATTTAAAAGTAATTGTCATGTAACAATAATTCCACATCTCTGGATTTTCTATCACTTGGTATTATGAATACCAAGAAACCATTTATACTGCCTAGATTAGTAATCTGTTATGCCTGAAAAGTGCACATGTGAAATGTTGGTTTTGATGTAAACCTCACAATTTAAAAAGCATGCTTAAGATGATTTTAGTTTTCAATACCACCTAAATATAATATATTAATGCAAAATAGATATTTGGATCAATGTTAGAAATGAAGATTCAGTTTACTTTCCTAGGTTTGTTGTTAGTTTCATGCTTTGATTTGTAGACTTCTCAGATGAATTCAAATCTAAACATAATTTGACTATAGTATAATATTAAACAGGTAATTCTCCCAAGTCTGAGAATATCAATGTTAATCTAATTGTGATGTTTTGAGACTTCACATCTTAAATCTATTATTACACTGATGAATCCATAGCTCAGGTTGTGGAGAAAGGCTTCAGAGAAGAGGTTTTGTTGCTGTAATAATCCAGTTAGGAACCCTTTCACAAGTTGTCGGAAGGTGGGTGATTCTGTAGTAACTGTGTATCCATTGCTATGCAGTATGCCCAGAAACAATCCTTTTCAACTTCTGAACATTTGGTTTGGAACACTTGTATGAATATTCAGTTAAACACTTGGATACAAGCTCTTGCCAGAAGATCAAATCTCTGCCATTTATCTTGGAATGTTTCTGAAGACATTTTACTCCTGTTAATTATACACACTTCTGTGCTTGGATCTCCAATGCAATGATAGACAATGTCAACACAGAAGGCTTAGCTTTAGAAAATATGATCCTGCAGTGGTATGTCTTAAGTTGAGCTTCTGTCTTTCAAAATTAAGGCTATTTCTCCTTGCACATGAATGTTCTTGTAAATGAGTGAAAAATAGAGTTGCAGAAATTAAAAGGCAGTAGTTGCTTTGACTTTCCAACACACATTTTCCAATACAATCTTTTCCATTCTCATTAAGTCCGAAACCGTGAATCTATACTGGTTTATACAGATCAAGTCAGTTGCCAGTGGGACATTCCTTTTCTCTTCAGTTCATTTTACAGCCAAATAAAAACAGCTCAACCCAACACAGCCCAGGTTCTTGGGCAGTACCTTGATGGCGATAGTGGCTCCGCAGCAGTAATCACCCACCAGGTTAAAGGACAGAAAATTATTATCAGGTAACATTATTAGCTTAATGTGATACTAGAATGCCAGTTTCTGAAGTCAGTTCAAATTTGGATTTTCTAGTTGTCAAAAAACTTACAATACAAATTCCATTCCCCTGACTTAAAAAAGTAAGTTGTCAAATGCAGGGGAAACTAATACCTCCTTGCTTTTTTTAACGAAAAAAAAAAAAAAATACTAGTTTCTATTTTGAGTTGTTTTTGTCAAATTCCTCATTGCGATTGTGCTTTTGTTTGTTTCTGTATCTGACAAGAGGGACTGTGATTGCTATCTCAGTGGGTGGATGTGGCTGAAGAGATGACACGATCTTACATTCTATTCAAGTTTATTTTGTACTTCTCCATCACTTTCACTTCAGTGAAGCAATGAACAAAATGAGCTTTCAAGACAAAAGGAAAACTTATTACAAAGGTCCCAAGGTGGAAAGCCTTACGGGTTCTGAGCTTGGAATGTTCCAGGAACAGTGAAGAGACCATTGTGCCTAGAGTGCAGAGGGCAAGGGGAGGGTGGTTCCAGACAGAACTGGAGCAGTTGGCAGGACAGCTCATGCAGGCCACACCAAGAAGTGCAAAATAGAGAGCTGATGAATGGCCATGAGTTAGAAAGGGCAGAGGATGTCCATGTGGCCAGTGCCAGGTACAAGAGAGTAGCCCATGGCCTGGATTTTAGCTCTTACTCTTATCCTCATGAATCAAAAGGGAAAGATTTGGGCCTGAGTTTCCAACAGTTTGTGGGTGGTGTTTGGAAGTCAGAGGATTGCTGTTAAGTTATTTTATAGAGATATGCCTGTATTTCTGACTGGCCTGGTGGATATATCCTCAATTTCGTATACACGTGGACATTATAAATCTTATGTGCAAAAGTTAGCCTCTATCCAGAGAGCTCTTCGTGGACATTTAAACCATCAATGCTAACAGTGGTAAATTGAACAAACTCCTACCTTTTGTAATAGCTAGTTGTACTACCTTTATTTTGTTTTTCCAAGGTATCAAAATAAAATTCTCCAAACCAGGATGTCTCCTAAATATTGAATTTCATGTTTCTACTCCATAAACATTTATAGGGTTTTTGGAGATACAAAGATAAATGGATCTCTACATTTAACACAATTCCTACCCTTGGGGAGATCATGGTCAAGGATGAGAGACAGACGGCAGATGATTTTTCTACAAAAAAACCCTGGTAATGGGAAGCAGATGTGGCTCAAGTGGTTGGGCTCCCATCTACATATGGGAGGCCCTGAGTTTGGCTCCCGGGCCCTCCTGGTGAGGGCAAGCGCCTGCAGAGAGCTGACTGCCTGCGCCTGTGGACAGCTGATGGCCTGCATCCTTGAAGAGCTGGTGCAGCAAGATGACACAACAAAGGGAGACAAGCAGACACAGAGGAAATGCACAGTGAATGGACACAGAAAGCAGACAGCAAGCACAAGCAGCAAGGTGGGGGTGGATAAATAAATAAAAATAAATAAAATCTAAAAAAAATAAAATAAAATAAAACCTGGTAGGAAAGTAGATGTGGCTCAAGCAGTTGGGTGCCCGCCTACCACATGGGATGTCCCAGGTTCTGTTTCCCGTGCCTCCTAAAGAAGACAAGCAAGACAACGAGCTGATGCGACAGGCTGGCACAGCGAGCTGACACAAGATGACACAATGAAGAGACACAACAAGGAAACACAATGAGAGGCACAACAAGCAGGGAGCAGAGGTGGCTCACATGATTAGGCATCTCCCTCCCATATGGGCGGTCCCAGGTTCAGTTCCTGGTGCCTCCTGAAAAGAAGATGAACACACAATGAACAGACACAGAGAGCAGATAGAGAGTGCAAACAACGAGGCGGGGGTTGGGTGGGGGTAGAAATAAATAAATAACATAAATCTTAAATTAAAAAAAAGAACCTGGTAGATTCTCCCATACAGGCCTGATTCAGCTTTTTCTATGGAGGCCATATGTGTGGCTTTTTTTTTTCAAGATTTAATTTATTTTTATTTTTTTATTTATCACCCCTGCCAGCTGTACTCACTGTCTGCTCTCTGTGTCCATTTGCTGTGTGTTTTTCTGTGTTTGCTTGTCTTCTCTTCTTATCTCCTATTTAGGAGGCACTGGGAACTGATCCTGGGACCTCTGACGTGGGAGAGAGGCACCCAATTGCTTAAACCATCTCAGCTTCCTGGTTTGTTGTGTCTCTCATTGTCTTTCCTCTGTGTCTCTTTTTTTGTTGTTGCGTCATCTTGTTTTGTTAGTTCACAGCTCGGGCCTGCTGTCTTCAGTACAGGCCAGCTTGACCTTCACCAGGAGACCCCAGGAACCGAACCTGGGGCTCCCCATATGGTAGACAGGAGCCCAATTGCTTGAGCCACACCTGCTTCTCGTATTGTTTTTTTTAATCTCTAAAATGTATAAATTATATTTGATGATTATGATAATAATATCTATCATTATCAGTAATTGTGCTAGATGTTTGTTACCTTTCCTACTCCCATTCCAGATGAGGAAACTAAGCTTCAGAGAAGTGAATTAGCTCAAGCTGAAGGAGTTAGTGGGTGGGATCAGTGAGATTCCCAGGTCAATGATTCCCAAGTCCTGTGCTTCTTGCTGTTCTACAAACCAATTCCTTCTTTGATGAATATCTGGTTTAAATCAGAAGCAGTTTGATTACTTTACCACTGGTCCTCTAGTGGTAAACGGCTATAAATTGTTCTCTGAAATGTGGGCCCTTCTGTATCCATTCACCAAAATTTCACTAAGTATCTCTGAATGACATATTGTACTAGATACTGGAGATACAAAAATGACTAAGACATGGTTCTTAACTCTGAAGAAGTCAGCCTAGGTGGGAAATGAAAAATTATAGCAGAGTGACAAATACTTTGTTACAGTCATTTCAAAAAGCTCTTTTCCTGCCTCTCTGAACCGTGTCTCTCAGACTCTTCCACTGACTCTTCTTCCTCCATCTACTCCTTATATTCCAGGCTGTTCCTTCTTTCAGTCCACTTGGGTGAAGTCCTTTATCCCCTAACAAGGCTCAGAAACCTCTCATGAGTTTCATACTGATGTATCCCCTGACTACCAAGCATCCCTCCAGACTTGGATATCCCATGCCTACCCCAAACCTAGGTATCTGTAAGTGATTTTTAAATATTTCCCCATAAACGAGCTTCATGTTTGGTGGCCCTTTCACAGTGAATACTACCATATGCCACATTGCTATATCAAACAGCAGCCATAGATTTGTCCTAATCTCCTCCTCTGTGCCAAATGCCAAGAGTCATCAAAAATCAATATTCCTATCACTTGAATACTCATCATTCTCTCCATCTCTGATACTGCTATGGTCTTAGTTCAGACTCTTATCATCTTTCACTGCCCCATTACAATATTAATCTATTTTGAGTTTTCCTGGCTTTATTCCCTACAAATTTAACATGTATATTACTGTCAGAGTGATATTCTTAAAATGAAAACTTGATCATTACACTCCCTGATTTAAAACCTTTAATTTCCCAATGTTATAGACCTTTGTAAGGTATGGCAAGATCTAGACCCAGTTTATTTACTGCCCTTTGCCAAGCCCTTTCTCAACCTTATTTCATCCTTCCCCAACACTTACCTTTCCCCTATTAAGGGATATTATTTTACATCTTCACATTTTGATTCAGACTACTGGTTCATTTCCCAGAAATGCCTGTCCTACCTCCTTCCTTTCCACTGCCATGTTTCACCTGGTTTCATACTGAGAAATTTGATATTATGGATGAATTCCAAAAAGTATTATTGGATTATATTTGTAAACTGGCCTTTTCCTCTGGGCATAATAGAGTGTATTGTATTCAGAGGTTTTACTTTTATTTGATTAAATAATGATCAAGGATTTGATTGGGCCAAACAGTAGGACATTGCATCCTTGCCCACAAAGGGGGCGGGGACTCACAGAGAAACCACACCACAGAGAAGGGAGTTTGGAGTTTTTGAGCTGGAGCCCTGGGAATTAAGCATACAGCGGAGGTTGGTCATAAGGAAAGAGAAAAGGCCCTGGGAAGAGAAACAAGCCGTTCACCTGATCGTCTACAGCTAGACTTGTGGAGATACCAGAGGTGCTGAGCCCAGAGAGAAGCACGCCCTGGGAAGAAAGAAACCCAGGAAGCCTGAACCCTCACAGATGTTGGCGGCCATTTTGCTCCAACACGTGGCAATAGACTTTGGTGAGGAAAGTAATTTACACTTTATGGCCTGGTAACTGTAAGGTTCTACCCCAAACAAATACCCTTTATAAAAGCCAACAGATTTCTGGTATTTTTGCATCGGTTCCCCTTTGGCTAACTAATACAAGTACCTAACTCAAGATTCTTTTCTTCTTTATGGCCCTTTCTAGGATTGGAATATGAATAAAAAAGAACCTGTGAAGAAGAACAACAAATAAGTCTGTTATGGTAAATTTCAAAAATTCCCACAATTAATATCAAAGTAGACTTCACTAGAAGGAATAATACCAGAGATAAAGAGGGAGAGTAAATAAAGATAAATAGGTCAATTTACCAAAAAGACAATAACAGTTCTAAATATGAGTAAACTAATAAAAGACCTTTAAAATACATGAAGCAAAAATTGATATATTTGAAATAATAATAATTATAATCAGAAGCTTCATCACTTTGCTTTTAGAAATTGATAGAACGATTAGATGGGAATTCATTTGAGATATAGAAGACCTGAGCAACACTATTCTAAAAATGTCAATTAGGTTAAACTGTACCTAATTGACATTTTTAGAATACTCCATCCAACAGTAACAGAATACACACTCATTTCAAGTACAAATGGAACGTTCACCTAGATAAACCATATTCTGGGCCATAAAACAAAGTTTAAATGACTTTAAAAGAATTGAAACCATACAAAGCATGTTTTCTGACCACAACAGAATTAAACTAGAAATCATTAACAGCCATATATCTGGAAAATCCCCAAATATTTGGAAATGATACAACACACTTCTAAATAACTCATGGGTTAAAGATGAAGTCTCAAAGTAAACTAGAAAATAGTTTGAACTAACTGAAAATGAATATTCAACATATCAAAATTTGTAGTACACAGTTACAACAGTACTTAGAGGGAAATTTATAGCATTAAAAGCTTATATTAAAAGTCTCAAATTAGTGATATAGGTTTCTATCTTAACAAACCGGAAAATAATGAAAAAATTAAATCCAAAGCAAGAAGAGGGATGCATAGGGACTAGAATAACTAAAATAAGTTTGAAATAGAAGAACAAAGTTGGAGGACTCACATTACCCAATCTCAAGACTTACTGTAAAGTGACAGTAATCAAGACAGTGTTGTATTGGCAAAAAAAAAAAAAAAAACAACCAACCAAACAAACAAAAAACAAACAGACAAAACAAAAAACAAAAACCAACAGACACATAGTTCAATGGCACAGAATGGAGAGTCCAGAAATAGACCCACAAATTATGACCAATTGGTTTTTGACAAAGGTATAAAGAAAATTCAATGGAGAAAAGATAGTCTTTTCAACAATTGGTGATGTAATAATTGGACCTCCATATGCAGTAAAATGAATCTTAACTTATATCTCACACCACAAAAATTTAATCAAAATGGATAAATGAGGCATAGATTTATTAGCATCTAAATATAAAACTATACAGGAGTGGATGTAGCTCAGTGGTTGAGCATCCACTTCCCATGTACAAGGTCCTGGGTTCAATTCCCAGTACCTCCTAAAAACAAGCACCACCACCAAAACAACAACAACAACAAAAAACCCAAACAAAAAAAATCCAGGTCTTGTGGTTGATGGTGGAAAAAAAAACCCAAACAAAAAAACCACAGGTCTTGTGGTTGGTGGTGGTTTCTTGGACCATACACCCAAAGCAAAAGCAACAAAGGGGAAAAAAATAAATATAAAACTATAAAACTTTTAGAAGAAAACATAGGCAATAATCTTTGTGACCTTGGGTTAGGCAAAATTTCTTTAGATAAAACACAAAGCACTATTTATAAGAGAGAAAAACTGATGAAATTGGACTTCTTCCACTAAATTTTTTTGGTCTGCAAAAGACAATGTTAAAAAAGTAAAAAGATAACCCACATATTTGGGAGAAAATATTTGCAAATCATATATTTAGCAAGAGTATATAAAATACTCTCAGGACACAACAATCAGAAAATAAAGAACTCAAAAAATGGGGAACAATGTGACCACCTTACCAAAGAAGATATATAGATGGCAAACCCAAGAAAATATGCTCAACTTATTAGTCACTAGGGTAGTACAAGCTAAACCACAATGAAATATCACTACACACCTATTAGAATAGCTAAAAAATAAAGGGAAAAACTGACAATACCAAGTGCTGGCATGGATGTAGGTCAACTTGAACCCTCATGTGTTATTGGTGGGAATGCAAAATGATACAGCTACAATGGAAAATAGTTTAGCAGTTCCTTACAAAGTTAAACATAAACTTAATACATGAGCCACTAACCCCAGTCCCAGGTATTTAACCAAGAAAAATGAAAACATATGTTGTAAAAAAAAAATCTATATGCAAATGTTTATAGTGACTTTATTCATAATTGCCCATACTGGAAATAATCCAAATAGTGTATAGATAAACTGATGAATAGATAAATAAACTGAAGTGTATCTATGTGGAAAACTACTAAGGAAAAAAAGGAACAAACTATTCATACATACCAGTATGTAAATGTATCAAATGCATTATGGCAAATGAAAGAAGCCAGATTCAATAAGCTACATACTCTATGATTCCTTTATATGATATTCTGGAAAATTCAAAACCATAGGGACAGAAATCCCTGATCTCAGGGATTCTCTGGGGTCAGGGTTGAGGAAGAGATTACTTCAAAAGGGCACAAGGGAACTTTTCGGGTGATGGAAATGTTCCGTATCTTAATTAGAGTGGTGATTTTATGAAGGTATGTGTTGGAGATTGAATCATGTCCTCCTACAAAAGGCATGTTCAAATCCCACCCCCTGGTCCTATGAGTGTGAACTCATTTGTAAATAGGACCTTTAAAGTTGTTTTTAGTTAAGGTGTGCCCAAACTGAATGACCGTGGGCCTTAATCCAATATGGCTAAAGTCTTTATATGCAAAGGGAATTGGACACAGAGATGCCATGGGGAGCAGCTAGAAGCTGGAAGTCAACGGAATCTGGAAGAGAAAGGAGAAGATGTCTTCATTTGCATTTGCCAAGTGATAGGAAAGTCAAATACCCAAGGACCTCTGGCAGCCAGCCCTAGAAAACGTCACAGTCTTCAGGGTAAAAGTATCACCTTGCCGATGCCTAGATTTTAGACGTCTCCTAGACTCAAAAGCATGAGCCAATAAATTCCATTTGTTTAAGCCAACCATTACATGGTATTTTAGCAGCCAAAAAGCTAATGCAGTATGTGTCTTGGTTTCCCAGGCTATGACAAATATACACTATGGGTTGGCTCATGGTTTCAGGTGCTAGAAGGCTTGCTATCTCCCAGGATCAACAGCATCTGGCTGCTAGCAACCCTTGGGGTTCCTTGCCTTTCCCATCATATGCCATGTCCTCTCCTTTCTCTTCCAAGTTCCTGTTCACTTCCAGCTTTTGGCTCCTCCCTGCGGCTTTTTCTCTATGTTTGAATTTCTTCTGCTTATAAAAGACTACTGTAATAGGATTAAGATCCATCCTGATTCATTTGTCCTCATGTTAAGTAAAAAATAACATCTTCAAAAGATCCTATTTACAATGGGTTCATACCCACAAGAATGGGATTAAGATTAAGAATATGTTTTTTTCTGGAGTACATAACTTAATCGACCCTAGTATGCATTTGTCAAAACTCAGAACTATATACACTAAAAGGTGTGAATTGTATTGTATATAAATAATATCTCAAGTAACCTGATTTTTATAAAAGTGGCAAAAATTCTTCACTTTTGAAATTCTTGTCCTTTGCATTATGATTTTATAAGTCTTATATCATGAAATAAAGTCTAGCTTTCCACCACCTGGAACTTGTCTTAGCCTTGTGACTTGATTTGGCCAATAGAATGTGGCAGAAGTAATGATATGCCTATTCTAAGCCCAGGCCTCAAGATTACTTGTATGTTTCCACTCGTTCTATTGGACTCTGAGCCTGCCATAATAACAAGCCAGGGCAGCTTGCTGGAGGAAGACAGACTTGTGGCTTAGCCAACCCTGGTTGCCACACAGACCATCATCAACTCATGCCTGAAACTGAACCACTTGACTGTGGATGCATGAAAGAGCCCAGCTGAGATTGGAAGACCTGTCCAGCTGAGCCCAAAGTGTTGACTGTTGAATCAAGAACCATATAAATATTTGTCATTTTAAGCTACTAAGTTATGGGATGGTTTGCTAGGTATCAATAGCTACCTATAGGAAGGTTTCATTTGAACTGTATTTAAGCAGATGACATTTGAACCAAGTTTTGAAAAATGAACAGAAGTTTATTTTTATTTTATTTTTCTTATCATTTTATTTTATTTTTCTTACCATTCTTACCAAGTCCTTTTTTGGGGGCGGGGGGAAAGCATGGAAATGAAAATTACATGAGGTAAGAACAATATTTAAACAAAAATCCAAGAGTGAGTAGGAGTACAGTCTTTTCAGAGACCTGCAAGCAGTTTAGGATAACTGACACATAGGCTGAGTGGGATTGTTTGGCTGGGCCAGAAGGCAGCTAAATAAACTCAGGGTAGGTTATAAAGGCCTTGTATAATATCGAGGTTATTTTAAGTGGGGAAAGGAGGGGACAGATTTGCATTTCTGAAAGATTCCTTTGATGTGGGGTCTGGACTGGAAAAGTTTGAGACTTAAAACTTAAGGTTAAGACTTAAAAAGCAATGAGACTATTGCAATTGTCTGGGCATGAGAAGATGGGACGTGAATGGAGGTGCTTGGTGCGGTGTGGGAACCACCACCTTTTTTCCTGCTCAGTCTGTCATTTTTGCCACCACCCTTCAGTTATGCAATATAATATAAATTGAGTTTGACACAAATCCCTTTTTCCCTCCTCTGGTCTATTCTCCTTGTGGTCACATAATCTCATAGTAGTTGTGAGAGTGTCCTGACCATTCTTTACCTTAGAACAGCACAGGATTATCTGGAAGAGAGCACAAAGTCCCTGACTTAAGATGTTTACATTCTATCTGTAAAGATGCCACATGTGCCAGGGAAATACCAGGAGAAGGAAGAAAGACATGGGAATTGGTGCCAGATGGCCTAAGGGATGCCAGAATCAAGACTACTAAAATAGTTACTGTCTGTTCCACCCAGCGGCAGTTTGAATTTTATGAATCCTAGAAAAGATTATGTTATAGAACAAATCCATTGCTGTGGTTTTGGGGCCCTTTAATTGCATTAAATTCAGTTCAGAGGCCTTTGATTAGATCACTTGATTAGATCAGTGTAGGGCTTTTCAGTGGACCCAGCGTGGATCTCTGCCCTCTTGCTGGGGTCTTATATAAACTGGGGACTGAAAACAGAAGCACACAAAGAGGAAGAGAGAGACACAGAGAAAGGGAGCTTTGCCATTTTGACCTGGCCATGTGAGAAAGAGGACTCCAGGTTTGTCTACAGCTGCAGAAAGACAGAGAAGCCCTGAGAAGCTCAAGCAGACAAGGCCCAGGAAGAGATACTTGATTGCCCACAGCTGAGCTCAAGGAGAAACTAGCAAGAGACCGGCAGACCTGACATTTTACCTTGCCATGTGGCAAGACTCCATGATCTACTAGCAACAGACCTTCAGTGGGGAAGCATCTCTGATGATGCCTTAATTTGGACATTTTCACAGCCTCGGAACTGTAAGACTGTACCCCAGATAAGTCCCCTTTATAAAAGCCAACTCATTTCTGGTATTTTGGCATTGGTAACCTTTGGCAAACTAAGACACACCCCTTGGTATTTGACACCCACATAATGCCAGATTTTGTTGCTAAACTTTTCCTGTTTCGATGCATGTCAACACACGGAGATTTGAACTTCAAAAGCAGAGATCACATCCTCTATTTCTGTGTCTCCCCCTATAGTAGCTACCATAGTGCTTGCCACTTAGGTGCTGGAAAAATAATGCTGCAATAGCTGAGAGGGTTTCAAGGTTCGGAGAGGGTCAGGTATTTTCCATAGCTATCTGCTCTAGACAGACCAGAGTGGGTGTTACCACCTTAAATGTGGTGTCCTGGCTGTAGGCCAGGACTTAATTGTTGATGATTCTTCCTTTTCTGCCAACCACTGTTAAGTACAGTAGGTCATAAAAAAGTTCATGAAACTCCTTAAGAAGCCAGACATGGTGACTCTGAAGGTTCAGTGTTCAGAGCCCTAAAAAACGCCAGGATATGCTACGGGCAGTTGATATCCTGGTTTGTTTGCTCACCTCCTGAAAGCTAAGGTTCACTTGGATTCTGTTTCTTATTTGCTAGTGGATGTTTTAACATACACCTACTGTCCTGGGTCAACTGTCTCAAGAGTTCCCCCAATATTCTTCATTTGCATATATATGCTTAATATTTTTAAAAATGCTAAAATTATAAAAAAAACAATAAAAAAGGAAAAAAAACAGTTTTTCAACAACCCAGAAAATAATAACTTTTTTTTTTTTTTTTTTTAAGATTTTATTTATTTATTCATTTATCCCCCCCTTGCTGCTTGTGCTTGCTGTGTCCATTTGCTGTGAGTTTTTCTGTGTCTGCTTGTCTCCCCTTGCTGGGTCGTTCTGCTGCGTCAGCTCACCGCGCCGCGTGGGCCTGCTTGCCTTCACCAGGAGGCCCTGGGAACCGAACCCGGGGCCTCCCATATGGTAAACAGGAGCCCTACTGATTGAGCCACATCCGCTTCCCGAAAATAATAACTTTTAACATTTTGTATGCACTTGTCATGTGTGTGTGTGTACAGGTACACTATATATATATGGGCATAGGAAAATACATATATATTTCACACTGTTCAAATAGTTTCTTCCCACTCTACAATATACCATAAACATCTTTATATCTTTTCATGTCAATGTTCTTCCACCATATCATTTCAACATTTGTCTGGTATTCCATTGTGTACCATGAGTTATATAAATGGTCCATTTTGTTGGCTTGTTTCCGAGTTTTGACTATTATTAACAAAGCTGCCATATATTCCCTTACATGTTCATTTTGGGGTGCTTCTTTGATTTGGGCTTGGGGTCTATCATAAAAGTGGATTTTCTGGGCCAAAGGATATGCACATAAGGCTTTTATTAATATTTATGAAATTGACCTTTAGATGTGTGAAATCAGTTTATAGTAAAATTGTTATTTTTGCTTAAATGTCTCCAAGACTTTTAATAGTGTGTATAGATTTTTTTGTTTTTGATTTTTTCTCTTTTGTTCTTTTCTTTTTTGTGTTTTTTAAATGCTCTTTCTTTTTGCCTATAGATTTTTTTTTTTAAAGTACGAAAAGTAGAAAATAGAAAATGAAATGTCAGCCAATTGCCTTGTGTATTTGCTTGTTTTGTTAGTTAGTTTGGTTTAGTTTTCTTTTTTGCTCTGCTATAACTGTGTCAGGAAAAATCAAATTAAATTGAATGAGCTTGAGTCATGAAAAATTCCTCTTTTACTTTCCTGGGAAGATGCAATGGAGCATCCACAGATTCTGATATTAGCTATTACAATTTTGGGAGCACATCGAGACCTGACTACATTTGTCAGGGCCACCAAACTTTTTCATTACCTGCCAAAGATTCATTTCAATTACACCCTAAGGTCTGTGTATATCCTGTTGGTGTTCGTGATGTTTCCTACATTTCTGTTTATCTTCTCTAATGCACATTGCAGCCAAAAGGTGAACTATGAAAAATAATGTGTCACATATTAGAAACTGCACAAATTGGGGACCAATAAAAGTCAGGGAAGACTTTTCTGAAGTTGAGACCCAGAGATGAATAGGAATTTGTCAGGCAAGGATGAGGAAAGAGCAATTCAACCTTTCCAGATGATGGAACAGTTGAGGGTAGACAGCTGAGGCAGCTGGTCCTCAAAAAGTTTCTTCAGGGAATGGACATGCCCTGTTGATAGTAGTGATCAGCTTTCTAGAGGAGGGTTGTGGTCATGTCCAAGTATGTGTTATTTCCTTAATATGTTATACATTGGAGAAAGTCCTACCCAGACATGAAAGTGGCCTCTCCCTTCCCTTAGAAATCCTGTCATGCCATCCAGACTGGCAACTTCCCAACCTGTTGTCAATAATATCTGGAGGCTTATTGGCACCAAATGTGCAGTGAAGCTCTAAATTGTTGTTCCTTGATTGATTCTCCATGTTCTAAGATCCATAGGGCAGAAAGCTGGAGCAGAGGATGTCTGGATAGTTTCACTTTACATCTGGAATTTAGATCTCATGCTAAAGATCCAGACATCCCAGAGAAAAGCTGCTCAGCCTTTTGACTAGCTGCATAATCATAATCTCAGAAAATCCAGAAGCATTTACTAAACCAAGTTGCTATTCTGGGTAACAATGGGAAAAATTAAATGAAATAATCTTTCTGGATTCTAAATGAAGAAATTAGAATGCTTAGCCATTCTGGAAAATGGAGAAATGAATTAAACTGTGCAACCTTTCTGGATAAGAGAGAAGAATGAAACAGAGTCATTCATTCTGGATAATGGAGTAACATTTCTACATGGATGGAATAAGAGTAAGTCATCTTTCTGGATAATGAGGAAAGGGATAAAACTGAGCAGCTTTACTGGATAACAGAAGGAGGCAGGGCAGGAAAAAAGCAAGGTAGTACCTTTGGCCACAAGAACTAGCAACAGGAGAAGGTGTGAGCAATGGCAACTTCCTTGTGTGGCCACCAAGCACAAACAGGAAGCTCATGCTGGTAGCAAGAACCAGTCTGGGGAGGCAGGAACCCTGGAGTTTGTTTACTTCCAAGGACTTCCATTGCTACCATGTATGGCTTGGGGCCAATGGCCCTCACAAAGTTTCAGCCACCATATTCTTAAAATAGTGTACATTTGTGACTCTTCCAGGCTTTCATGGTTACAGAGATACAAAGCCAGCATCTTCTTTGAACTGCCCAGATGAAAGGACCTGGAAAAATATATAGCTCACAGAAATCAACTTAGGGATATTAAGAGTGGGACAATTTATTTAGTCGTTTAGATTTATGAGACATTGGAACCAGAAGGGAAATTAGTCATATCCCGTCTAAATACTTCATTTTATAGTCAAGGAAACTGAGGCCTAGAGATGGGAAATGACTTGTCCAAGGCCTCATAGGCACATAATGGTAGAGCCAGAACTAGAACCCAGAATTTCAACTTCCAGAGCAGTTCTTTACAATGGCAAACATAAAGGAATAGGAATAGGGAATGGCTTTTCGGCTAAAGTTGTTGTGGACTAAATCAGAGACGAAATGGAAAGATGAAAGGAAATGAACAGAGTAACATTTAATGAAGGCATTCTATGAACCAGGCACAGTGCCAGATATTTTTTGCATATATTTATCCTCACTTAATCCTCACAAAACCTTATGATGGAGGTATTTTTGCCATTTTATAGCTGTCGAAACTTAGTGTCTAAGAGGTTAAATAACTTGTCTCAGGTCAGATATGTGAATGAACCAGTATTTAAACCCAGATTTGCCTGAAGACAGAGCCTGTGCTTTCTTATCTCAGCAGATGGAATCAACAATTGATTCTCAAGATCACCAGCAATGTGGTAAAACCTGGGACAGAAATTAGGCAAGACTACACATCTGCCGCTTCCTGTGGTGAGTAGGAAAATGAACAGACAATTCCTTCCTCAGGCATGAGGGCAGAGTGATGAGCAGAGTATTTGCTCTCTTTTTTAAAATCATAATTTGTATTGTGGGGAAATTATCATTGGGATAAATTTATGGTCTCATATCATTTTAGGTATTTTTACTCCAGATGGCTGTTTTCCTTTTGGCCCATGTACTCTCCCTGCTCATATGAACAATATTTTTATCCCAATCTAATGTGTTATGTGTGGTTTTCATACAGATTATTTTTTAAATTTTGTATATGATTTAATTTTGAAAGACCATTGGTCAATAACCATGAAATCCTTGACATTACTGAAATCCTTCTATGCCAAATTCTTTAAGAAATTAGATCACCTTCAGATGGAATTTCTAATAAAAATTAAAGCTATAGTGAGCATAGTATGGGTATCTCTGGGCTTTTGGCCAACAAATGAACCATCTGTGTAAAAGAAAACAGACTGATAGTTTTGGACTCCGGTTCCATGTGGCTATATTGAACATTGACCTCACGTGTGATTACCTAAATTAATTGTCTCTCAGGTTGTTCTGTCATCTTTTCCCAATCCAAGCCACGTGGTTTGGAATGAGAAAACAAAAGCAAAAACTGCACCCCACACCCAAAAGCCCCTTCTGTCAGGGATCCCTACTGGACCAGAGAGAGCTGTTTGTGGTTTGAGAAGGGCTGATGATCATCGCATACCATACATAGGTGGAGGGCTTGTTATTCTCAGTTTCCCGCCTATGAGAGGATACCCCTATTGTTTCTGAAAATGCTGACCAGGACCCACACTTCCAACTGAAATTCCTCTACCCCTACAACAGCAGCAAACAGCGGCAGACGCAACAGCAACAGATAAGTATTTTGATGAATTGCAAGATGGATAGGACTTGCCGTGCCCCCAGCCCTGCTGATACCAAATGCCTTTAAGATACAGCCTTTCCCATCCTAATCTACAAAGGAAACAGGAAAAAGGAACTTAAACTCCCTGTGCTCAGACAGAAATGAGACTGTTACAGCCTGCTTCTGTGCTGTTCCTTCTTGCCTCTAACTTGTAAACAAGAACATGCAAGTGGAAAGTCACAAACCTCTGGGTTTTTGAAAGGATCCTTGGGACCTCATGCATAGCTGCGGAAACTGGATGGAGAGATTTGGGGAAGCATGGACTCTTTAGCCGGCTTACTTCTCTATGGAGTGAGTTTGCTCCTTTCTGGTAAGATTTGGCTTTTTAATTTTTAAATTTTATTTAAAAATTTTAAACAACGTTGACTTCTGGGCTTTCTCACCAATCCTAGTGCTGGTTAGCAAGGGATGACTGTGGTATAGACACTGTTTCTCTCTGACTCTCCTTTTTGTATATGTAAGGATTGAAATGCAAAGTTTCTGGGGGCATGAACTCATTTTTCTAGACAGTCCCTTCTGGATGATTGTCCCCTGAGTTTCCACAGACTCTGTGAGAGCTGACTTATTTGAGAGACTCACTAACTATGGTGCATTATTTTCTATTCTTCATTCTGTAGTGTTTCCTTATTACAAAAAAAAAAAAAAAAAAAAAAAAAGGACAGAGAAGAAATCTGGTTTACACTTCATAGAAAATTTTCAGTAATTAAAAAAAAAATGAAATTCATGCTAAGAATTATGAGTCATATGGATCTTACATATAAAGCAAAGTATAGATTGTTGTTGCATGAAAACAAAAATGCTTTTCTGTAATGATTTCGTATCTGAGTCCTATTTTATTAAAACAGGCAAATTCTAGCCTCTTTGCTTTTTCTTACAATTGGAGTTAGAATATGAAGGCTATGCAATTTTTGTTTTATTTTTAAAAATATTTGGTATGTAATAATTTGTAAAGTATATATTAGCCCAAGGAAGTAAAAGTTTAAGCCATTGTCAAGAGCATCAGACATAGGAGAATATTGAAACCTGTTACGGAGTTAAGGAATGGTTGGTCTGAATGTTTGTAGATTTAGTGTGTATATAGCTCATATTCTCTAGATCTTGGTATACCTCTGTAGCTCACTCACCCTATGTGACACAGACAAAAAGTAGAATCAATACCTGAAGTGCAAATACATTATAATCGTTTTCAAACCCTTCAGCTTGAAAGTATTTGGATTATTGTCATGAAAATTGAATTGACAATGGAAATAAATTTGGGGAAATCTGCTGAATTTAATAGCGTAGGCTGTGTTTTATTAAGTAAATAGAGTTTAATCCAAAGATACATAGGTGCCTACTATATTATTTTTGCATTTTCTACATGTTTGAAATATTTCATTATTAAATATGCATAAAATTACAGAAAAAATTCAGTAAGAGAACAGAACTGCATGAAAAGTAATTTGCTTTATGGCTTCTCAGTTTGCTTTCAACAACCAATTAAATTGAGGATTTAATAATACTGTAAAAATCTAAGTTTGTAAAACAAGTTGCTGAAAATTAAAATTGATCTGAGATAGTTTCAATATTTATGTAAGAGTTTTTATATTTATATTAATGTAAAATAATGTTAATTCCTACAGTAATATGTACCTTTAAACTAATTATCATCATTCCTTTTTTGGTTTGCTTTTGTGTATCTGTGCTATATTTATCAGTGACATGAAATTTGAAACTGATTCCATGTCAGAGATTATAGCTATGCAAAGTCCAGGAGACAGTTGCTCTGATACCTTTTAAATTAAGAATACATGCACACACCATTGTTTTAATTCACTTTTTCCAAAGTTACAGCACTTTACTATATAAGCTTAGAAGAGCTGTGACAAAGTCAAACAAAAAAATTATGTGGCCAAAATAGTTGCTCCAGTGTCTGGCCCTTAGTTCCCTGAAAGCACAGCATTGACTTCAGCAGCAGAGGCTCATGGAGAAGGGGGATCATGCTCTGGTTAAAAGGGAAGGGTGACACTAGTGAGGGTAGTTTCTGGGATGTCTCTTGTGCTGAATCTTTTTTTTTTTTTTCCATTTAGTAAATCTTTTATTAGTCACTAACATGTCAGACACAAGGAATAAAAGCACTAAACAAAAAGCAAAGGACTCTGCTTGCCTGTTCACAATTTCCACCTAATGAATCTTAACTTAGATTCCTGGTCTAAGCCACCATGAATATGAATGCCCAAGGTTTACTGATCACAGCACTAATCCAACTTGGTCATGTCTCCTGTTGTAGGAGCCCATTCTTCAAGCCAAATTCTACTGGTAGACAACAATAATGGAGCAAGGGGCTTAAGGCCTATGGGTTGATTTCTCTGGGCCAGTGGTTTGAGGCTCATCTCTTTTTTCTGAACCAACAAAACTGGGAAAAAAAAGAAAATCTCACATTTGCCTCAATAAAGATGGTTCTGAATGTCAGAGATGCTGACCTGTTGAAGAGTTGAGGTAGTATATGGTTTTAAGAAACTTCTCCCCAAACTCTCCTAGATTTTGGTAAATTCTCCTCCCCTTCTGCTAATTTCATCTTACAAATAAGTTAAAATAAATATACTAGTTTCTCCCTACTCCCTCATCATCACCAACCAGGCTGTTCTATCCAAAGAGGTGTAGATACAGAAAAACAGAAGAAAACAAATTGCTCTTTTTGCTTTATGTCCTATATGATCAATGCTGAAACCATGGGAAGTCTCCAATGGCATGCCTACTTCTCTCTTTCCTGTCTCATTTGACATTTTGAATGGAAACTTGGATTCAGAGATAGCAGACATTTTGTCTGAGTGGCAGAGGAAATGTAATGATAAGGTCAGGGAAGTATCCCTAGGTGGAACCTCCTCATGAAGACTGGTCTGGGATGGCTAGTGTCAAGTTGGAGTAATCAAGAGTGAAGGTCTAGGGAGCAGATGTGGCTCAAGCGGTTGAGTGCCTGCTTCCCACATGGGAGGTCCCGGGTTTGGTTCCTGGTGCCTCCTAAAAACAAAAAGAAACAAACAACAAGCAAACAAATGAAAAATACACTCAGGAGAGCCAATGTGGCTCTGTGGTTGAGTGCCGACTCGCCACATTCGAGGTCTGGGGTTCAATACCAGGCCCCAGTACCTCAAAAAAAAAAAACAAACAAAAAAGTGAAAGTCTAGATGCTGGAATCAGAGGCATCCCTTGGATGCTTGGACTTGTTCTCAGAGGGAACATTTTTGCTTTCTTCACAGATGCTCCCTTCCAAGGGTTGTCTGTATTGGGAAGTGTCAGCATTTCCCTTTCAGTCCTACCCTTGGAAAGCTTCCTGGAGGAGTCTGGTAATTTTAAGTCCATCTCAAAAGAGTATGTTGTCTTGTGGAAGATTCAGATGGGTAGACTCTGAATTCTTCTGACCCTACCAGTTTGTCTCCTGGGGCTTTATCCCTCAAAAGATAGTGTGTGATTGTGTCACTGATTATTCCCTGTAGATGGCTTACTGGTTGGAACACAGAATTGGATTCAAATAGATTTCTCTAGGCTGGAAGAGTGGACCGATGCCAAAGGATACTATTTTAAAGTAGCTAAATGCCAAGTTCTGTGTGTGTTTGTGTTAAAAAAAAAAAAAAAAAAAAAGTTTTGTATGTTAAATGTGGAAGAGACCTGGTTTGTTGAAAGTTCTTGTGTGTGACACCAGTTTGGATCACATACAAAGTTTGTGAGATCCAACACATGCTCTGCTTATTAAAAAGGTAATACATATGCTGTAACAGGTTTCATTAGTAGAAGTATAAAGTCTGAATCAGAAATGGCAATTACCTCACTTCACTGTACTGTTCTGGGCACATCCATTAAACACTAGGGACAATGAAAAATCAGCAAACATAGGAGGCAAGCAGGAAAGTAAGTGCTTTAGAAACCATGTCATATGGGAATATTTAGTCAGGAGAAAAGAGATAAAAATGAGCTATTTAAAAATAATTTTATTGAAGTATATATTCATACATGAATATACATAAACAAAAAACGTATAGTTAAAGTTGTGAACTTAGAAAACAAATATGCATATCATCATACAGGACTCCCATATATCACCCCACCACCACCACCTTGCATTGTTGTGAAACAATTGTTACAAACTATGAAAGAGTATCATCAAATTATTACTACTACCTATAACTATAGCCAATATCTTACATTTGGGGTATTTTACCCCCAATCCACCCAATTATTGACACCCTCTTTTACTATTATATATCTGTTGCAGTTAGTGAGAAAATGTTCTCATATTTGTCTTGTTAATCACAGTCCATCTTCCACCACTGGATTCCCTGTGTTATACATCCCCATGTTTTGTACAATCCATTCAAAGTGTATACTCAGTGGCTCTCATTTTCATCACAGAGTTGTACTGTCATCACCTCAGTCAATTTTTAAAACATTTTCATTACTCCAAAAGGAAAAATCCCACACCCCCTTATATCCCCCATAGTTGTCTCTTAAAGTTGATATATTTTTTTTGCCATTGCTGCAAAATATTACAATATTACTGGTAAGTAGTGGCTATACGTTACATTAATTGTGATTTTCCCAAATATCATCATATCCTTAACAATTTGTAAAAGAACACTTTGCAGAAGTGTTGCTATGAGGGCTACTGGCCAATTCAAAACTGTTCTAATCTTTCCCAGGATGTAGGGGAACCATTTACTACTCAGAGAAGGAGTCTACCCCCACACATATAGGACATCAACATAATTCAGTCCCTCAAATCCTGTGCTGACCACTCCATGCTCAACAAGTCAGAATACTTGTTTTAACCATCCATTGCCCCTCACTTTTCCATTCATCCCTGCTCATGGCCTTTCTACTTCAAGCAGGATCATCTCCAAAATCTACTCATTCTTTCCTCTCAGCTCTTGTTCATTCCATTCCATCCATTTTGAAGTGACATTCTCCATCATTCCAAATCCCACTCTGCAAATATATTTTAATTCGACTTGTCTGGACCTTGAGTTCCCTCACCATGCAGTCTGTGTCTTTGAGTTTTGGACACATAGATTTAGTCTGATTCACCTTTAAACTCTTTGATGACATAATATTTCTCCTCTATTTTCCATAGTGCATGTATTTAATGTTCAGTAATCTTTATTAAATGGAGTTTAATGTTTCATGTAAAGAACTGTTGGTACTCCACAATTAGAGAGAACATTGTTGAAAGGGTTTTAGTCACATTGAAATAAAAACAATAAATTTCATATACATTGCAAGTAAGACATTGGCTTATGTTAAGTATTTGATGTAAACAAAGTCAAAAGAAAACCTCTCTCTTTTCTAAGGGTAAAACACAAAACTACAAACCAGCAATAAAATATACACTCATGAAAATGGGTTTAACCTGGCCTTTATTTAATCCTACATATTGAACATTGGATATTACCTATAACATATGCACACTTTCCTTTCAACAGATGTTTATGGCATTATTAAATGGCTGTCATTCATTCATTCATTTATTCATTTACTTATCTATCCTTTCAATGAAGACTTTTGCAGGCTTACTTTTTGCCAAGTACTTTATTGAATAATAGGAATACAAAAAAGGAGCCACTTTTTCTCTTTGGTAAGCTTACATTTTGGTGGGAAAGAGGAACATAGACAAATGAATTGTAAGATGTCGTGATAAATGAAATAATGAGGTATGAGTTTTTCAAAGACTACAAAAATTTTTATTGACCTAAATGTTACAAAATGAAACTGAAAAATCTAAATTAAACACAAATATTTAATTAAATGTTGAAGGATATATAAATCAACTCCATTAATTGCTAAATTTAATATAAATAAAAATTAATGACATTTGAAAACAATCTGTAGGTTATATTTTCTCATTCTGCAAGAACTCCTATATAGTCATGAAAATAGTGAAATAATCATGACCAGTTGTAGTTATGAGTACTCAGAGCCAAGAGATTTTAAAACCAAGAAGATAAAAGGAAACAGGGAGAAAGATCTTCCCATTAGAGGGAACAATCTAAAGAAGGGGGATATGAAATAGTAAGGGAAGCTTGAGTAAGCTAAGGACGTTGAGTAAAGCTGGAACATAGGATGGAGGCTGGAGAATTAAGGGTGGAGTTAGATCTGGAAGGATCTTGTAGGACATTTTAAGAAGTTTGTACTTACATATGTTGAAATTTAGCAGGGTGTTTGTTCTGTCATATCTGATTTGTGTTTATGAAAATTAACTCTAATCGTGTAGAGGATAGATTATCACGGCAGAGACTCTATGCTGGGACCAACTTGGCTTCCTGACATTCCAGGCAAAAAGGCAATGGGGGTGGAGAAGGAGCCTGAGAGGTTTAGAAGGTAAAACTGCAGGAGTTGATGATTGGTTACATGTGATAGGTTGAGAGAATAGAAGGAGACTAACACCGCACTGGAAAACATGGCAGAAGGAATTGGTTGGGGATGGGCTGGAATACAACAAATATTTATTTTGTACATGCTGACTTACATGTAAAGGGATATGTTTTGAAAAATTTGAGTCTCTGGACCAGAAACTCAGGAGAAGGGGTTTGGGCAAGGGATTGAGATATTGAATTCTTTGGTTTATGGTAAGTCCCTCCAATAAAGGGTGCAGAGGCAGGGATGAGAAAGATTCCTGCATATAGCCAGATATGAGTGAAGAGAAGAGAGAGGGGAGATAGCCAAGAGTTCTATGAAGAAGCAACCAGAGAATTGGTAGGAGAAGCAAAGCCAATCAGATTCCCTTCCTGAGATTTGAGATAATTGGTGTTGCGGTAGCTAAGAAGGAAGAGAGTTTAAAGAAGGGAGCAGTAAGACGAGGCAGGAAGGTACCAGCCACTGTGCCTAGCGTGGGGACACCCTCCTGCAGGTAGGTTGTTTTAGTCATCCAATTGCCCTGGAAGCATTGGTTACAGAACCCGAGGTGGAGGGGGTGTCTGAGGATCAGCTGGCAGTACTCCCGACCTTCAGGAAAGGGAATGTCTAAAGTTGCCTCCTTTATTTCTGGAAATTAAAACTGATAACCCAATTCCGACCAGGCTGGCCAGACTTTATTCCTTAACTCACATGTGCAGAATGTTTTTTAGATTGAGGTAGGCCTGCTTTCCTTAAATCCCATCCCCCACCACATCCTTTGTCCTTTTAGGAATCTGACAATCTTTCTCCCTGTGTTCCTTCCCAAAGGCCGCAGGCACAGGTGTGAAGATGTGGATCTGCCAAATGGTCAGTGTCCTGATTCTTAAACGCATCTGCTTAGAGGGAGTGCATTCCCACTGCTGGTGGTTCCATGTCTAACCTGATGTGGGTATGAAAAAGAGAGGGAGAAAGTTTAAAAATAAAGGAGCCAGTCGGGCAGTGGGTCGAGGGCATCCTGGGCGGCTGCTGTTTGCCCTCTGCTTGTCTCCACCCCTTGCCCAGGGCTTGACCAGTGAGGTGTGTGTGGTGGTCACACCCATCTCAACAGATCTGTCAGCTTTCCCGCTTTTGTTAGCGGGTGATATCATGCTTCCTGGGGGGAGCACTGGAAGACAATGCTCGGCCACTTTCCTCCAGATACAATAGGCGGAGTCAGGAAGGCAGTATTGACATTGCTGGGGCTGCGGAGGCACTCACTTCTCTGCAGCCATCGGATGGTGAACCAGCTTAACCTTGGCACATAGGACCTGGGTTGTGCAAGACGTCTGGCTGCAGAGCCAAAGCAGACTCCACCCTGGGGACAGGAGTGCTTTAGACATCTGGGAATCTGGGATGGGCTTCAAATTCCAATCCCTGTGTCAAAAACATCCACTAAAAACAATAATAGTACTAGTAATAACAAATACAACTTCTATAGATTGCCTCTATGTGCCAAGTGTTTAATATGATTTTTAATATTTCACAATAATCTTGCAGAATAGGTATTTTTCTTCATCCTTTTTAATAGATGAGGAAGCCAAGGCTCAGAAAGGTTAAATGACTTGCCCAAGGCCAAAATGTAGTAGACATCCTTATTTTGTTTTGCCTAACATCCCTACTTTTTAAGGGTTGCCATGCTTTCCCTCCATGGGATTCGATGTGACTGCCAATCACTGGGCCCTGACTCCAAGCCTTAGGGATAGAGGCATGACCTACAGTGTCCCATCCATCTGACAACAGCATTTGGTTTAGATGGAGGGCACATGACCCAGCAGGGCCAGTTAGACCTTTTCTCTGGGAATTTATGAAGACTTTAAAAGAAAGATGTTTTCTTTCTTCATTGACGACATTTTTAGCCTGGATCTACCAGCTTCCCTGGCCACTTGAAAGAAGCTGGCCTTTGGTAGGAGAGAATGAGGCTAATAACAGAGATAAGGGAGTCAAGCAGGCTCTCGGATATATAGCCCTGGATCCAGTGGTTTTAGATCTAAGACCTATCCCTGCCACTCCTAGTTATGTAAGCCAATCTCTTTTATTTGCTCTAAGTTGGTTTCTGTCTCTTGAAAGTGGGTCCTGATTGACCAGGTTGTCTTAGTAGGAAATAATGGAGAAAAGAGTTAAACTGAGGATGACCAGAACCAAAATTCTGGGCTTTTTCAAACATATCACTGTGCTGTCTTCTAACTAGTGTTTCTGGGTTGCCTCCATCTGGTTCCTGGAAAATAAGGCAGGTAATGGTACTTATTCATGTGGTTTGGGGGAAGATTTTAAAAGAGATGCTACTGAGTATAGTATCAGTATATGATGAGCACTCAATTAATATCAGATGTTCTTATATTTGCTTATAAACAAAGCTGGAGCCTCTTATGCCTCCTTATGTCCTTCTGAAGTGCTTCTTCATCCATGAGGGCAGACAACTCATTCTATGCCAGATGGAACTCCCTGGCTTCCCTGGTGTAATCCAACATTGGTATCCTAAGCCTTGCCTCATGCCAGGTACAATGAGAGAAGAGTTTAGAGCTGGGGGTTCTTGGGCTTTTGCTAAGGGTCTGGAGTACCAGATGGGTGAATTCCTTTCCTGCAACTCAACCAGCTGACAAGATGGTGCTCCCTGCTTTCCTCCTGCCAGCTCCCAATTTTCTCTCCTCTCTGGTCTTGGCTTAAACACAGGCCTTGTAATGATTTGTCATCTATATGTCCCTACCTCATTTATCCCAAATGTATTAATTCCTATTCTTGACAACTTACTGAATCCAAGTGGAATCTTCCTCACCATTGACCAAGCTCATTACTGGATTTTTGGACCCATCCTGGAGTGTGTGTGTGTGTGTGTATGGGTATGTGAAAATAACTGTACCCATTTTATCACCGCCTTTGCTCTAATTCCTCCTCCTCTTAGATGGTCTTTTTTTTTTTTTTTTTTTTGTATCCAGCACCCTCACATCTGGAAAGCACCCTCTAATATTCTGGGGTTGATTTAAACACCCACCTATTTTACTATTCACCGTTACCACTTCAGAATCAAAGGGCAGGATAATAGTGCTGGTTGGTTGTAGTCAGCAGCTTTTCAGGAGCCAGTCTTTTTCTACCTCTCCAGGCTTTTGTGATTCTCAATTCCTCATGCTACGTACTCCAGTCATACCAGACTCCTTGTAGTTTCTAAACGTACACATTCAAGCCTCCATGCCTTTGTGTATGCTGTTCCCTCCTCCCAAAATGCCCCCTTCACATTCTCTTCTTAACCTGCCAGACTCATCCTTGCTTGGAGGTTTCTCTCAGATATTCCCTTAACCTCCTTGCATGGGATAGGATGCTACCTTAGCCCAGATTCCTCCAAAAACTAGCCTAAGGCACAGGCTTATGTGCAAGTAGATTTTTCAGGAAGTGGTCCCAGGAAACAGAAGTGAGGGACTAGGGGAATGGAACAGTAAAAAGAAGCATTATCAAGTTGGCCAGTGCTATGGATAGTTGGTGCTCCACACCTTCCGAGGAGGCTTATGAAATGAGATTCAGAACTGCTCACCAGGAGAAGAAAAGGGAGGCATTCATCCATCACTATCCTCCCCCTTTGATCAAGGGTTGTGTAGATGTGAGAACCTAGCAGGTTACTGTAGGACTCTCATGCTGTGGTGACAGAGACAGTCCTAGAGAAAGAAATGAGATGTATACACATGGGCTCTGGGTGAGCTACTGTGAGACTGTATCTGAAAAAAGCTGGTAGAGGCCTGCTGAGAAAGGGTCTCTGCAGGAGCAACTGGACGAAGAAGTAGGATGGGAAGGATTTGCATTGGTACCCAAGAGGTATGGGATATAGATACTCTTGTGCTTGCCTCTTTCATAGTACTTAGTATATTAAATTACCTATTAAAGTATAGTATATTAAAATAGTTTACTTGTTTGTATTGCCCAGTAGGCCATGAGTTGTGTTTGACCTTTAAATATTCTCAGCACTAGACATAGTGTACTGGTTGGCAGAGAAGTGCTTTAATAAACAGCTTTGTATTGGATTAAATGTTCTGTCCCAGTGCTTCCTTAAGTGTGTAATATATACAATTGCTGGCCCTCAAGATGATTTTATGTGGCGCTTGGATGATTTTTAAATTATATTATTTATGCACAGATATGTGTGTATATGCATATCATATTAACCTATTATTTCATGAATACTCTTGATTAATATAAGACTAAATAAAAATAGTTAATTTAAAGAAAATGGTTAACAGAATAATTGAATAATTGTACGGGTTACATGTGGATTCAGCAGAAATCATGAAAGTGATGCATGAATGAATGCAGTTTGATCTAAACGAGTGAGTTAGGCACTTTAAACCTGTCTCTAATCCTTTTTAGAGCTAGGCATATGTGTGCTCCAAATAAATAATAGAAAAGTAATTTGGGCATGTAATTAATAGTATCCTAGTGAACATGAACAAAGTGAACAGAGTCTCATGGTGACTGACCTGTCTTAAGGGACTGTCTTGGACTCTAATCTTGCTTCTTCCAGGAAACTCAAGAGTGGATATTGTAAATAAAATTACAGACAAGACCTGGTTTACCCCTTGAACATATTGGACATCCCTCAAAAAAGGGCCAGTGAACCAGCAGGCAATGCCCACCAGTGGGGGAATTTATAGGTCAGTTATATTCATTCATTCAAACCTACATTTACTAAACCCATTATATGTATGTACTGGAAATCTGATAGGACTTGGAATTACAAAGATAGTTAAGAGAGAGACCTGCCCTCAAGAGGCTTGTGGTCTGGTAGGGTGTGAAGCCCTTCTCTCATGAAAACAGACAATGAATGTTGGGGGAATGGAAGCTGGACTGAGTAATTCTGGTAAAGAACAGGGGTCTCGTCAAGAGGGTGATATTTGAGAATTTTGGGTAGGATTTTTCAGTGGGTGAAAATCAGGGCTGCAAGTGAGGACTAGAGGCATTCTAGTCAGGGTGGAAAGCATGGAAAATGTGGAATAAAAATTGTGTAAGAACCATTTTTGCAGTGTTTCTGATTGCCTATACTCTAGGGTACATTGAAGGAAGTAGTGGGCTGGGGGAGGGGAGAGTTGGGAAGAGAGGTTGGGAAGGAGGTAATTTGATTTGAGATTAGCTGAGTGGGCCATGACAGAGGCACTAGTGGGAGTTGTTAGGATGCAGGATGGAGCTTTATGATATTTCCCAAGCCTGTGTGGAGGATAGGAAGAGGATAGTGGGGTATACCTACATCAAAGTGTGGTACATCAAAGTAGTGGGAATACCTACATCAAAGTGTGGTCTGGGTAGAAGAAGAAACTGAGGACCCTCAAGGAGACAAGCCAAGGGATGAAGGAGTTTTAACCCTGTCAAAATCTACAAAGACAGGAGCAGGGTATGGAAAGGGGCTGGAGAGTTTGGAAATTAGGGGCTGTTGCAAAAACACCTTCAGTGGATGGGCAGGGCTTGGATTGAGATGAGGAAGTAAAGTAGGTAAACATAGATTCCTTTCTGAGGGATATCCCATATCCTGACAGTTGCATTTCCATGTGTCTTTTTTTAAGCTTAATTAGGAAGGTTAGATGGTAGAAGAAGGGCATATGCAAAGGTTTGAAGGAAATACGGAAAGACTTTTTTCACCACAGAGAATATCTGTTTCCCTGGACGTGGTCCCCCAAATTACCTGAATTAGGAAATTATTTTATCTTTATAAAGACACTGTAATGGGGGTAGATGTTTTCTTGAAGGGGTTACACATTAACTATTACCTAGAATAACAGAACATTAGATTTGTTGAAGACTTAAAAGATTATCTAGCTCAGTATTTCTAAATTGTCTCCACAGAGTACTAATTCCAAGGGAATCCTAGAATTTTTTTACTCTGTCATGTGGAGTTAATTTTATGCACCTTAAGAAAGGCTGATTTGGTACAATCTGCACATTTTACAGGTGCTGAAAGTGAAGCCCAGAGAGATCAGCATTTTGCTTAAGTTCACTCAGCTCATTAGAGGCTGAATTTCTTCACTCTAATAGAGAGTGTGGAAGGCAATGCAAATTAGCACTTAAGGCATGTTCTATGCAATTAAACTCACTGGATTTGCATTCCAGCTTTACCATTGTATTGGTTAGCTATTGCTGTGTAACAAACTACTCCTAAAATTCAGTGGCTAAAACAGCAATCATTTATTATTGCTCACATTTCTTTGGGTCATCTGAGGTTTGGCTGATCCATGCTTAGCACAGCTGGGATTCTGTTTCAGGTTGCGGTAGCTGGGGCAGTTCTGCTTCTTGCCGCAGTTATGCGAGATATCTTGATAGGCTTTGTGCTTCATTTATCTCATCCATCTTTAACCAGCATATTAATGCTGTTTTCATGATAGTAGAAGTGCCAGAGAGCTACATAGAAACAAATAAACAAGTGAGGCTTCTTAAGGCCTGACTCAGAACTAGAACACTCATTGCTACCCACATGCCTTTGGCTGAAGTCATGTGGCTGTGCCCAAAGTCAAGGTCTGTAAACTACACTTTGCCTATGAGGAGTACAGAGCAAGTTGATGGTCAACAATTTAATCTACTACAACTATGTCTGGTTTTGTGCTGTGATGTAACTTGGCTTCAGCTTTCTCATCTGTAAAATGTACATCATAGTAGTACCAAATTCATGGGTTTATTGGGATTTTAAAAAAAGTTAATTCAGGTAAATCCTTTAGAATAATGCTCAAACTTAGAAAGCACTAAGTAAATGTAAGACAGTATTGTTACTATTATTATCCATCTAAACATCACCATCCAAGCTATGGGAAGATTAGTGCTGACTTCACAAACTGACCTAGCATTAGTCCATTCTCTGCCAGCCAAAGGGATGGTAGGAGTGACTTTCTGAAAAGGCCCCAAATCACTCATTTATAAATTCCTTTCTTTTTCTTATATGTGTTTAATGGCCACAGACTCAGGTTCCTGGGAGCATGGTGCTGCTTTGTGCTGCCTTACCCTCCCAGCCCTGTCTGCCCTGTGGATCTCACACCCAGAGTCAACAATACTTCTCACACAAATCATCTGCCAAGATGTGTGGAATTGGAGCCAGAAACACACAACAGCTGCAAAAGCTCAGACGCATCCAGAAGTCTGTAGTAATCTCCTAATGGGCCTGGATACAGCCCCAACCACTGAGTGACTCTAGAGTACATAAGCCATCAGAAAAGTGTGATTCCAGCATGAGTAATACATGAGTTCTGCCAGCTGCTTCTGGAATCAAACAAAAGCGTGTTCTTGCCAGCCAGGGGAAAAAATCACCTTTAATTGCATCACTTACTTCCCATTAAGGCTGGGGAGAGTCAGTGATTCAGTCTGACTTCAATTAAGGAATCCCATTTCCTCTACTAAAGACTACTTTCTAATGGAACTCATGGCTTATAACCTCTACCAAGTCTACCTTTTCACTTATGGTGAGGTGATTAATAGCACAGACACAGGACAGATGAATCTGTTTTGCAGCCCCATTCAACAAAGTGATGACTGTGTGACTTTAGACAAGTCATTTCACTTTTCTGTAAAATGGAGTTAATAGTGTTACAATAAAGAATTGTGAGGATTACATGGTATGAAGCATGTCAAATATTTAGCAAAATACAGGGAAATAACAAATGCTTAATAAATATTGGCTATTATTATAATTTCTTATGTCTCCCTGTGCCACTAGAAAATTAGTGCTCCTAAGAGCACTCTGTCTCCAATTATCTATAGAAATTTTATTCCATTCCATTCCATTCATGTCAAAGCCATCTCAATACATCTCATTCCTTCCCAACCCGTTCTATTCTATAAATTTTTTGGGGGTCCTATTCTATGCCCTACACTGAGTTGGATACTTTGCAGATAATAAAGATAAATAAAGCACAGACCCTGATGTTGTGGTGGTTGCTGTTGGGGTGAGAGAAGCAGATAGACATATATACAAATGAAATAAACAACTCAAGCTGCAATAAAGTTTCCATTAGACATACAGGGCAAGCATAGAGCAATGTAGCAAGGACAGGGATAAACTGATTCAGTCTAGGGAAAATCAGTCTCCGCTGACTGAAATCAGACTTTCATATGCAAACAAAGAGCAGAAAGGTGTTTCTGACAGAGGAGACAGTAGAGATAGATGCATGGAAGAATGTAAGTATGTAGCTAAATTCAACCAGCATACCCAGGTGGGGGCTGAGTGGGTGGAGGGATTTCTTTCTCAAACTCTGTAAATGTAATACAGATTTGACTGGATTCCCATAAGCAGGCCTCTGTACCCACTTCTGTATCCAAGCAGGACCCAGCACTTTGAGACCCCAAACAAACATAAAACATCCAACTGCTTAGTGTTAGCAAGTAACATAGTTTTTTTGTTGTTGTAGTTTTTTGTTTGGTTTGGTTTTTAGTGTTATTTTAAATGCAAAGAGCTAGCATTGTTTTAGTCAGGTAGAGGTCTTGGACAGTCCATCCAAGGAAGATCACTTAGTCCAACACGATGAAACTTGTATCCTTCGGGTACTGAGGGAAACATTGGTGGTGCATATAGAGAACGTTTTTCCGGATCAGACCATGTTGATTTGAGCAGACATGGCAAGAATAGGAACCCTGGCTGAATTTTTGTGGATGGCTCTGGTAGAGCTGCTGGTGACCCATCTTGCTCTCAGGGCACAACAAGGCAAAAGGCAGTAACATAGTTTTTAGTGTGACAATGGAGAAGATTTGTGTTGCGCACGAATATATAGTCACCAGTAGATATCTCTCTGATTCAACAGCTAAGTTCCTCTCCAGCTCAGAATCTCATTTTTCCCTCTGGTCTTTCTACTGCTTCTACTATTCCAGGCAACTCCACTCTGCACACCTCAGCTTGTATACACCACTCTGCAGGACGAAGGCCAGTTAGTTATCCCACCCCCTCTTCCCTGGGAACATTAGCAGCAGCCCTGTCTTATTTCTCAAACATTACTAACTGTTTTACTCCACCATCCATTCCCCATTCCAAATGGCTTATCCAAGTATTCACAAAGTAATATATTTTCTCCACAGTTTGACGTAAGCAATAGAGAGTACAAGGTCCCAGATGAATTGCCATTCTCCATCACTGCCTCTGCCAGTTATCTCAGATAGATTAAGGATTTTCTCATCTTGGAAACACAACCCATAGTGTCTGCAGTTTCTAAAGAACCTAGCCCAGGCCCTAGCCACACTAGATATTCAATAACTGAATTGCTTTCCACGTAGATGAGTTTTGGCATCTTTGTAATATTTTCATCCACAAAACTGATATGTAATTTTAATTATGGAAGTATTGTTACATATTTAACAGCAAAGCTTTATAATTTTTATCACACGAGTTCTGAACATTTCTTCCTAATAATTCTCATAAAAATCCCAAAGATATTGTTTCTGAAAGTTAACAAAATAATTATAAATTTTATCTTGAAGAATAAACAGGAAGAATAGATGAAAATATTCTGAGAAAGAAGAGTAAAGTTTTGGTAATAACTCAACTAGATCTTAAGACAGAGCACAATACTGTAATAACAGTAGGGTATGGTTCCAAGAGTGTGGACACGTATGTCAACAGACTAGAAAGGCCAGAACCAGATCTGAATGCATAGAAAATTTTAATATCTTACAAAAGACACAACTCAGGGGCAGGGAGGATTAATAGTTCTGGGAAAATTGGTTTCTGTCTGGAAAAAGAATTAAGAAACACATCTCTTATCACACACCAAATGGATTAAAGGGTAAATGTAAAAAGAAAAACATCAGGCCACCAAAAGGTGAAAATGGAAGTGAATATTTATTGAAATTTCATATGGAGGAGGATTTTTAAAAAAAAATGTTTAAACACATTGGAAGAAACCACAAAATTAAAATTAAAATACTTGGCTACATAAATATTTGTAATTTTTATCACACAAGTGATAAAACTCAGCAATAGGAAAAATTAAAAGGCAAAGAACAAAATGAGAAAAATATTTGCAATAAATATGGCATATTAAAAGTTTAAAATATTTATATAAAAAAACTCAGTGAACCTGACAGAAAAAAATCAAAACACCAATAGGAAATGAAAGACAGGAACAAATAATTCACAAAAGGAGGAAATACAAATGGCTAATAAGCATGTGAAAATGTCCACCCTTTAAATTAAATTAAATAAAATTAAAACAAGTCAGTACTTTTCCACATTAAACTAACAGAATTAAAAACAAGTGAGAATACTCAACAGTGGAAGACTGAGGTTGTGAAATGATCTCTCTCAGACACTGCAGCTTCTTAAAGAAATTTGACAATGTAGAGCAAGAGTCTTTAAAATGTTATGACAAGATTAAATATAAACTCAGCATATGAAATTATATTTGATTTCAACCTAAAAAAACTTTATATATATTTTGGATTCTTCAGTTTCTCTATACCTATGTAACCTAGGTAGACAATGAAGGATATTCATCAAAATGTTGAAGAGTAAAATGTTCCTTTCTAATTATTTCTTTTCATGGTATTTGGATTACCCTGATCTGGTGTTTAAAAAAGGATGTCTTAGTAAGGATATATTTTTTTCAATGCTTTCTATTCTGAATGCTCTGAAAAAGACCCTTAAATATATTGTTTTATGCTTTCAAAGATACTGTTTAATGTTTATTTTTATTCTTAAATTGTTATTTACCAGGATAAAAATGAAATATAAAATGACCCACCTTTTCTAGAATTGATTTCTATTTTGAGTATGTAAAACATCTATGACTAGATATTTATTAATACAGTGTTATTACAAAGAAATTTTTAAAAGAGAGATCAATATCCAGAGACAGTTTGTTCCCAGGACATTTTTTTTTTATTTTATTATGGGTAAAAATCAAAATTCTCACAATACATACAAACATTTGCAAAATGATATATAAATATATATGCATATATGTGTATTTGCTTACAAAAATGTTATTTATATATATATATATATACATATATTTTAAGAGGTGCTTAGATTACCCCAAATATTACATGGAACCCACTGGGATTCCCATGTTGCCCACCTCCCACACCTCCCACCACATCCCACACAAACATCTCCCACAAGTGTGGCCCACCACCCTCAATGAACTTACACATCCTGGAGCCTTGCCACCAACCATAGACCACAGTTCACACTGTAGACCACACTCTCTCCCACTCAGTTCTGAGTGGTGTGTGCTGATTTAACATGGCCTACATCCGTTGCCACAACAGTACTCAGGACAACCTCCAACTCCCAAAGAAGCCCCTGTATTTCAACTGCTCATCCCCTCCCTACCCCAAAAGTGTCAAGTGGCCACTGGCTCCACCTCATTGTTATAATTTCTTGCATTGCTAGAATCACCATATGTGAACAAGAGAATACCATCAAGTCCACTCTAGTCCATAGTTCTTCCCCCAATCCTGAGGGGACTGGGGTGGTGATGTCCACTCCAACTCCAAGTGAGAGAGGGCTTATATCCCATGGATATGGTGGGTGGGATGATCCTGCCTGCAGATGCAGGCCCTCTCCATTCCCTGGGATGGCCATTGCCCATCGTTGTATCCTCACCAGGTGACTTGGATGAGTCCATTGAGCTGTAGGGTAGGAGTTGCAGCTCCACCTAGATTTCATGCACACCTGGCACATAGGTAGGCGGGAGGCTCCAGTCTCTGGAAGTATACCTAAAAACTCCAGCATCACATATAGGTTTGAATAGAAGGGACTGGTGAACCATGTGCAGGGAGGACTTATTTGAGTCTAATTCTGTCACTCTCAGGAGCACAGATCCCAAAATAGAACCCACTGATAAGGCATCAGTCTCTGGGGCTATCCCCCCTTATATAGAACCAGGGTGTCTCCGGAGCTCTCAGGATCCCCTCTGAGTGGGTGATAGGCACTTAGATGTTCTATGAGCTCCTACTGAGGTGTGCATAAGAGTTACCTCTGGGATGACCTCCTGACTCTCTTTGAAGTCTCTTAGCCACTTGAACTCATTTGTCTTTACCATTTCCCCCTTTTTTTCAAGGTCTTTTTCCAGTTGTGTTGCCAGTTGGCACTTGGAATTAATCCCTCATTGCCAGGGAGGCTCATCCCCGGGAGTCATGTCCCACGTTGGGGGGAAGGTAATGCAATCATATGCTGAGTTTGGCTTAGAGAGAGGCCACATTTGAGCAACAAGGAGGCTCTCAGGTGGCAACCCTTAGGCACCCCACAAGTGCAGGCTAAGTCTCATTTACAAGAGCAAAGACTCACAAGGGTAATCATCAATAAAAAAAAACACATCAGTGGATCATCCTATTTTGACAGGCACTGTCCCTACACTCAGAGGACTCTTGTTGCTCCCTTGGAGACTGTGGCAGAGCTACATTTTAGATGGCTTATTGAAATAAAACGATTTCACAGTATTCAGTTGATTTTAAAAGTTTGTGAACGGAAACTGCTATACAAATTGGAACTCTGAGTGGTAATTTCAAATTATGGCATTTGTGTGCTTTAGCTTCCTTGAAAGATGTATTTTTCCGATTACAAAAATAATTCATGCTCATGTAGAAAACTTTGGATATATGGGCAAACATTTTTTAAAATTCAGCAACCAGAGTTAACCAGATATGCTTCTTAATGACCGATTGATAATCTAGATTTAAATCTGTCAATTATTGCCCTTAAACACAACCCAATTTTGTACCCTCCCTTATGTGATGAAAACTGAGAGAGAGAAAAATAAAAGTCTCAACCACAGGTTCATTAAAAGTAAACCAGGAAGGGACTCATGGAAAGTGAAGTCACAGAGCTTATCCTGGTCTCCTGTTGTATCCATTTTATAACCAAGTAATGCCCAAAACAAATACTTTACGTCTTATCCATGGACCTCCTTTCCTCACTTAGACTTAATCCTGAGGGATGGAGAGAGGAATGAGGGAAGTGTGAAGGATGATGGCAAAATCAGAAATAGGAATGGGATTAGAATGTCAAATGCAAATTAGTTATTAATAAAGAAAAGCTGGACATATCATGACTTGTTTTTTGGTCATGAAGTACTTGAGAATGTCCAAGAATTCCTGGTGTCAAAATGTCATGGTCTTCTGGCTTTGTCTCTCTTGTATTTTGCTTTCCCATCTTCTTTATAAACCTTAGGAGCACAGTCAACTAAGTTTGAGCAAGGTGAGGACTGTAGCCTGTCAGTGTCCTCCACAGTCTTCCACCATGGCTCCCTTAATTATTACAATGACCAAGCAACATGACCAAACCTGAAAGCCAGAGTCTTCAGCTTATTGCTGCCCTTTAGTACTTGTATCTAAATCAATTACCAGAGCATGTCACAACTTTCCACAAATCTCCTATTGGGCGAGTGGCTTTCACATGCTTTATAGAGATCTAGGGGTTCCAAGAAGGGTGAGGTCCATGCCTGCGAATCTCTGGGTCCTTTACCCATACTTCACCCCAACTTTAACCAAAATACTTTTATTTATTTTACATATTATATTCTACATAAGTTTTCATTTGGAAAAAAAATGCCACTGCTTTAACAAAAACACATTGGGAAGCTGTTGATATAAGTTATAGGATTTGCTCTGGCAAAGAAAACCTAGAGCAGAGAGTGATAAATGGGTATCCTGTATGAGGAATTATTGACTAAGCCAAAAAGTAGAAGTTAGAAGTATAGATTTTGAAACTGAAATATGAAGCATGGAAAGCTGATTTGTTTCTTCCGTTTGCTGTAGACTGGACATCAGATAATCATGTGTGCCAGTTTGACATTATTTATGAATTCTAAAAAGAGATATAGATTATGTTTGTAAACAGGTCTGTTCCTCTGGGCATGATACCCTTTGATTGCTTTAAATGCAAAGGCTTTATGTTTACTTGATTAAATCAAGATTAGGGCTTTGATTCATTAGGGCGTGCAGGGTTGAGTCCCCACCCCCTTGGTGGGCTATATAAACAGACTCTCAATCAAGAATACAGGAGAAGACACACAGGTATAGGGAGAGCTCCATAGATATGGCAGAGGAGAGAACTTGATCCTGGGGCCCCGGAGAGAGATGAGCCATTTGCCTGATAGTTTACAGCTGACCTCATGAAGAGACCAGAGCAGCTGAGCCCAGAAAGAAACAAGCCCTTCAGCCTGCAGCTGAGATTGGAAGAAGCTGGGCCCATGGAGCCTTAAGAGAAAGAGGAAAGCTGAACCCTCGCAGACATCACCTGCCATCTTGCTTCAACACGTGGCAACAGACTTTGGATGAAGAACTACCTCTTATGGTACCTTGAGCTGGAATCTTTAGGGCCTTGTAACTGTAAAATTTTACTCTAAATAAATACCCTTTATAAAAGCCAACAGAGTTCTGGGACTTTGCATCAGCACCCCTTTGACTGACTAATACATCATGCCTGTTTGAAAAGGCTGGGAAGATGTTGAGTGAAGTTCTGAAAGACTCTTCTAGAAGTAAAGGGGATGCATTTTAAATCATGAACTTAAATGATTTTTGTTTGTATTATGGTGAAGCATGTTTGCTAGAAAGCCGAGTTTTGGATTGATGAACTGTTGCTGTACTGATATTAAATATTGTGTATACTGGGAATAGAGAGTTAACATCTCGTCTACTCTGTGACATTTATGGCCTGCAAACCTGAAATTTATAGGAGCTGGTGGAATCTATTGAATGTATATATATTTTTTCCTTCGAAGTTGACATTTGAGTGTTGCTTCCTTTCAAATATTAAAATTCTGAGATTAGCCAAGCAAACCTTAGCAGTCAAGTTTTAATTTGGAACACCCACAGCAGAGCAAAGTTTTGGCATTCTTTGACTATAACCTACACAACCTAAGAATTAAAGTCAATCTGACCTCATTTTTAACGCCTTTAGAAGTCAAAATTTTGACTATAAAAAAATTCTATTTGCAGCCTAGGGCTCTGGCAGATTAGTCATATTTTAAAATTCTAAAGTCAGAGTTTGAACTTCAATTCCTAAAGCATATGGATAGTTTTGTTTTCCACTTTTAACCCTATGCTATAAACGTATGCCATCATTAAGCCACAGATTTAAACTTGTTTTCATGACTCCTACTAGAAATCAATTAATAAAGAGAATGGAAATTTAGGACTTAGGAGGAATGCAGTTGTGAATTTTCAGAAACATATATGCTGACTGTAGCCCATGTTTGCACTGTGTCTCTGGACAGTAAATACATGGAAGAAAGGGATTAATATGATATGAAATAAATAAGTGAAAGGATTCTCATCCTAGTGCACCATTGTTTAGCTGGGTAGTATTCATCAGCTCACTCTCTGGACCTCAGTATCTCTGGATATAAAATGAAAATGCCACCACAATCTTCACCTTTTCCCTGTGTTAGATTCTGCAGGCAGGATCACACCTCAGCAGGTCTAGTTATGATTATATTTTCAGGGAAGCAGACTGATTTTCCCTTCACTGGTCTCACAATTTTAGGAAATGATAAATCATCATTGCGTTCATCGTCATCATCATCATCATCATCACTGTAACCATTTATTGAATATTCTACTATATGCCACACACTCTTAATAAATCATTTATACAATTGATTATGAAGACCTATACATTTATCTATTCTCATGACAATGCTTTAAGGTACATAGAATCACCTACACTTTACAGATGACCAAACTGAGCACAGAAGGTTGAGTAACTTGTTTACGGTTCTGTATTACATAAGTAATAAATGGCAGATCTAGGTTTTTTTTTTTTTTCAGATCTACTTTTCAAACTCATGATGGCCTGATTCCCTAGCCTTTGACCATATGCAGCATCATTTTGCTGCTAAGCAGTACTTTTTTCTGGCCTTCCACTGCGATATGATCTGTTGAGAGACAGGCATTGTACTGAGCAGGGCTTGGAGGCAGAGAAGAGTGTTTAAACACATCACCATGATGAAAGGTGCTGTATAAATCCATGACTTTAGTTTGCAAAGCACAGGTCACTCACTTTCCTTCTAAAGAATTCAATTTTAAAATGTTTATGTTTTTATTCTGCATATGTAATACCACCATTCAGAGACAGCTACTGTTAACATTTGTCTAGATAAGATTGAATTTCACACCCCCAACCTCGGAAACTCAAATGCATTCCCCAAGATTTCCCCTGTGAATTCCAGAGCATTTACATTCCCATGGTTACCAATGACATTCACCTCTGGCTTCAGTTTTAATTTAATTTAATTCATATACTCCTTTGCTCACTTCTGCCTTTGTGGTGTCTGTCCAACTTGGTGTCAACCAGACATGCAATACAGAGCCTTTTACCTCGACTAATAAGACTAGCAAAAACCTATGCACACTCAAACAGATACACAGGTATAGATAGACACATAGACACAGCCACACACACAGAGACACACAGGCACACAAGGCATTTATGAATATAATACACTTACCTGATGATTTGGAGGGGGTGATGAAGATGAGGATATACTGTGGCAAAGTAAAAACTTCACATTTGGTATTAGACACCCTATTTGTTAAAGTTCTTTAGCCGCCCTGCCATATTGCTTGGTCTTTCCCTTTACATCTCTTTCCTTTTTTGCCACCCATTGGAATATTGATCAGAATTACGTTAAATTTATGAACTAATTTAGCAAGTATTATCATCTTTCCAACATTCTACCATCCCACTTAAGAACACAAAACATGTCTCCTCTTTAAATCTTTATCTTTTGGTAAAACTTCATATATATTTCATGTGGATACTATGCATTTCATGTTGGGCTACTGCTAAGTATTTTTTATGTGTATTTCCTATTGTGAATATAATCTTTTTTTTCAAAGATTTATGTTATTTATTTATTCCTGCCCCCCCACCCCCAGTTATTTTTATACTCTCTGTCTGTTCTTTGTATCCATTAGCCATGTGCTCTCTGTGTCTGCTTGTCTTCTCTTCTTGTCTTCTCTTTAGGAGGCATTAGGAACCCATCTACAATGCGGGAGAGAGGCACTCAATCACCTGAGCCACCCCACCTCCCTGGTTTTTCCATCTCTCATTGTCTCTCCTCTTTGTCTCTTTTTGTTGTGCTAGCTCTCCGCACGGGCCAGCTCACCTTCACCAGGAGGCCCCAGGAAATGAACCTGAGCCCTCCCATATGGTAGATAGGAGCCCAATCACTTGAGCCACATCTGTTTCCCATGAATATAATCTTTAAATCATAATACTTTCTAATTTATTAATGCTCGTATAGAGAAAAACTAATGATTTTTAAAAAGATACTTAGATTACATAAATGTTACATTAAAAATATGGGAGATTCCCATATGTCCTGCTCCCTACCCTTTACAAATTTTCCCACATTAATGGCATCCTTCATTAGCGTGGTACATTTGTTACAATTGATTAACACACTTTGGAGCTTTGCCACTAAGCATGGATTATAGTTTACATCATAGTTTACACTCTCCCGCACAATTTTGTAAATTATAACAAGATATATAATGGCCTGTATCTGTCATTGCAATGTCATTCAGGACAATTCCCAAGTCTCAAGAATGCCCCCATATTATACCTGTTTTTCCCTTTCCTTCCCCTCAGGACTTCCAGTGGCCACTGTCTCCACATCAGTGATAACAGTTCTTCCATTGAATCACAATAAGTCTATAGTAGAATAACAGTAAGTCTACTCTGGTCCATCATTCATTCCCCAATCTTGAGGATTCTTGGATGGTGATGCCCACTCTGCCTCTAATTGAGAGGTGGCTTAGGTCCCATGGGGCAGATGGATGAGACCATCTTGCTTGCAGTTGCAGACTCTCTGTTCCTTGGGATGGTTGTTGTCCATCATCATCTCCTAGTTAGTTGTCCTGGGTGAGTCCAATGAACTGTAGAGTAGGTGTTGCAATGCTGTTGACCTCCCAACTCACTTTGAAGTCTCTTAGCCATATAAACTCATTTGTCTTTACCCTTTTGGTCAAGGTCTTTTTCCAGCGGCATTCTAGTTGACTCTTGGTAGTAATCCCTTGGTGCCAGAGAGCCTTATCCCTGGGAGTCATATCCCATGCTAGGGGGAAGGTAATGCATTTATATGCTGAGTTTGGCTTAGAGAGAGGCCACATTTGAGCAACAAGGAGACTTTCAAGAGGTAACCCTTAGGCAATATATAATACTAGGTTAAGTTTCAATTTCAAAACTAAAGGTTCATAAGTACAGTCATCATAATTCAGGGCCCATCAATGGTCCATCCTCCTTCACTATTCACTGCCTCTGTACTTGGGGGATTCTTGCTGTCCCACTAGAGAATGTGGCAGAGTTCCCCAGGATGGGAATTTGATATTCTTTTGGTTATTGTGTGAATCTCCACCCACTGTGACAATGCCCCATGAACACTTGAAATGTATTTATATGCCTTATAGGTATGCCCCAGGTGAACCTCCTCCCATGCATCCCCAGTCACTGACACCTCACACCAATGGTCCTCCCCAGCTACAGTTGTAACCCTTCTGTGATCCAAAATGTCTTCAAAATTGAAGCCAACAAAATAACCAAATACAACTAATAGGAATCTTATTCCAGCCTCCTTAAAGACTCCTCATTCATTTGAAGATTTCTCTCTTGATTATATTGGGTTTTCTGGATGCGTAATCACATTGTGTGCAAATAAGTGAAGATAATATCTTATTTACAATATATTTATTATTTCTGTTTAATGTCTCACTTGAAAGGTTAGATTTTTCAGACCATTATTAAATAATAATTATGAGTTAAGGCATCTTTATCTTATTCTGATCTCAGTGAGAAAACTGCTAGTGTTTAAAAGTTAAGTAAGTAAGTTAACTCTGGTTTAAAGTAGGTAATCTTTATTCTATCTTATTTTTAAGGTTCCAACTTTTTAAAATTATACATTTTTTAGAAGTTGGGTACCAGTTTTGAATGTTACCAAATACCTTTCTGGTATCTTCATAAAGAATCATGTGGTTTGCTCCTGAGTCTACTGAAGTGATGTATTAATATAATTGTAATATATGAAACCATCCTTGCCTTCTGGGGATAAACTGCTGAACTGATTTGTTAATATTCTATTTAGGATTTTTGCTTTTTCATATGTGAGATAAGGAGTACTTTACTTTTTCCAGCTACTTATTTTAGGTTTGCTTACAGATTTATACTAGCTTAAAAAATTGGTAGATTTCTACATTTTAAAAAATATTCTTAGGTTACATAAACTTATCAGCAAAATCATCTGTCCCTGTGGATTTGTGATGAGATAATTCAAGCTTTGTACTTACATTTTAATTAATTTTAGGAATTTATATTTCCTAATAAAATCATTATATACATATTTCAAATTTATTAGCCAAGAATTGTATAGGTTTTCTTGTTATTTAAAGCATCTTCTTCACATGTGATATTTTATTTCCTGTTTCATTTTCAATTTTAGTTTCTAAATAGATTCTCAGAAGCTTGTTACTATGGATTTCACATATACCAGGGACCAGCTCTTGGAATTCTCTTGTTTTTCTCTTTTTAAGTTTAATAAGGTCCTTATTTAGCTTTATTTTTTCCTTCTTTCTGTCTTTCTTAGATTTTACTCATTCTTTTAAAAATGTTTCTTGAGTAGAGTGTTTGGTTTATTTATATTCACTAATAAGCAAATATTTAAGGTTATGATTTTGTTTCTGAAGGCAGTTTTAGGCTTGTAGCAGTTTTAAAAGTAGGGTTCTGATATTTTCTAGAAATCCATTCATTTTAGTTTTGATCTTTTCTGAGAATTAAAAATTGTTTAGAAGATTGTTTATGATTTTTAAGAGGTTGGTTAACTTTCTTTTTCTTTGTTCTATGATGTATAATATTAAAATTTGGTTTATTGTATTCTAATATGGAATATTGCATGGGTAATTTCTCTTTGTTGGTGACTTCATTGAGTTGAGAGAGAGAGAGAGAGAGTGTGTGTGTGTGTCTGTTATGGTAATTTTGAGTTACAGCAGGCTGATATTCCATGGTTAAGCAGTAGTTCATCTCTACTGGTTATTAAAAGAGTGAAATAATTCTGTGCCATACTAAATAGCTGCTACCGAGTCTCCTGAGTGTCCCCTGCCGTGCCCCCTAGCACCTCTCTTAGTATCTCTGAACCTCTCAATGGTTCAGCAACTAAAGGGTTAATGCCTGGCATATCAAAGTTATTCAGGACCATTCTTTGGTGTTCAGATCAGTGCCCATTTTCATTGGTTGGTTTATGTTAACAAATATTTTGAATATCATCTCTGAGTCACACCAAACTTTTATTTAAGTTAAGCAAATTTAACTATATATGCTTGGCCTAAATGACAAACAAAATATGAATAGTGCAGATGACTTCACTTGCCCTTCAACTTCATGGACATATGTCCCAGAATGAGCTTAGTCCCAGTTCTTGTGGTTCTTCTTGCTCATGATGTGACCTCTGTGTTTGATGCACCTATTTTTTGTGCCACCTCGTACCTGAACACCAGGCAACTACCTTACCTGGTTTTCACCCAAAGAAACAATGAACCATTCCAGTGCTGGCGGAAAACCTAATTGTGTTACATTTGTTGATAAATGTCATATATGCCTATTATCTTTTATGGGGGATTTAAGGGATTGTTGAGAGTAGTTTTGTCTATACACAATTTTTATTGCCCACTGACATTTGGAACCCTAACTCCAGAGAATGTGTTTCTCCATTAGGTAAAATCAGTTTTGATAAGTACTGCATGGATACTTGGGGTTAAAAAAAAGAAGCTGAATTCTCTATTTTACGTATAGAAATATATATACTTGAAATATATATCCACGTATATAATATAGCCTTTTAATTATTTGTCTGTATTTGCTTTTTAGTCTACTTCACTGGTCAAAATTTGAAAGAGGTATGATGCTCTACCAAAACAATTGTGCTTTCCTCACTTTCTTCTTGCTTTTACCAGTTTTTCCTTTATATATTTAATTCTACATCATTTGAAAAAAAAGATTCATAAACCACTATGATTTCATTGTAGACTTTACATTCTATCAACATAATATGATAGACTTTGTTCCATTTCCTGCCTTCTGTCTTGAATTCTACCTTGCCTGAAGCTAATATTATGACCTTTGTTTTCGAGTCGTCATTCTTTTTTGTTCTTTTTTTAAAATTTCTTGATAATTTTTTTTGCCCATCCCTTTATTTTTAAGATTTTGTGATTTTTTAAAATGTCTTCAGAAGCATCATTTTGGAAGATTTAAGCTTTTCCCTCAATCTGAGAGTGTTTGTCTTTCAATCGGAAAGTTTAAACATTTATATTTAAATCATAAGTAATATGTTTAATATTAACTTTTGACATACATTTTATGCTTTGATATTTTTTTATACTTCTGTGATGTTTCATTTCCTTCTGTTTCCTTTCAGTTTTTCTCTTTTGCTTATTTGGCTTATGTTTTATTTACTTTTATTTTCTCTAGTCTTTGGGGGAAGTATACATCCTGTTTTTCATTCTACTAGTGGTTACATTTTAGCTTTTCAAAAACATTATTTACCATAATAAATAGTGAAACCATATTTTGAAAATCCATGTCTAAATGATTCAGCCCACTTTGACACTTTGACTTTCTTCCATCCTCCCTTCTCACTTTCAGGTCTTTGTTAACTAAATATGAAATTTGAAATCCAGCTTACTTTTAACATTTTATATATATATATATATATTAGAACTAGAGATCTATGTTTGAAACAGGTGATAACTGAAGTCCTGAGAGTTGGTGAGATTACTTATGAAATTACTTATGAAAATGGAAATGGGGTCTTTTGTAGGACTGGTCAAGCCATAAACTGAGCCAAGGCCATAGCTACTTGCTGAGTTTTGGCAGGGAGAATGAATGGGAAATGAGATCCCAGAGAAACCTGATATTTTAGATTCAGAGTCTTACACATGGTCCATAGAGCACTTCTGATTTTTTTCCTGGGGCAATCAAAGTACTAAGACAAATGGATACTCAAACAATGCATATGGAAAAGGAAGGGAAAGGAGTTACAGCATTGTTCCAGATGTTTTACATTTAACATCTCATTGTTTCCTCATCTGTAATATGGAGATATAATGCCCAATTCATATGGTCATTATGATAATCAAGTAAAACAATGCATTTAGGGTATCTGGACTATGGTAGTACTCAATAAGCTATTGCTATTATAACATTTAAAATAATTTTAGCAATTATTCATGTGTAGTAGAAATACTGCTATTGAAAACCAGAATTGTGCTCCTTTGAGGAATAGAAGTTCTAGGGAAGTGTCCAAGTGATTGCTCTTAGTTTGGAGAAAGTAGGTAGAAATCTGGGACCCTACCTCCCTGACAACCCATAGGCAGCATGATTTTATCTGTTTTAGATATTAGACATCAGCACCAAAAATCCATTTAAATAGAGAGATAAGCTGAAAGCTGAAAAATTAATGTTGCTTGAAATGACTGTAGACCTCAAGGGGCAAGGAGAATGAGCAGTTATTGAACCCAGAGAGAGCAGTGGTAAGAAAAATCTGTCCACAGGAGCTGTGGCATGTGTAGATGGCTCAGCTGGGGGACACTTGGGAGAATAGACACCCTGACCACACTCTCTCTCTTTCCACTCTCCTTTCTTCTGATGGTACTTCTCATTGGCCAAACCCAACCAGACACAGGTAACCTCTGTGGACAGAGCTGTATAGAGAAGGATGGAGAGTAGATGGAGAGGGGCACACCTTGTCAAAACGAAGAGAAGAACTGAGGAATAGCCTTGTCTTAGCAACTGAGACTCTTATACTGTGACATTTACATTAATAGGCTAAGTTTAAATTAAAATGGATTCTCTCCATGCCAAGAATATCTGAATCAAACATTTAATAAAATCAACTGTCATGCTGCCATAGTCACAAGGTACCAGATCTATGCAGTCAGTTAAGCACAGCCTCTACCCTGTAGCACCCAGGAAGTCTTCCCAGGTTATGTGGGAGGAAAGGAAGAGAGGGTTCATTGAGCACTGTCATAAACAAGATTTGTAGTATATATTTCACTGTCAGGTTCAACATGTAATTGGTGAGAAGATTCATTCAGGGTAAGAATCAGAGCTAGAAAAACAGCTGGGTCTCTCTTGTTCGAAAATGCCAGGACAGAAAGTTACCTAACTTTCCCCTAAGAAATAGTATTATGCTACTAGGCACGTTCATGTAAAAGATCTCTTTAACCCTCACATTCTATTGACTGCCACTTTAGACTTAAGGCATGAGATGGGGGGATAGGGGAGGAGAGCAGAATGCATTTGATTCTAAAGTTGTCAAGAATAGAATATCGACTTGCTCAGACTAACTCTTCAAGAAAATGACAAAAATTAAGGGAGAGTTCTCAGGCCTGAGACTCACACAGGGGCCCTTTGCATTAGATGAATGGCCTCCCTGAGGCTCACTGGCAAAAACCCATGGAGCAACTGCTTATGTACATCTCCAAGTAGCCCTGTTCTCCCCAAAGCTGCAACCACACCGCTAAGCTGGTGTGAAACTGCTTTTCCAGAATCACTTGTATATGCAGAGAATCGGTTTCCTGTTAAGGTCAGTGCTATAAGGAAGGGGGCAAGAATCAAAGCAGTTTTGAAGGAAACACAGGGAATCTTCCTTAGCTCATGTTCAGTCTATTTCCTGTCCCTGCAGGTTTGAAGTGTGAGGGCATGTAGGTACACAGCAGGACACAAAACTATGAGCTTTTCTTCATTTTGAGGTTACCTTAGCTCCTACCTGAGTATCTCTGGGTCTGACAGACAGCTTCATACAGATTCACTTGATCAAACAACAGTCTTCACATCATGCTAATAAAAAGAACCCTTTATACAGGAATCAATTATTTGAATGCCATCCCCCCATTTCATAGTTGAAGAAAATGAGACAGAACTACAAAGCTTTTAAATACCCCACTATCCTGTTTATTGTGCCAGGCAGTTAGCAATTCTCAAAATAATCGCCTAGGTTTAAGATGTATTACTTTCAACTGTGTTCTCCCAACTCAACTCAAACATATTAAACATTTGTGCAGTCTGTCAAACACAGTGCTTGGTGCTAGCATGTTAAAGCTGAACAAAATAGAATCCTTTTCCTTAGGGAGCTCCCAGTCTAGGGAAGAAGACAGGCATGTCAACAACAAACTAGAACACTGCAATTAGATTGAGTGAATGTATGTTCCTTTCATTTTCAAGACTATTTTCATTTAGCTTTATAATAAATAAATTTAAATAATTTATAATTGTATTTGTTTCTCCAATATATATACAATTAATATTATGTTCCTTTTCTTTTCCACATTTAGATTATCATGTCAGTGTTTGTTTTGATACTTTCACTACTTTAAAAGTTGATAGAAACCATATCAGTTTTTCTTAATAATCAAAATCTTTATTTAAAATGACAAAAGAAATACAATACTAAATATGTGAGGCAATAAGTGAGCATCTTTACTTTTTCCCCACCCTAACCCCCAGCCTGCCAATTTCATTCACTGGTATGTGATTTCCAAACTTTCCTCTATATTTCCTCTATATCACACATACAATTCTCCATCTTGTTTTCTTCACTTACACTTTTGAGGACATTATTCCATGGAAACGTAATATTTCATTATTATCTATGCACGATTAGTTATTTAGCAAAGCCACTATTTGTGAAGTTTGTGTTGTTTCCAATTTGTTGCTATGTGCTGCAATGAATATCCTTGCCATATTTTTGTACATTTTTACTAGAAGATACATTTTTATTATAATTAAAAAAATTAACATACAGTATAATTGTGCTTTTTTGGTGTGTAACTGCCAAAATCAGAATACAGAGCAGTTTACCATCTCCACAATTTCCCTTGTGCTGCCCTTCTGTAGCCAAATCTCTCCTGGCCCTAATTCCTGGCAACCACAGATCTGCTCACCAACCGAAATGTTTACCTTATCTAGAATGTCATATAAATGGAGTCATACTATATGTAGTCTTCTCTTATTAGCTTCTTTTACTCAGTATAATGCCTTTGAGATTTATTCATGTTGTTGCAGGTGTCAATAGTTTGTTTCTTTTTATTACTGAGTAGCATTCCATTGTTTGGATGTACCACAGCTTGTTCGTGCATTCAGCCACTGCAGGACATTTGTATTGTTTCCAGTTGGGGGCAATTATGAATAAATAGAGCTGTTATAAATATTCATACTATGAACATAAATTTTCATTTATCTAGGGTAAATACCTAGGAGTGAGATTGCTGAGTCATATGGTAAATGTATGTTTATCTTACATAAAAAAACTGCTAAATCATTTTCCATAGTGTCTGTACAATTTTGCATTTCCACCAGCAATATATGAGAGTTTTACTTGCTCAGCATTCTAGCTAGCACTTGGTATTTTCAGGTTCTTTTTTTTTCTTTTAATCTGTTCTAATAGGTGTGTAGTGAAATTTCATTGTGATTTTAATTTGTAATGGCTAATGATATTGATAATATTTTTGTGTGTTTATTTGCTATCCATATATCTTCTTCGATGGTGTGGTTTTTTAAATCTTTTTCCCATTTTTTAAAAATTGGGCAGTTTTCTTATGAATTTTCTAAAAATATATTCTGAATAGAAATCAGATATGCGACTTGCAAATATTTACTAAAATTCTGTAGTTTATATTTTTATTTTATTAACAGTCTTTGTAGGTGAAAATATTGAATTTTGATAAATTCCAGTTTATCAATTTTTTTCTTTATGGATCATGCTATTGGTATTATATCTAAGAACTCTGTGCCTAACCCCAAGTCATGAAGGTTTTCTCTCTTGTTCTGAGACTTATATTTTTATATTTTTACCTATTACATGATTTATTTTCAGTTAATTTCTGTATAAGGGGGGGATTTTATGTTGAAGTTCTTTTTTTCATGGTTATCCAATTGTTTCAACACTATTTGTTTGAAAAGATCAACATTTTTTCATTGACTTGTTGGAAGACACATTTTTTATATGAGATGATACAATACTTCCTTTTCATTTCCCTAATAGTTAATGATATTGAACATTTTTTCATGTGTTTTTTTGATATTTGTAATTCTTCTTTACAAAAAGGTCTATTCAGGTCTTTTGCTCATTTTTTAATCGGGTCATTTATCTTTTTATTATTGAGTTGTAGGATCTTTTTATGTATTATGGATATTAGACCCTTTTCAGATGTGTGATTTCCAAATATTTTCTCCCATTGAGCAGACTGGCTTTTTAGCCAATTCACAAAGTCCTTTGAGGTGCAGAAGTGTTTAATTTTGAGAAGATTTCGTTTATCTGTTTTTTCTTTTGTTGTTGTGCTTTGGGTGAAAAGTTTGATACCCTTACCTACTACAAGGTCTTGTAGATGTTTCCCTACATTATCTTCCAAGAGTTTTATGGTTCTGGCTTTAATCTTTAGGTCTTTCACTCATTTTGAGTTTATTCTTGTAAAAGGAGTCAGATAAGGTTCCTCTTTCATTCTTTTGGTTATGGATATCCAGTTCTCCCAAAACCATTTGTTGAAGAGAAATTCTGTCCCAGAAATGTGGACTTGGTAGCTTATCAAAAATCAGTTGACCATAGAGCTGAACTATTTCTGGACTCTTAATTTGATTCCATTGATCAATATGTCTATCTTTATGCCCATACCATGCTGTTTTGACTACTGTAGCTTTATAATACATTTCAAGGTCAGGAAGCCTGAGTTCTCTGACATCAATATGCTTTTCTAGGATGTTTTTGGCTATTTGGAACCTCTTTCCTTTCCAAATAAATTTGGTAATTGACTTTTCTATTTCTGTAAAGTGGGCTGTTGGAATTTTGATTGGTATTGTATTGAATCTATAAATCAATTTGGATATGTTTGACATCTTCCCAATGTTTAGTCTTCCAATCCATGAACATGAAAAGTACTTCCATTTGTTTAGGTCTTCTTTGGTTTCTTTTAGTAGTGTTCTGTGTTGTCTGAATACAGATCCATTACATTCCTAGTTAAATTAATTCCTAGATATTTGAGGTTTTTGTTGCTATTGTAAATGGAATTTTTTTCTTCATTTCCTTGCTTATTACTAGTGCATAGAAATGCAACTGATTTTTTTGTGTTGACTTTGTATCCTGTCATTTGTTGAACTCATTTATTAGCTCTAATCACTTTATTGTAATATTTTGGGATTTTCTAAAAATAGGATCATGTCATCTGTGAATAGGGAGAGTTTTAGTCCCTCTTTTCCAATTTGGATACTTTTATTTCTTTTTCTTGCCTAATTGCTCTAGCTAGGACTTCTAACTCAATGTTCAATGACAGTGCTGACAGTGGACATCCTTGTCTTGTTCCTGAGTTTATAGAGAAAGCATTGAATCTCTCCACATTGAGTAGGATGTTGGCTGTGGGATTTTCATATATGTCTTTTATTATGTTGAGGAACTTTCTTTCTATACCTATCTTTTGAAGTGTTTTTATCAAGAAAGGATGCTGAATTTTGTCAAATGCCTTTTTTTACATCAATCTAGATGATCATGTGCTTTTTCTCCTTCAATTTATTGATGTGGTGTATTATGATAATTGATTTTCTTATGTTGAACCATCCTTGCATACTAGGAATAAAGCCAACTTGATCATAATGTATAATTCTTTTAATAAGCTGCTGTATTCAATTTGCAAGTATTTTGTTGAGAATTTTTACATCTAGATTCATTAAAGATATTGGTCTGTAATTTTCATCTCTTGTAGTATCTTTATCTGGCTTTAGTATTAGGGTGATGTTGGCTTCATAAAATGTTTTGGGCAATTTTTCCTGTTGAACAATATTTTGGAAGAGTTTAAACAGAATTGGTCTTAACTTTTCTTGAAATATTTGATAATATTCACCTGTGAAGTCATCTGGTCCTGGACTTTCCTCTGTTGGAAGATTTTTGAAGACCAGTTCAATTTCTTTACTTTTGATTGGTTTGTTGAGTTCTTGTATTTTTCATAGAGTCAATGTAAGTTGTTTGTGCATTTCCAGGAATTTGCCCATTACACCTAGGTTGTCTAATTTGTTGGCATACAGTTTCTCATAATACCCTCTTATGATCCTCTTTATTTCTGTGGGATCAGTCTTAATGTCCCCCCTTTCATTCCTGGTTTTATTTATTTCTACCTTCTCTCTTTTTTTCTTTGTTAGTCTTGCTAAGGGTATGTCAATTTTATTGATCTTCTCAATGAACCAGCTTTTGGTTTTGCTGATTTTTCTATTTGTTGTTATTCTCCATTTCATTTATTTCTGCTCTAATCTTTGTTATATCTTTCTTTCTGCTTACTTGGGGATTGGTTTGATGTTTTTTTTTTTTTCTGTTTCTCTAGTTGTTCAGTTAAGAATTTGATTTTAGCTATTTCCTCCTTTTTAATATAGGCATTTAGGGCTATCAAATTTCCCTCTCAGCACTGCCTTCATTGTTTCCCTTGAGTTTTGATAAATTGTATTCTCATTTTCATTCATCTCAAGATATCTACTAATTTCTCTTGCAATTTCTTCTTTGACCCACTGACTGTTTAGGAGTGTATTGTTTAGCCTCCCTATATTTTCAAAATTCCCCTTTCCCACTTAATAATTTCCAGCTTCATTCCATTACAATCAGAGAAGGTGCTTTGTATAATTTCAATATTCTTAAATTTATTGAGAGCTGTGTTGAGGACCAACATGTGGTTTTCCTGGAGAAAGATCCATGAGCTCTTGGGAAGAACATATAACCCACTGATTTGGATTGCAATGTTCTGTATATGTCTGTCAGGTTCGGCTCATTTATCATATTGTTCACCTTCTCTGTTTACTTGTTGATCTTCTATCAAGTTTTTCTCTCTGTTGATGTGATTGGCTTGTTGATGGCTCCAACTATTATTGCAGAGACATCGTTTCTCCTTTAAGTTTTGCATGTGTGCCTCATGTATCTTGGGGCACTCAGGTTAGATGCATAGATGTTTATGACTGTTACTCCTTCCTGGTGGACTGTCCCTTTTATTAATATATAATGCCCTTCTGCATTTTTTAAATTAACCTTTTGCATTTAAAGTCTGTTTTGTCCAACACTAGTAGAGCTACTCCTTTTCTCTTTTGGTTTTACTATTTGCATGAAATATCTTTTTCCAACCTTCCCCTCTCAGTATGTTTGCATCCTTGGGTCTAATGTGAGTCTCCTGCAGACAGCATATGGACAGCTCATGTTTTCTTAGCTATTACGTCAGGCAATGTGATTTGATTAGGAAGTTTAATCCACTAATGGCATTACTTACGTCAACCATTTTATCCTTTGGCTTTCATATGTCAAATCTTTTTGTCCATCTTTTTACCCTTTTGGTTAACCTTTCTGATAGTCCTCATTCTATACTCTCCCCCAAGCTTCTATCTCTTCTCTTGTCTTTTCTGGCTGCAGACCTCCCTTTAGTGTTTCCTGCAGAGCTAGATTCTTATTTATGAACTCTCTCTGTTTCTGTTTATCTGTGCCTATTTTAAACCCACATATTTGAAGGATCATTTTGCCAGATAAAGAATTCTTGGATGGCAGTTTTTCTCTTTTGGTATCTTAATTATAGCATACCACTCACTTCTTGCCTCCGTGGTTTCAGAAGAGAAACCACAACAAGTCTTATTGGATGTCCCTTGTATGTGATGTTTCCTTCTCACTTGCTGCTTTCAGAATTTTCTCTTATCTTTAGCATTCTGAATATTATATGTCTTGGTATCTACTTTTTTTTTTCTTTTTCTTTTTAGGAGGTGCCAGGGATTGAACCCAGGACCTTGTACATGGGAAGCAGATGCTCAACCACTGAGCTACATCTGCTCCCCTATTATGTGTCTTTGGGTAGGTCTATTTGGATTTATTCTAATTAGAGTACACTGTGCTTCCTGGACACATATATTCATATTTTTCATGAGAGTTGGGAAATTTTGGGCCATTATTTCCTCAAATACTCTATCTGCCCCTTTCCCCTTCTCTTCTCCTTCTGAAATTCCCATAACACATATGTTGGTGTGTGTCATGCTATCATTTAACTCCCTGAGTCCCTGCCCCAAATTTTCAATTCTTTTCTCTCTCTATTCTTCTCTCTTTTCAATTTCAGCTGTTCTGTCCTCTACACCACTGATTCTTTCTTCCATGATTTCAAATCTGCTGTTGTGTGTCTATTGTATTTTCAGTCTCAGTTATTATGTCTTTCATTCCCATAAGCTCTGTTATTTTTCTAGCCAAGTGTAGCAGTTTGGCATTATTTATGAATTCCAAAAAGAGATATTGGATTATGTTTGTAAACTGGTCTCTTCCTCTGGGCATGATTAAATTATGATTTGGGTTTTGATTGGGCCATATCAGTAGGGTGTTGAGCCCCGCCCCTTGGTGGGTGGAGAATCAAAGATAAAAGACATGGCAAAGGACAGAGTTGGAGTCTTTGATGTTGGAGTTCTGATGTGGAGTTTTAATGCTGGAGCCCAGGGAAGTAAGCACACAGAGGAGCTTGGTCATGAGGAAGAAAAGAAGGCCCCAGGAACAGAGTCGAGTGGTCTGCCTGACGGTTCACAGCTGGCCTTGTGGAGAGAGGCAAAGCCTAGAGAGCCTCATAGTCTACAGCTGACCTTGTGGAGGAAACTGAGGAGCTGAGCCTGGAGAGAAATGGAACCCCAGGAAGAGAGGAACCCAAGAAGCCTGAACCCTGGCAAATGTCGACAGCTGTCTTGCTCCAACACATAGCCATAGGTGAAGGAAATAACTTACACTTTATGACCTGGTAAATGTAAGCTTCTATCCCAAATAAATACTCTTTATAAAAACCAACTGATTTCTGGTATTTTGCATCAGCATCCTTTTGGCTGACTAATACGCTAAGATTTCAAATTTTGTGCTCACCCAGTATCTTCTGAATTTCTTTTATTTCTTTAGCCATGTTGCCCTTCAACTCCATGATTTGATTTAGGATATTTGAATGCCTCAGTGATTGGTTGTATCAAGTCCTTTGTATCATCTGGAGCTTCAATATGTTCCTTTGCCTGAGTCATATTTTCCTGTTTCTTTGTATGGCTTGTAATTTTTTGCTAATGTGTAGTCATCTGATTATGATGGTCAGTTTACTCTGATGTTCAGCATCTCTCTCTTGGCTGGGAATTTACTGTTAAGTAGCTGTGTGCTACCTCTGTTCTTTGACTCTTGGTTCAATTTGTTCTAGATCTTTAAGGTTTACCTTGTTTATCTGCTCAGACCAGGTCTAAGGACCCAGTAATGGGGTGCAGGCCAGTTTCTAAGGTCTTTGAGAGGGGGGCAATAAAGATATCTGATTGCCTCTTTTTAAAAAATTTACTATTATTTCCCCCTTCTTTTCATGTACTTTTCTGGTCTGCCAGCAGACTTTGGCAGACCTCTCAGCTCAGACCCCAGGTTCTAGGAGGGAATGGAATTAAGGTATTCCAGCCCTGGGGGGCTATGCAGAAGCAATGTCCTCAGGGTGGGCCAAGTCTCACACACAATCTTTTTCAGAAGCTGTTTTTTTCCCTTGGCAGGCTGCACCCTCCCTCCTTCTGCTTCCTTAGCAACCAGTCCTAGGCACTAGGGAGGTTGTTTGAGAATGCAAAATATCTTTAGCTATGTGCAGGCTCTCAGGGCAAGCGATGTTGTGGCCTCACTTGGTCTGAAAGTGTGTGACCCCTTCAACACAGCAGACCAAGTTTGCTGGCCAAAATCTGAATTTGCTGTAGGCTGTATCCTTCCCTCTCCCCTTTCTGGGGGAGAAGGCCACTGCCACCCCCTTAGTTCATAGCCGCTTTAGTCAATAGCTACTGTAGTCCACAGACTGCTGTTTGCTGAGTTTGGGGAATGGGTGTCAGCAGTTACTGCTGCTTTACTCACAGGATTTTTCTAGCCAGACTCCTTTCCTTTGCCCCTTTCTCTTCTGGGTCATATCTAGCCTTCCCCTGGTGTCCTAGCCCCAGAGCAGCCCTCCATACAGTCTCTACTTTGTTTAGTTTTTTTTTCCTGGGAGAGAAGTTATCCCTCTGCTTCTCTAATACTCTATTTTCCTAGAGGTCTAGTCATTGGAAATGTGATAGGCAAGTAATATTTATTTATAATTTGTATTTTGGTATTTGTAGTCAGATTAAACATATTTTCATACATTTATTAGAGTATCAGTTAGATTTTGCTGAATAACAATTCATCTAAAAACATAGTGTTAAAAATAATAAATATATGTTATATATCATTATTCTGTAGGTCAGCTGGGAAGTTCTTCTATCAAAGCTGTTTGGCTGATCTCTATGATCAGTTCCTAGCTCGGCTGAGGCAGGATGATCTAGATGGGCTTACTCACATATCTAGCAGTTGATCTCTGGGCCTCAGGTGGGATGGCTCATGTCTGCTTTATGTGGTCTTTTCATTCACCAGTAGGTTAGTTCAGGCCTCCTCTTATGGTGGTCTCAGGGTTCCAAAGGGCAGAAAGAGAGGACAAGCCCAGTGAGATGGTCCAAGTCAGCAAGCATTTTTTCAAACCCATTTGTATCACATTTGCTAAAGTTCCATAGATTGAAGGAAGTCCCAGGGCTAAACAGATTCTAAGTTTGGAGAAATAGATTCCACCTCTTGACAGACAGCATTCCAAAATATTGTGGTCATCTTTTTACAATCTACTGCAACTAGATATTTGTATTTCTTCCTCTTCCAATTGCCACTGATTTACTGATTTATAGAATTTTATGTTATACATATTAACTTTTTAAGATTTACATGTAAAAATATTTTTCCCACTTGGTCATGTAAATTTGTTTATGGATTCTTTTGTGTGTGGAATTTTTTCACTTTTTTGGTAGTCAAAGCTGATATATTTTTTCTGTTATGGCTTTGAGAATATTCATGCCTTTGGTTGACTAGACTGTAAATTTACGATGGTAGAAACTATATTTTATTCTTCAACTCATCCACAGAATGCAGCACAGAGCCCAGCCATAGTAAGTAGGTAAATGCTTATTGAATGATTCATTTACTGAAGACCAGTCATATTTATTTGTTCACTTATCTATACATCCGTCTTTATTGAGTACCTATTACGTGCCAGGCACTGGACTAATTGTTAGGGATACAGCAGTGGGTAAAATAGATTTCTCTCATCGTACTTACAGTGAAGTGCAGAGGGTAGTAAAGAAATTTAAAGTCAGTGAGACATGGGTTCAAAACCCGTCTTTCCACCTACTATCATTTTAATATCAGGTATATTACTTGAACATTCCTGAGTTTCAGTTTTTCACTACAAAATGGAATATAAATACCTCCCTTCAATATTGTTTTAAGAATACAAATAAACAATATTTGCAAGCACCTAGCATACTGTCTAGTATGTAGTATATAATAAAAAAATGTTAGCTTCCTTCCCTACATGGTATAATCTGAGGTCTGCTGAGAAGGCTGGCCCTTTTCCTCTGTCAGTATCCTTTTATTAACTGTCATGATCCTGAAATTCTTCCATTACTGATTTAATTCTCTCATTTGCTCCTCCAATACTTCTCAGTTGGCTGTAACTTTAAACTATTCTTGGTCATCTACTTTCTGTGCAAACAAGGCAATCAAATTCTTACTGAGAGCTGTAGAAAAGGGCATTGAGGAGTTACGAGTTTTGTTCGATGCTGTCTTGGAGGACAGAGATGGTGTGGGTGTGCAGAGGGGAAAGTGGCAGGTGATTGAATCAGGAGAGGAGACCAGAGAGGATGGTAGGACTCCAAAGACTGATTCCTCCACTTTGGGTACATTTCTTGGAGCTGGACAGACATGATCCAATTAGAGACCATCCCTCCTTCCTGGCAAAAAAGATAGGAAAGATTATGAAGCAGCACTGTCGGGTTTGGAGGATTCTCTGAAGTGGGCAAAACGCATTTCTGAACATTCCCAATCTCTCTATCCTGTATCCTTTCCAGCTTTTTGTCCCCTTCTCCCCATGTCTCTCTTCCTTGCCCCAGTTCCAACCAAGCTCCAGGATTCTCCAGGTGCCTTCCTGCCAGATATGTACACCTTCCAAATTGCCTCACAATAAAGATGTGTCCATTTACACTGCTACTCTGAGGTGACAGAAGGGCCCTAGAGAGAAAGCAGTGCTCGAGGGCTGGCTTTGTCATTACTCTCTGAGTGATACTGGCCAGTCCCTCTTTTGTAATCTGAGGTTTGCACCAGACAATTTCTAACGTCCCTTCCAGCTTAAATAATGCTTGATTTGATGATGTCATGCCCACCTCTCTCCCAATGCTGGTTTCACAGAATGATGTGTTCATGGAAACCCACATGTGTGCTAAATGTGTAATAAAATTTCCTGTTTGGATGCTCTGCCTACTCCCTAGAAATAAAGTTTCCTGCCAGCTGACTGGTCCTAACACTAACTAGAGCATGTGTTATTTGTCCTGGGTGGAAGATTTCTGTGTTCAAAGGTGGGAAGAGGATGCCATTCTCTCCAACAGACAGACAAAGGCCCTGTTTGGCTGGGAAGCAGGGATGGGAAACTGACAAGCCCTTTGGGGAAACTGTCTTGGCATAATTCCTGGGTGGGAACAATTTGTGAAAAGAGACATAAGCCAGTCACATCCAGGATGCCCCTAAGTCTATACTCACAACTACATAATAAAAAAGTTAGCAGCTTACTTAGTTATTTCCTGTCCTGTGCATTTTAGTCTTTTCTCATTAATTGCCTAATATCTTCTTGGAATGACTCATGAGGATGAAGTTATTGCCCAGAGTCTTACTACATACGTAAAAGGATCATGAAAAATAAAAAAGATTAAAGTGTTAGAAGCTTACCTGGGAACTGAATTTCTTCAGGCAAGACAAGAAGATAGAGAAGGCACTAAAAGTACTTTACTAGAGGGTTGTTGCATAGAAATGGCATACAGTTGTGCATAAGGATCCAAAAAAAATGGAGAAAGTAATGCCAAATTTAGGATAGATTTAAGGAAGAACATTCTAGAAGTGAGTTCTATTGAACACTTATTCATTCTTCAAAACTCTGCTCAGTAGTTCCCTTTTGGGGAAGATTTTCCCAACTCTTTTCTCATATTTCTCTCCATTTGCCCGTGTAATTCCAATTCTCCTTCAGGTCACTCACTTCTTCAGGGAGGCCTTACTTGATCCACCAGTACATCCACTCACAACCCCCTGTCACGTCTGACTTAGGTTCACCATTAGGTTATCTCATAGCATCTTGCAATCCTCTTTCATAGTACTTATCTTGGGTCCATGGTTATATTTAATTACCTGATTGGTTTTCCACCTGTGTCTCTCTCATTTACCTGTCAGTTACCTGTATTTGTTTTCTTCATTGTTGTGTTCTCCAGGGCTGAGTGCACTACCTAGCAAATGGGAGATACTTAATAAATGTTTAGCAATCAAAGGAAAGAAAGAACATATAAATGATTTCGTGAGTGGTTTTTGAACTGAGAAGAATTTACTTTCTCCAGAAAGCATAAAAAGTAATGAAACTGGGACTTCTGGGAAGATGGAGGATTAGAGAAGCAGAGGGATAACTTTTTTTCCAGAAAAAAAAACAACTAGTGGATAGGTAGAGACTGTGTGGAGGGTTGCTCTGGGGCTCAGGACACCTGGGGAAGGCGAGACACCACCCAGAAGAGAGAGGATCAAAGGAAAAGAATCTTGGGGTGGCTGGAAAAATCCTGTGAGGCAGCAGCAGCTGCTGCTAGCGCTCATCCCCCGTGCCTCAGAGCAAACAGCAGTCTGCGGACTACAGTGGCTGTGGACTAGAGCGGCTGTCCATTAAGCAGGTGGCAGGGGGCTTCCTCACCAAGAAGGGGAGTGGGAGGGACACAGCCTACAGCAAATTCAGATTTTGGTCAGCAAACTTGGTCTGCTGTGGTGAATGGGTCATACACTTCCAGGCCAGGTGGGGCAGCAACACTATTTGCCTTGAGAGCCTGCAGCAAGCTAAAGATAATTTGCATTCTCAAAAACCCTCCCTAGTGCTTTGGGCTGGTTGCTAAGGAGGCTGAGGAATCGATGCAACCTGCCAAGGAAGAAAAACAGCTTCAGAAAAAGTTTATTTGTGAGACTTGGCCTGCCCTGAGGATATTGCTTCTGAATAGCACCCCAGGGCTGGGTTACCTTTATTCCATTCCCTCCTAGCACCTGAGGTCTGAACTGAGAGGTCCGCCAAAATGTGCTATCTGCTGGCAGGCCAGAAAAGTGCACAAAAAGAAGGGTAAAATAATAAATTGGCATTCAAGTGCCTTTATTGCACCCCTCTCCAAGGCCCTTGGAAATTGGCCTGTACCCCATTACTGGGTCCTTAGACCCGGATTGAGCAGATAAACAGGGGCAATCCTAAAGATCTAGAACAAGTTGAACCAAGAGTCAAAGGACAAAATTATAAGCCATAGTAAGAAAAAGGAAGATATGACTCAGGCAAAGGAACACATCAAAGCTCCAGATGAGACACAGGACTTGACACAACCGATCAATAAGGTTCATACAAATCTCCTAAATCAAATCATGGAGTTGAAGGACAACATGCCAAAAGAAATAAAAGGCATTAAGAAGTTAATGTGAGAGACTTCCGGGAGGATGGCAGACTAAAATACACGGGATTCTCTTTTCTCTCAGAAAAATAGGTAGAGCACAGGCAGAAATGGTCTGGAAAAAAATCTAGGGTTTAGGACACTAGAGGAAGGCTGGAAATCACCCATAAGAGAGAGGGACAAAGGCAAAGAATCATGACAGTAAAACTGTGTGTTAAAAAGCAGCAGCTGCTACTGCTGTCAACCTCCCCCACACTATAGATATTTTTGAATTCTCAAGCCTCAAGGCTGGTGGCTACAGACAAAGGGGGTCCCAGGGATCCACCTCCCCAGGAAAGGGGAAGGAGAGAGACACAGCCTAAGGGTGAATCAACTTTTGACCCACAGATTTGGTCTGCTGTATCCCAAGAGCACTTCCAGGTTGGGTGACTCCACACTATTGTTTGCTTTGGGAGCTGGCTTGGTGTTAAAGAGATCCAGGACTAAAGAGATCAGATCTTCTCAATCTCCCTTTCTACTAACCAGGACTGGCTGTTGAGGATGCAGTGGGGAATGGAATTATTTCCTACTCAGGAATAAGGAGGGGGCTGCCAGCAAAGATTGTAGAATGGTCTCTGAGAAAGTTTGAAATACAAGGCTCTTAGCCTCCAAGCAGGAACCTCTATCACATTCATCCAGTCCATGTTGCAGCAAACACATTCTGACCACGCACTGAACTGAGAGGGCTGCCAAAGAGCCCACCTGCTGGTAGACCAAGAAAGTACACGGGAGGAAATTCTGAAATGTCTATGCCAGAGCTACTTGAGCTAATAAATGAGTTCCACAAAGTGGAACAAGATCAATACCCAAAAATCATTAATGTTTCTCTACACTAGTATTGAACAATCTGTGTTGGAAATCAGGGTGAAAATTCCATTTACATAGCAACAAAAAAACTCAAATACCTAGGAATTGGTTTAACCAAAGAAGTATAGAATCTATATGCAGAAAACTACAAAACAATGCTAAAAGAAATCAAAAGAGACCTAAATAAATAGAAAGATATTCCATGTTCATGGAATGGAAGACCAAATATTGTAAAAATGTCAATCCTACCCAAACTGATTTATAGATTCAATGTAATACCAATCAAAATTCCAAGAGCCTACTTTACAGAAATAGAAAAGGCAATCACCAAATTCATTTGGAAGGGAAAGGGCACCTGAATAGCCAAAAGCATTCTAAAAAAGAAAAGTGATGTGGGAGGAATTTCACTGCTTGACCTTGAAACATATTACAAAGCTACAGTGGTCAAAACAGCATGGTATTGGCATAAAGATAGAAATATTGATCAGATATATGAAAATCCAGAAATTAACCCTCACCTCTGTGGGCAGCTGGTTTTCAACAAACCTACCAAACTATGTTAATGGGACAAAACAGTCTATTCAACAAATGGTGCTTGGAGAACTGGATATTCAAAACCAAAAGAATGAAAGAAGACCCCTCTCTCCTTATACAAGAATGAACTCAAAATGGATCAAAGACCTAAATGTAAAAGCCAGGACCATAAAACTACTAGAAGAAAATACAGGGAAACATCTTAAAGACCTTGTGGTAGGTGGTGGTTTCTTGGATTTTACACCCAAAGCACGAGCAACAAAAGAAAAAATAGATAAATGGGACCTCCTCAAAATTAAACATTTTTGCCCCTCAAAGGACTTTGTCAAAAAGGTGAAAAGGCAGCCAATATTTATATTGGGAGGAAATACTTGGAAATCACATATCCAATAAGGGTTTAGTATCCATGATATTAGGGAGATGCTATAAGTAAACAATAAAAAGATAAATGACCTGATTCAAAAATGGGAAAAAGACTTGAATAGATATTTATCCAAAGAAGAAACACAAAAGTCAAAAATACACATGAAAAATTATTCAATATCACTAGCAGTTAGGGAAATGTAAATCAAAACTACTTTGAGATATCATTTCACACTTGTTAGAATGACCACTATTAAAAAGACAGAGAACTAAAAGTGCTGGAGAGGATGTAGAGAGATAGGAATACTTCATCACTGTTAGTGGGAATGTATAACCACTGTTGAGGACTGTTTGGCAATTCCTAAGGAAGTTGAATATAGACTTGCCATGTGACCTGGCAATATCTCTACTAGGTATATACCCAGAAGAACTGAGAATAGTGATATGAACAGACATCTGCACACCAATGTTCATTGTGACATTATTCATGATTGCCAAAAGATGGAAACAACCCAGGTGTCCATCAGCCAAAGAATGGATAAACAAATTGTATTGTATACACACAATGGAATATTATGCAGCTGTAAGAAGAAATGAAATCATAAAGCATATGACAACATGGATGGACCTGGAGGACATTATGTTGAGTGCAGCAAGCCAGATACAAAAGGACAAATGCTGTATGATTACGCTACTATGAACTAAATATATTGTGTAATCTCAAAGAGTTAATAACTTGAATATGGGTCACTAGAAAGTAGAGTGAGGTTAGAGAATGGAAAGCTGAGGGTTAACTTGTGCAGAACTGGTTAAAAAGATGTGTGTTAATCTATGGAAATGAATAGAAAAGGTGAAAGCCCAACATAATTTCTTTAACTAGTAGTATTATATAGGTATGAAAGAGATTTAAAGGGAAAGTCTAAGGTCATGTATATTACTAAAAGGAAAGGAAAAAATGTAGCATGGAACTGCATAGCATAGTAAAATCTCATGTGAAATACGAATATGGGTAAAATTGCATATATAAGACTGCTGTTTTTCTTTGAAAATGAATAAATGTATGTAACACTATAAAATGTTAATATCAGGCAAAAGCATTATGCTAAGTGAAAGAAATCAGATACAAAGTACTATATATTGTCCAATTCTATTTATATAAAATATAATTATAAATCAGTTTATAAAGATGAATTTAGATTAATGGTTATTTAAGTCTGGGGAAGGACTGCTAAGGGGTGTGAAGTTTATCTTTTTGGAGTAGTGAAATTGTTCTAAAATTTTTTTGTGGTGATGATTGCACAACATTGTGATTATACCAAAAGCCATAGATTATATACTTTGGATAGATTGCATGGCATATAAATATATCTCAATAAAACTGCTTAATAAATAAATGAGTACTTGTGCAAGAATAGCCAGAAATAGCAGCTATGTATATCAGGGAAAGCATAGAGAGATCAAGCAGTGAAGAATTTTCTTGTTAGTTTGTTTATTTGTTTTTTGTTTATTATTATTATTGAAATAATGAAAATGTGCTAATAATTATTGAGGTATTGAATGTACAACCATGTGGTTATACTAAATACATGTCAGATTGTACACTGTGGGTGAATTATATGCTTTATTAATATGTATCAATAACATTTATTTGATTTTAAAAAGTTGTTAGGTATGTGATTTGTATGTAAAATGACTTCTTTGACTAAATATGAGTCCTAGATAAAAATTTTTTAAAAAAAGAAAGAAAAAGATACTGTGTGAGCACAAAGAAAAATTTAAAACCTTGGCTAGAAAAATAACAGAGCTTGTGGGAATGAAAGGCATAATAAGTGATACTGGAAATACAATAGACACATAACAGCAGATTTGAAATCATTGAAGAAAGAATCAGCAATGTAGAGGACAGAACAGCTGAAATTGAAAAGAGAGAAGGACAGAGAAAAAAGAATGGAAAAATTGAGCAGGGGCTTGGGGAGTTGAATGATAGCACCAAGCACACCAACATATGTATTATGGGAGTTCCAGAAGGAGAAGAGAAGGGAAAAGGGGCAGAAAGTGTATCTGGGGAAATAATGGCCCCAAATTTCCCAGCTCTCATGAAATATATAAATATACATGTCCAGAAAGCACAGTGTACTCTAATTAGAATAAATCCAAATAGACCTACCCCAAGACACATAATATTCAGAATGCCAAATGCCAAAGATAAAAAGAAAATTCTGAAAGCAGCAAGGGAGAAGTGAAACATCACATACAAGGGACATCCAATAACAATTAATGAATATTTCTCTTCAGAAACCATGGAGGGAAGAAGGCAGTAGTATGCTATAATTAAGATACTGAAAGAGAAAAATTGCCAAGCAAGAATTCTTTATCTGGCAAAATGGTCCTTCAAATATGAGAATCAGTTTAAAATATTCACAGATAAACAGAAACTGAGTTCGTAAACAAGAATCTAGCTCTGCAGGAAACTCTAATGGGAGTTCTGCAGCCAGAAAAGACAAGAGAAGAGAGCGAGGCTCGGGGGAGAGTGTAAAAGTGAAGACTACCAGAATGAGTAACCAAAAGATAGACAAAAATAAGATATGACATATAAAAGTCAAAGGATAAAATGGTGTACATAAGTAATGCCTTTACAGTAATGACATTGAATGCTAATGGATTAAGCTCCCTAATCAAAAGACATAGGCTGACATAATGGATAAGAAAACATGTGCCATCTGTATGCTGTCTGCAGAAGATTTATCTTAGTCACAAGGATGCAAATAGACTAAAATGGGAAGTATGGAAAAAGATATTTCACACAAATAGTAACCAAAAGAGAGCTATACTGGTGTTGGACAAAATAGACTTTAAATGCAAAAAAGTGTTGAGATGCAGAAGGCTATTATATATTAATAAAAGGGACAATCCACTAGGAAAGAGTAACAGTCATAAATATCTATGCACCGAACCAGGATGCCCCAAAATACATGAGGCAAACTCTGGCAAAACTGAAAGGAGAAATAGATGTCTCTGCAATAATAGTTGGAGAATTCAACATGCCACTCACATCAATAGACAGAAAAACTAGACAGAAGATCAACAAGTAAACAGAGAAGTTGAACAATATGATAAATGAGAGCTGGACCTGACAGATAATACAGAACATGCAATCCAAATCAGCAGGTTATACATTCTTCCCAAGTACTCATGGATCTTTCTCCAGGAGAAACCACATGTTGGTCCATAACACCACTCTCAGTAAATTTAGGAATATTCAAATTATACAAAGCACCTTCTCTGATCATAATGGAATGAAGCTGGAAATCAATACTAAGCAGGAAAGGGGGAAATTGGCAAATATATGGAGGTGAAACAACACACTCCTAAATAGTCAGTGGGTAAAGAAGAAATTGCAAGAGAAATTAGTAGTTATCTTGAGACAAATGAAAATGAGAACAAAGCTTATCAATTCCTCATTGGGCCCCTGAGAGCTAACAAGCAGGGATCATAAGACAACCAATCAGAACAGCAAACAGCTGGAGCTTCTCCCTATCATTTTGAAGCGGGAGGAGTAAGTCTTAAAACACCTAACCTGGGGACCCCATCTGCACGATTCATCCTGTAGTATGCCTGCATCCATGTCTAGGACTGCATACTCTTTTCTTCTTTCTTAATAAACTCTTTATTTCCTTGCCTACAAAGAAAAGAAAAGAAAAGAAAAGAAAAGAAAAGAAAAGAAAAGAAAAGAAAAGAAAAGAAAAGAAAAGAAAAGAAAAGAAAAGAAAAGAAAAAAGCTTATAGGATACAGTGAAGGCAGTGCTGAGAGGGAAACTTATAGCCCTAAATGCCTATATTAAAAAGGAAGAAAGAGCTAAAATCAAAGTCCCAACTGAACAACTAGAGGAACCAAAAAATAAATAAAAAGAACAGCAAACCAATCCCAAAGCAAGCAGAAATAAAGAAATAACAAGATTAGAGCAGAAATAAATGAAATTGAGAATAACAACAGAAAACAATAGAGAAAATAAAAAAACCAAAAGCTGCATTGAAAAGATCAATAAATCCATAAACCCTTAGCAAAACAAAGAAAAAAAAAGAGAAGATGCAAATAAATAAATAAATAAATAAGGAATGGAAGGGGGGCTATTACACTGACCCCACCGAAATAAAAAGGATCATAAGAGGATATTATGAGAAACTGTATGCCAACAAATTAGAACACCTAGATGTAACGGACAAATTCCTGGAAATGCACACACAACCTATTTGACTCTACTATAAATACAGGAACTCAACAAACCAATCAGAAGTAAAGATATTGAATCAATTTTTGATATTGAATCAAAATTCTCCCAACAAAGAGAAGTCCAGAACTAGATGGCTTCACAGGTGAATATTACCAAACATTTTGAGAATTAATCCTGTTTAAACTCTTCCAAACAATTGAAAAGGAGGGAAAATTACCCAACACATTTTATGAAGACAACATCCTAATACCAAAGTAAAGATATGGACTATAGTTAGTAGCATTACTTTGACGATGTTTTTTGATAATTTTTACAAATGTTTCCCAACAATGCAAGATAGTCGTGGTGGGGTGATACATGGGAAGCCCTGCATGATGCTATACATATTTGTTTTGTAAGTTCACAACTTTCACTATACACTTATTGTTTATGTATGTTCATTTATGAATGATATACTTCAATAAATTGTTTTTAAAATGTAAAAAAAAAAAGTAATGAAACTAAAATTTAAACAATTCCACAAAATATTTTGATAATTTTGGGATTCTTTTTGCTTCTTCAGCTCATTGCTTGAGCCTTGATTCCAGAAATGCTTTTGGCTTAGACCATTTCAGTTCACTGCCAAGCCCCTGATTTCAGAAATACTTTTGGTCAAGGTAGTGATAATTGCCATTATGAGTATTTAGAACTTTAAGCTCTCTGTTGCTGTTACAAATGTGAGAGAACCAAGAACACCTTAGAAAAAATTTTAATGTAGCTAATACCAAATTGCCAAGACAATTGAGAGACAGGTTCTCTGAAGACATGATGCACTATTCCAAACACATTAGCAAAATATTACCCAACACTGCAATTCTAAGGTAATAACAAGCAAAAGGAAATAGCTTCATAATGCAATAATTTAACCTGCTTTTTTCTTTTAGCTTGCCAATGCTTTGGCAATGGGAACTGGGTTAATCAGAACTTGGCTATCTGCAGCTGTGCTGAACTTCAATATGGGAAGAGAGAAAAAGCAGGCTAATTGGAAAATCATGCTGGGTTTGAAGTGGAATGTATTTTTATTGATACTCATATTTAACCCTTCTGGGTCTCATTCTCCATCTGTTAGAGCAAAAAAATGAGGTCAAAATTGGTGACCTCTGAGGTTTTATGGGTTTTTTTATTCTTTTATTTTTAAGGAGGCAAAATTCACTTAATATTTACCACTTTAACTATCAGTGGCTTTTAGTACATTCATTATGCATTATTTTTTAACTTTATTGTGGCAACCTATATGTAGCTTAAAATTTTGCATTTTTTTTTTCAATATTTACATGTACTTTATTGTTTTTTTAAACAAATTAATTTTACTGACACATACTAATAAAGCATAAATACATCCAAAATGTACAATTAATGGTATTCAGTATAATCACATAGCTGTGCATTCATAACTTCAATCATTTTTAGAACATTTTCATTATTCCAAAAATAATAATAAACAAGAAAAGAAAAAAAAAAAAAAAACTCAAAAAACTCATCACCCAATCTCTCTATGCTTCATCTGCAATATGTAGCTGCTATTCTGTTTCCTTCACTCTAGTTTATTTGTATATTTTGTAAAAACAGTCTATATACAATATCACACATATTCGTATTTTACATGGGGTTTCACTGTGTTTTACAGTCGCATGCTGCATTTTTTAGCTTTCCTTCTAGTAAAATACATAACCTTAAAATTACCCTTTCAATCATTGTCATACCCATATGTATGTATTTCTTCTTTGGACAATTGTCTTTTTAAGTCCTTTGCCCAGTTTTTAATTGGGTAGTTTGTCTTTTTATTGTTGAGTTGTATGATATCTTTATATAGTATGGATATTAAACCCTTATCGGATATGTGATTGATAAATATTTTCTCCCAATGAGTCAGCTGCTTTTTCATCTTTTTTTTTTTTTTTTTTTTTTTTACCGGGAGGTCCCGGGGATCGAACCCGGGTCCCTCCATATGGGAGACGGACGCCCAACCAGTTGAGCCACATCCGACCCCTTTTTCATCTTTTTGACAAAGTCTTTGAGGTGCAAAAGTGGCCCATTTATCTATTTGCTCTTTTTTTTTTTTTCAAGATCCCAGTAGGTTCCGTGTAATATTTTAGGTAATCTAAGCACCTCTTAAAATATATGTGTATATATATATATATAAATAACATTTTTGTAAGCAAATACACATATATGCATATATATTTACATATCATTTTGCAAATGTTTGTATGTATTGTGAGAATTTTGATTTTTACCCATAATAAAAAAATAAAAAAAAATAAAAAATAAAAAAAATTGAAGCATCAACCAACCATGCTCAATGGTTTACATTATGATTTACATTTTGGACCATATACTTTTATAAATTTTGATAAAATTTAAAATGGCCTGTATTCATTATTGCCATATCATGCAGAACAAATCCAATGCCCCCAAAATGCCCCATGTTCCATCTATCCTATGCTTAACCTGCTCCTTCCATCAGGACCTATGGTAACCATTCTCTCTCAATTTGTGAAGAATAAGATTCATAGTTACCCGCAATAAAATTGAAGGCTTGAAAAAAAAAAAAAAAAAAAAAGAGCAAAATTTTGCATTTTAAGTGTACAAATCGATGTACATTCAATTAATTACATATACAATGTTGTGCTACCATCGCCACTGTACTTTACCAAAACTTTTCTATTACCCTAAAGACAAACTCCATGCTTATTAAGCAATAACTCCACATTCCTCCTCCTCGCCCACTCCCCGAAACCTCTAATTTACTTTCTGTCTCTATGAATTTGCATGTTTTAGAATTTCATATACATAGAATCACACAATTTTGTCCTTTTGTGTCTGGATTATGTTACTGAACATAATGTTTTCTAGATTCATGCATGTTGTAGCATGTATCAGAACTTCATTTTTTTAATGGCTGGATAATATTTCATTGTATGTATATACCACCTTTTGTTTATGCATTCATCTGTTGATGGACATTTAGGTTGTTTCTACCCTTTGGCTATCATGAATAATGCTGCTATGAATATTGGGGTACCAGTATTGGTTAGAGTTCATTATTTTCACTTCTTTGGGGTATATACCTAGGAGTAGAATTGCAAAGTCATATAGTAATTATATGTTTAACTTTTTGAGGAACTGCCAAACTATTTTCCACAATGGCTGCACCATTTTTCATTTCCATCAACAACGCATGAGGGTTCTAGTTTCTCCACATCTTTGACAACACTTATTTTCCATTTTTAAAATAATAGCCATCCTAGTGAGTGTGAAGTGGCATCTTACTGTGGTTGGTTTTATTTGTTTTTAATTATGCAAAATCTTTTTTTTTTCCAAATGAAATCTTATTGCAGCATAAATGTTAAAAGAACTGATGAAATTAGAGTTGCTGTAACAAGCGTGTTTGTGGGACCGTGGGGTCTGGAATCCCCTCCCTGTTGATTTCACCTCCCTCACTACCACTCTCAGAAACTTCTGGATTAATTCTTCAGAAAATAAAAAATGAGGACTACTTGAAACAGAGTTTGAAAAACTTGGCTCTGTCTCTAACTGCTAATTCAATTCAATTCTATTACATGAGTGTTGATCTAGCCCTACAACAATTTCTCTTGCTATTCTTAGATCAAAAATATTTCCATGTCTTGTTAGTGATTCATTATTCAAAGTAATATTGAATACAAGAAAATCCAAATACAACAACATGTTTTGAACATTATTTTGAGTTCACCACAATGAGATTTAGCCAGAAAATTTGACTATGAAAGTTAGATGCTGTTCAGTATAGCATACAAGGAAATGCAATTAGCAAATCAACATATTAGGGTACTGTTTATGCTTCAGTTGTGGTGGACAATTATATTTCAACTTGGTAGATGCCATGCTATGGCAGGAAATATTTCCCTCCAATTATAAGAGCACATTTTTATGCAAACATTGAAAAATGTTTGAGAGGAAATGTTTGCGTTTTTCACGGTGTCATATAGTTGGAATCATACAGAACATAGCTTTTTTATACTGACTTCTTTCACTCAGCAATATGCCTTTTAGATTCCCCATGTCTTTCTGTATCTTGATAGCTCATTTCTTTTTATTGCTGAACAATAGTCCATTCTATGGATATACCATAGTTTGTTTATCTATTCACTCATTAAAGGATATCTTGGCTGCTCCCAAATTCAGCCATTTATGAATGAAGCTGCTATAAACATTTGTGTGCAGGTTTTTATGTGGACATCACTTTTAAATTCATTTGAGTAAATACCTAGAAGGGTGATTGCTGGATTGTATGAAACCATGTTGGTTCTTTTTCAGCACTGAAGGATAATATCATTCTCTGTTATAAGTCCAAAGAAGAGAAAAAGAGTAAATGAATTATTTGGATACAATCCAAGAAGATTTGGAGTGGGCATAGGGATAAATGATAACAGACATATAGTTTCATGGCTCTTGACTGCCTCCCTTCCTTCGATGGCTATTTCTCCTTTTCAAGGGAAGCACAGAATATTTACCTTTTTTTAAGTTTAATTTTTATGTGTAGGTAATATTCAGAATGGTTCAAAAGTCAGTATTACTTAAATATATAGTGAAGAATCTTCCTCCGTCATTGTCCCCTGACTACTCAGCTCTCCTGTGATAGGTCACCACTATTCTGAGTTCCTTATGTTACCTTCCAGAAATTCTTTAGGCATATCCAAACAAATACAAATATGGATTCTTATTTTAGTGAAACTAAGCAGATGAATCTCAAGATCTGTATTTGGAACCTTGTGGATATTTCTTCTCATACTGAAAGCTCACATACAAGACCCTTCTAATATTTCTAGAGCAAATGGTATTACAAAGGGCAGAGGGCTCACTGGAGGAATAAGGCTTCTTATAGCTGGCATGCTGAATGAGGGTAGCAAAGTGTACGCAGGTCCAGACTGCAGAGATATTACAAGGTCCCTTTCCATTCTGATAGTAAAGGGAGATAGCTGGGGGCAGCAAGGAAAAAGGAAACTGAATCCGTATCTAGAAACAATTTACGGACCAAGTGTGGTTGTCTTTTCAAATCAGCAGCTTTTTCTATTATTTCCTAAAGTCATTAAATAAACCACAGCCAGTGCCAGTGCCATGAGTTCAGAGCAGATTCCTCGGTTTTGGCAAGTCATTCGACTGGACCTAGAAACAGGGATGGATTGAGTCGGAGCTGAAAGAATTACCACACTTCCTTCCTCTTGATGACTCTCTTTGGGAACATGCCTGAAATGAGTGAGTGCAGGAGATGAGGCGATGTCCATTCTGAGGCAGGGCTGGAGATGCACATGGAAGAGGAGGTGTGCCCTGCTCTTACTCTTGGAGCTGTAACTCCACTGCTTGGTTTCCTAGCTCAACCTCTCTTTCTACCTTTTTCTTATCCAAACCTCTGCCATCCCACCCCAACCCACTGCCTCCCAACTCCCTTTGAGAGATTACATTACTGATGAGGCTAGAAGCAAGTTAGATGCTTTAGGGAGCAGGGTTGAGAAACAAATTTAGGCAAATTTTTCTACTCCAACCCCATGCATTGCGTTAGCACCACAATAAAATGCAACTGTAATTCTTGCTTAAATTAAGATTTAACTTTGAAATTTTTCTTCCTAATTAATCACATAGAGATGTAACTCCCAGTAAGATCATCTTCAAAACATCACTGGAGTCAGCAAACATTGCTGATTACCATTATAACCAAATTGCATAAGGACTTTCTGCCAGGAACAATGTTTGGCCTAAGTGAGTTCTAGTCTTCCATCTGCCAAGCACTGAGCTAGGCAGTATTTTTCTGTATAAAAGGATGTGAACAAAACAGCATTAGTCCTCGTCTTCATGGAACTTACCATTTGGGGGAAGAGGGTAAATACAATAATTGCAAACTGTGGCAATTTTTATGAAGGAAACAAACAGGAGACTGAGTTATAGCATAAAGAGAACAGAGTGTGTAGGTATTGTGGGAAGGGCAGGCAAGAGAAGCCATTTATGTGAAAGTGGTGTTTAAGCTGAGACCCAAAGGATGAACAGGAGTAAGCCATGCAAAGAGTAAAGAAGAACATTCCAGGCAGGGGGAATAACATGTAAAAAAGGCTGAGAAGTTTGGATAGGAGGGATGTGGTGTATCCAAGGAACTGAAAGACCAGTGAGAATTTAAATCCCAGCTTTGCCTTCAAAAGCTGTGGAATTTAGTTTCCATTTCCTCATCTTTAATATTGAAATAATGGTGCAACAATCTGACAGGGTTGCTGGGAGAATTTAATTAGATAGCATGAGAATTAAATGAGATAACATGTAGTGTACTTGAATCACTTTATATCTACACAAAGGTCTATGAGATAACAGTTGCATCCCCATCACCCATATGCTTGACTCATTCAGTCTCCTGACCAGTTTATGTAGATTTTAGAATCAAATACCACTGAAGCCAGTGAACAGTCTCCATTCCTGATATTTCCACATTTAAAGAGAGGAGAGAATGGACACATATTCCATTTGCTCCATATTAGAAACTTTTGAAAACTGAAAAGACTTAGAAAGCAAAATGAGGATTTTCTTTTTTTAAAGTATGCATCATTTATGGAATAAATTAGTGAAATACAATTTAAAGGTCATGTAGGATTTTGTTTTTATATTTGGGGAAGTGTTGGGGCTTGGGGTTAGACATTCAGGGAATACAAAAAGAGAAATGAAATAATGGCTGGTGAGTACCCAATATGTAGCAGACACAGTGCTTGACGATTTATGTATGTATTTAATCTTCACAAGAATCCTGCAAGATAGGTCTTCTTGACCTCATTTTAAAGATGAGGCAAATGAGGCTCAGAGAAAAATGCAGACTACTTATCCACTGCCCTTCTCCTATCTTGTAGTTTAACATGGGATTGGACAATTCTTTGAAAATGATGAGAGTCTATAAAGTTAGCATACAGTGTATGTGATTGATATAATTCTTTAAAAAATACTTTACTATTGTGGCAATACATGCTAACTCATAAATTTAATTTATCTAGAGTTAACAAACAATTACTGAGTACCCAGCCATGTTTTCGCACTATAGTGGGTAGAGATATATAATATATGGCTTGCTGTGGGGCCAAAGAATAATTGATAGTACATTGCAGCTGCAGAGTGGGGCAGGAGAGGTTAGCAGGATCTAGGTGATGAAGGGTCTTGATGCCACAGTAAAGAGTTTTGGATCTTGCCCTATGGAAGAGACATAGGTGATCAGAACAGCACTTTAGAAAGACCACCCATGCAACAGTTTTTTTAGACAAGGCTTTGTTAAACCCGTTTATCCTGTGTTCTCACACTAATAACCTTCATCATATATAATGCCCCCTCTTTGCTTTTAGGAACAGTGGAAGGTGCCATGGACCTGATCTTGATCAATTCCCTACCTCTTGTGTCTGACGCTGAAACATCCCTCACCTGCATTGCCTCGGGTTGGCATCCTCATGAGCCCATCACCATAGGAAGGGACTTCGAAGCCTTAATGAACCAACACCAGGATCCACTGGAAGTTACTCAAGATGTGACCAGAGAATGGGCTAAAAAAGTTATTTGGAAGAGGGAAAAGGCTAGTAAAATCAACGGTGCTTACTTCTGTGAAGGGCGAGTTCGAGGAGAGACGATAAGGATACGAACTATAAAGATGCGCCAACAAGGTAACCCACTCCTCAGTTATGGGCAAGTGAGGCCCACTGAGACACACATACACACATACCTTTTGCCTTAGTGGCTGTTCACTCAAAGGTTGGGCATGAGCTGCCTGAGTGTGGAGCAAGAAGACCTGTATGCTGCTTTCCAAATATCTTTGTCTTTGGTATGTAGAACATTAGACACATTCAGTTAAACCTCCTCATGTACTAGGGATATTGTGTTTAGTTTGTGAGATGAAATGAAATATATCAGCATATCATGGTGTTCTGTCGGGGGCTTCATGGCCTCCCAGGAAATATGATTATATTAGATGTATATAATATGAAAGTCACAGCAACGAAGGACAACTGTCCATTGTCAAATTAATCACATTTGGCTGTTTGAACTTTCTCATTATTTTTCACCTGAAATGCATTTATTTTGCTTACTTTTGAGTTCTCTTAACAGAAGTCAGTGTTTTCAGGGAAAAAATTATGATAGAAATTTAAAAATGGGTAACTTCTATCAATTCAATTTAATTGGTTACTTGGAGTATCAATTATCTATTGCCAAAATAATCCTGCAGAACACACAACCACCAGCTAAAGAGGCATACAACAATATGCATTTATAACTTATGAGTCTGAGTCAGCTGGATTGACTAAGTGGTTCTGCTGATCTTGGCTGGACCTTGTAACATGTCCGGGTATTGGCTGGCTACAGGCTCATTAGACTGGCTCACCTGGGCAACTAGGGCAACTTGACTCTGTTCCATCCTTCAGCAGGCTAACCTAAGTGTGTTCACATGGAGATGACGAAGGTGCAAAAGAACAAGTGGAAACATACAAGACTCAATGAGACCCAGGCTCAGAATTGTATGCTGTTACTTTCACCTCATTTTATTGTCCAAAGCAAGTCAAATGGTTGAGTGTAGAGTCAGAGTGAGAGGGCATTACAAAGTTAAATGGCAAAGAGTGTAGATACAAGGGGAGATAAAGATTTCAGACTGTATTTATAGTCTGCCACTCTTGGGAAAAGACTGTGATTCAATTTTAGAAATGAAGTGTCCAAGGCCCAGCTCACGGAACACCAGAGTTTCTATGGAAGACTTTGAGAGCCTCCTCTAATGGAAGGTCCTAAGCTTTTTTTTGACAGCTTTATTGAGATATAATTCACAAGTCTTACAATCCCCTCATTTAAAGTGTACAGTTTAGTGGATTTTAGTATATTCAAAGAGTTGTGCAACCACTACCACAGTCAATTTATAACATTTTCATCACCTCACAAAGAAATCCTATACCTTTTAGTGATCACCACCCTATCCTCCCACTAATCTACTTTCTGTCTCTATAGATTTTTTTTATTCTGGACATTTTATATAGATGGAATCATAGAATATGTGCTCTTTGAGACTGGCTTCTTTAATTTAGTATAATGCTTTCTAGTTCATCCACGTTTATAGCATGTATTAGTACTTCATTCCTTTTTATGGTGAATAATATTCCATTGTAAGGATATACTACATTTTGTTTATCTGTTTGTCATTTGATGGACTTTTCGGTTGTCCCCACATTTTGGCTACTACAAATAATGCTTCTATAAACATTCATGTACAAGTTTTTGTGTATACATATATTTTCATTTCTCTTGGGTATATACCTAGGAGTGGAATTGCCGGGTCACATGCTAACTCTGTTTAATTGTTTGAGGAATGGCTAGACTGTTTCCCAAAGTGGCTGCACCATTTAAAATTCCTACCATCAGTGTATGAGGGTTTTGATTTTTCCACATTAAGCTAAATATTTGTTGCTGGCTTTGCAAACATTATTTAATTATCAGTTCTGTCCCAATAGATTTTTGATGCTCTTGATACTATCTGCTGGGAAGAGGGTATAGAGTTCCAGCAGAGATGACCTCTTATTATCAGACCAGAGAGATCTGTACCTTCATCCATCAGCCACTTTCTCTGGGCTGCTGATACCTAAACTGAAAGACTCCTTTCCAAATGAACATCATAATAACCTCAGGGGGTTATGGACTAAGAATTTGTCATTTCATGAGATAATGATATTGTGAGCTCTTCAGGGATTTGGTTTTTAATTATCAAAATGATCTAGATAAGTAACACACCTCTGCACATTTCTCTGATAGGCAGATTCTTATACAAGAATCTGCAGTTTTCTAGACCAGTGCTTCTCAAATTTGAATGTGCTTATGAACCAACTGGGATTCTTGTTAAAATGCAGACTCTGATACAGTAGGTAATGTGGTACAAGACATTCTGCCTTTCTAACAATGTCCCAGGTGATGTGATGCTGCTGGGCCCCAGACCACCCTTGGAGTAGCAAGGCTTTAGCGTCAGCACCTAACTGGGGTCTACCAGAAAACATTTCTTTGAATTTGCTAGTGGTAGCAATTAAAGTATCTAAAGGCAACAAGCTCGTTTTGAGGTCAAAAGTGATAAAATCGCTATTCATTACAAATGAAGGAAAGAGTTTTCTTAGCAAAACTATAACGTTCACCTTTAAATGACACCCGGGTGAGTGGGAAAAGTGCTCAACAGAAATTCCCAGGAATGCAGCTCTCTGGTGAGGGAAGAGAGGTTGAACAAAGGGATGTGAGGTGTGCCAAAGCTATCATGGCTGAAAAGCCAGCTCTATTATTTTTCACACCTCATTTGGTATTTGATTTATGTAAAGAGTAATGTCTCTCTGCTGATATTTCCACATTCTGAGTGAAGATGATCTGAGAGTCTTGCTCCAGTGGTTTCACAGGAGTGAAATGTCAAGCGCTATCATGCCTTTTCTTGGCTGTCCTGGGATCAGCTTCAACAATGTATAAATATGAACATGGAGAGGATATTGAACTAGAACCTTGGCAGTTAAAAACCAACCATAATGACCTGTGTGAACTGAGAGTCCAGGTAAGCACAGGTAGAGGGTTGCTTAGCTTCAGTTAAATGATGCAAAGGCAGGCTTGGAGAGTGTGCTATAGTCGAGAGAAGATGGCTGTTAGGCTCAGACACTCATCTGAGTTTTAATTTTTAACTTCACTAGTTACTAGCTGATGGTCCTTAAAAAAAAGTTATTTAACCTCTATAGGTCTAATTTTTTTCCTCATCTGTGAAAAAGATATAATAATACCTACAATATGGTCTTAAAATTTAAAACAAAATGGTATATTTAAGAAGCCAGTTCCCCTGGGTGTATATAAAATAAGGTTTGATTTACACAATAGATATGTTCCTGAAAGCTTGTATAAAATGAGATATTACAGATTAAGGTACACAATAATAAGAACAATAGCAGTTTGTAAATTGTATGGATGGGGATTCGAGGCAAAGCAATCTGACTTCAGAGCTTGTACTTATAACCACTGTACTGTCCTTGGTGTGTTACTCTCACTTAAGATTAACCACACTCTCCCCTTCTGAGCACTTTATTTTATAAAGCATAATGACTCCACTTGAAACTCTAAAAACAGCAACCCAGGATACAGAGTAGAAGTGTGGGAGTTGAAGTCAGCCAGTTACAGGCTTAAGGCATGACCCAAGGCAAGTTATTTAATTGAAATCATAGTTTTCTCATTTGAATTAAACAATGGGGATAGAGATTTTGACGTCTACACTTGGTAATCAAATGAGGCAATGTACTTAAAGATCATCTACATTATCTGGAAGAAAATGTTCAATAACAGTCATTATTAGAGTGCTTTGGAGTAAGTCATAATTTACCGGGAGTGTTAATATTTCTACTTAATTGTGGAAATTTTTAATACCTATTAACCTAATTTTGGAGATTTTACAAAATAAAAAAAATTGGTAATACATTCTTCATCTCAGGATGTTGGACTGGTTCCATTTCTCTTGCTGACTATACAATGGCTGAAATGTGGTATGAGAAAAAGTGCTCTCTTTCAGGTGGGTCATGAAATGCTTCAAAGCTATGTCTTCATGCCGCTATTAATTCCCTAGTAAAACACCATGGGAACTCAGAAGTGCCTGCCCAAGGACACAGTGGGATAAGATAAACATCAACATATTCCTGTCGCTGCTGACTCCTGCATCTGGGGAGGAAGTGGAAAATCCATTTGAGATGTGCCAAAACAGGGCTTAAATTGGCTCGCAAACCCCAAAATGGCCAAACTGTTTTTTATCAATGGCATCATCCAAGACTGTAAAAAGCAGTTTGTTCAAACCTCGCTGGTGATTTCATTTGGGGAGAAGGAGTTATAAATGAAGTTTGAAATATTTTCAGATCCAAAGATCTGTTTCAGAGCATTCCGTCAGAGCAAGCACTGGTGCACCCCTCCCCCCATTTTCATTTGAGAAATAACTTTACTTCTAAGAACATCAAACTTCCCAAACATGATAAGTGAGGTTGATAGGGAGGGGCCATTTGTATCTAAATAACACAAATGAATGTGCAAAAAACATAGAGAAAAATTGGAAAATTTGGAATCAGATTCATTCATTCTTTCATTCCACAAATATTCTCTGTGCCACTCAGTGGAGATGTGCTGGCCAACAATGCTTAACATGTTCTGAGTACTTATTATAAGCCCGGCCCTCCCCTAGGAACTTTATGTATATTATTACATAATTTAGTATTTACCAAATGCATATCTGGTGAGGACTATTATAACCCCATTAATAGATGAGGCCTATAGCTTCTGTAACTTAGCTGCATTCATACAGCTAGTGAGTGTTCGACCTGGGAAGGTGAACTCAGGCCGGACCCCAGAAGCTAGGCCCTAAGCAGCACACCATGCTATCTTTCAAAACAGTTCCTGAGCTCTGGGCTCAGAGTTGTAAGGGGAAAGAGCAGGGTATTTGGAGAGCAACTATGAGAGCACTGGTTTTCAGGGGTCATGTTAGGCCCCTGGAGAAACTGACATGTAAATAGAGAAAGCAAAATCATGAGAGGGAAAAAATAGCTAGAGGACAAGCAGAGACTGTCTAGGGGCTACTCTGGGGCTTAGGACACCAGGGAAAGGTGAGACAACACTCAGAAGAGAGAGGGGCGAAGGAAGGAATTATGGCTGGCCGGAAAAATCCTGTGAGCAAAGCTGCAGCAGCACTTGCTGGCGCTCATCTCCCCAACCTCGGAGCAACAGCAGTCTACGGACTGCAGCGGCTGTGGAATACAGAGACTTCGGACTGAGGGGGTTGCAGGGGTCCTCTTCCTGAAGAAGGGGAAAGGGAGGGACACAGCCTACAGCAAATTCAGATTTTGGCCAGCAAACTTGATCTGCTGTGTTGAAGGGGTCACACATTTCCAGGCCAGGTGGGACAGCAATATTCTTTCCCTTGAGAGCCTACATCAAGCTAAAGATAATTTGCATTCTCAAACACCCTCCCTCGTGCCCCCGGCTGGTTGAAAACAGCTTCTGAAAAAGTTTGTTTGTGAGATTTAGCCCACGCTGAGGACACTGCTTCTGCATGACCCCCACCCCCCTACCCTTGCAGAATTACACTGAATGCATTCCCCCTAGCACCTTGGATCTGAGCTGAGAGGTCTGCCAAAGAGTACCATCTGCTGGCAGATTAGAAGAGTGCACAAAAATAAGCGAAATATAATGAATAAATAAATAAATAAATAAATAAATAAATAGGCAATCAAGTGCCTTTATCCCCACTGACCTTTCCAAGGCCTTAGCCTTGGGTCCTTCTGGGTCCTTAGCCCTGGTTTGAGCAGATAAACAAAAGAAATTCTAAAGATCTAGAACAAGTTGAACCAAAAGTCAAAGAACAGTGGTAGTACACAGCTACTTAACAGTACTTAACAGAAGCTAAATATCTGAGTAAACTCAGCATGATAATCAGATGCTTACACATTAGCAAAAACTTACAAGCCATACTAATAAAAAGGAAAATATTATTCAGGCAAAGGCACAAATTAAAGCTCCAGATGAGACACAGGACTTGACACAACCAATGAGGTTCAAACAAATCTCCTAAATCAAATCAGGGAGTTGAAGGACAACATGGCTAAGGAAATAAAAGACATTAAGAAGACACTTGTGAGCGCAAAGAAAAATTTGAAATCTTGGAGAGAAAAATAACAGATATTATGGGAATGAAAGACACAATACGTGAGATTGAACTACAGTAGAGGCATACAACAGCAGATTTCAAATCATGGAAGAAAGAATTAGTGGCATAAAGGACAGAACAGCTGAAATTGAAAAGAGAAAAACAGAGGAAAAAAAATGGAAAAAAATTGAGCAGGGTCTCAGGGAGTTGAATGAAGCAAGAATCACACCAACATATGTGTTATGGGAGTTTCAGAAGGAGAAGAGAAGGAAAGGCGTGTAGAAATAGTATTTGAGGAAATAATGGCCCAAAATTTCCCAATTCATATGAAAGACACGAATATATGTATCCAGGAAGCATGGCATACTCCAATTGGAAAAAATCCAAACAGACCTACCCCAAGGCACAAAATATTCAGAATGCCAAATGCCAAAGATAAAGAGAAAATTCTGAAAGCAGCAAAGGAGAAGTGAAACATCACATACAGGGATGTTCAAAAAAAACAGTGCAGATTTCTCTTCAGAAACCATGGAAGAAAGAAGGCAGTGGTGTGATATAATTAAGATGTGGAAATAGAAAAATGACCAGCCAAGAATACTTTACCTGGAAAAATGGCCCTTCAAATATGATGGTGAGTTTAAAATATTCACAGATAAACAGAAACTGAGAGAGTTTGTAAACAAGAATCCAGCTCTGCAGGAAACATAAATGGAGTTCTACAGCCAGAAAAGAAAACAGAATAGATAGAGGCTTGAAGAAGAGTGTAGAAGTGAGGACACTCAGAAAGGGGAACCAAAAGGGTGAAAAGATGGACAAAAATAAGATATGACATATGAAAGCCAAAAGATAAAATGGTTGACATAAGTAATGCCTTTACAGTAATAATATTAAATGTTAATGGAATAAACTCCCCAATCAAAAGACATAGGCTGGCATAGTGGATAAGAAAACATGAGCTATATACACCACTCTCAGTATTGGATAGAACAATGGACAGAAGATAAATAAAGAAATGAAGAGCTTGAATAAGATGATAAATGAACTAGACCTATTTATAGAGCATTACACAGAAAAAGAGCAGGATATACATTCTTTGCAAGCACTCTGGGTCCTTCTCCAGGATAGACCATATGTTGGGTCACAAGACAGGTCTCAATAAATTTAAAAAGATTGAAATTATACAAAACACTTTATCTGATCATATTGGAATGAAGATGGAAATCAATAATGGACAGAAAAAGGGAAAATTCACAAATAATAGAAGCTAAATGCCTATATTTAAAAAGAAGAAAGAGCTAAAAACAAAGAAATAACTGAACACCTGGAGAAATAGAAAAAGAAAAGCTAGCCAATCCCAAAGCAAGCAGAAAGAAAGAAATAACAAAGATTAGAGCAGAAATAAATGAAATTGAGAACAAAATCAATAGAGAAGATCAATGAAACCAAAAGCTGTTTCTTTGAGAAGATCAATAAAATCAACAAACCTTTAGCAAAACAAACAAAGAAAAAAAGAAATTGGATGCAAATAATAAAATCAGGAATGAAAAGGGAAACATTATGATTGACCTCACAGAAATAAAAAGGGTCATAAGAGGATATTATGAGAAACTTCATGCCAACAAATTAGACAACCTAGTTGTAATGAACAAATTCCTAGAAATGCACACACAACTTATATTTATTCTACAATAAATACAGGAACACAACAAACCAATCACAAGTAAAGAGATTGAATCAGTCATCAAAAATCTTCCAACAAAGAATAGTCCAGGACCAGAAGGTGTCACAGGTGAAATCTACCAAATATTTCGAGAAGAATTAATACCAATACTATTTAAACTCTTCCAAAAAATTGAAAAAGAGGGAAAATTATCCAACACATTTTTAGGAGGTATCAGGCATTGAACCAGGACCTTGTACATGGGAAGCAGGTGCTCAACCAAATAGCTACATCCACTCCCCTACCCAACACATTTTGTGATACCAACATTACCCTAAAGCCAAAGTAAAGATACTACAAGAAAAGAAATTTACAGACCAATATCTCTAATGAACATAGATGCAAAAATTCTCAACAAAATACTTGCAAATCAAATCCAACATAATTTTATACCATGATCAAGTGGGCTTTATTCCTAATTTGCAAGGGTGGTTCAACATGAGAAAATCAATTAATTTAATACACCACAGTAACAAACCAAAAGGAAAAATCCACATGATCATCTCTACTGATGCAGAAAAGGCATTTGATAAAATCCAGTATCTTTTCTTGGTAAAACATTTCATAAGATAGGTATAGAAGGAAAGATCCTCAACATAATAAAAGGCATATATGAAAATCCCACAGACCACATAGTACCCAATGGGGAGAGTTTGAAAGCTTTCCCTCTGATATCAGGAACAAGACAAGGATGCCCTCTGTAACCACTGTTATTCAACATTGTGCTAGAAGTTCTAGCTAGAGCAATTAGGCAAGAAAAAGAAATAAAAAATCATCTAAATTGGAAAAGAGTAAGTAAAGCTCTCACTATTCGAAGACAACATGACCTTATATTTAGAAAATCCTGAAATATCTACCAAAAAAAAGTGATTAAAGCTAATAAATGAGTTCAGCAAAGTGGCAGGACATGAGACCAACACACAAATATCAATAGAGTTTCTATACACTAATAATGAGCAAGCTGAGGAGGAAATCAATTTTTAAAAATCCATTTACAATAGCAACAAGAAGACTCAAATATCTAGGAATTAATTTCATCAGGAATGTAAATGACACATATTCAGAAAAACTACAGAACACTGCTAAAAGAAATAAAAAAGAAGACCTAAACAAATGAAAGAACATTTCATGTTCATGGATTGAAAGATCAAAAATCATGAAGATATCAGTTCTACTCAGATTGATTTATAGATTCAATACAATACCAATCAAAATTCTGACAGCCTACTTTACAGAAATAGAAACGTCAACTAGCAAATTTATTTGGAAGGGAAAGGGGTCTCGAATAGCCAAAAATATCCTAAAAAAGATGCATGAGGTCGGAGAACTCATGCTTCCTGACTTTGAAGTGTATTATAAAACTACAGTGGTCAAAACAGCATGATATTGGAAGAAAGATACACACTTGATCAATAGAATCAAATTGAGAGCTCAGAAATAGACCCTCACATCTATGGTCAATTGATTTTTGATAAGCCTACTAAATCTACTTTTCTGGGATAGAATAGTCTCTCCTACAAATGGTTTTAGGAGAATTGGATATCCATATCTCCAAAAAAAAAAAAAAAAAAAAAAAAAAGAGGACCCCTATCTCACTCCCTATACAAGAATCAACTCAAAATGGATCAAATACCTAAACATAGGGGAATGGAGGTAGCTCAAGTGGTACAGTGCCTGCTTCTCATATACGAGCTCCTGGGTTCATTCCCTGTACCTCTTTTAAAAAACCTAAACATAAAAGCCAGGACAATAAAACTCCTAGAAAATAACATAGGGAAACATCTACAAGACCTTGGGTTGGGGCCTCTTAAACCTTGTACCCAAAGCACAAGCAACAAAAGAAAAATAGATAAATGGGACCTCCTCAAAATTAAACACTTCTGTACCTCAAAGAACTTGTGAAGAGGATAAAAAAGCAGCCTATTCAATGGGAGAAAATATTTGGAAATCACATATCCAACAAGAGTCTAATATCCATGATATGTAAAGAGATCCTATAACTCAACAATCAAAAGACAAATGACTCAATTAAAAAATGGGCAAATGACCTGAATAGACATTTTTCTAAAGAAGAAATACAAATGACAAGAAAACGCATGAAAAAATGTTCAACATCACTGGCTATTAGGGAAATGCAAATCAAAGCTACAGTGAGATATCATTCACACCTACTAGAATGGCCACTATTAAAAAAAACAGAAAGCTACAAATGTTGGGGAGGATGTGGAAATATAGGAACTTTTATTCACTGTTGATAGGAATGTAGAATGGTACAGCCTCTGTGGAGGACCATTTGGCAGGTCCTAAGGAAGTTAGATACCACCAATACCACCAGCAATACCACCACTAGATGTATCCCCAGAAGAACTGAGTGCAGCGACACGAACAGACATCTGCACACTGATGTTTATAGGGACATTACATACAATTGCAAAAAGATGGAAACAACCCAGATGACAAATGGGTAAACAAACTGTGTTATATACACACAGTAGAATATTATTCAGCTATAAGAAGAATTGAAGTCATGAAGGATATGAAAGCATGGGTGAACCTGGAAGTTATTATGTTGAATGAAGCAAAAAAGGCCCAAAAAGACAAATATTGCATGATTTTGCTATTATGAACTAAATATAACGAGCAAACTCATGGATTTAATAGCTAGAATATGTCACCAGAGAATAGAACGTGGTTAGAGAATGGATAGCTGAGGTTTAATCTGTGCAGAATTGGTAAAAAGTTGTTTGTAAGTGTTTGGAAATGAATAGAAATGGCGAAAGCACATCATAGGATTTGTAATTAGAAGCACTAGCAGATGTGTATGATAATGGTTTGCTTTTTGTTGTTTTTTTTTTTTCTTTTCTTTGGAGAAATGAAAATGCTCTAATATTGATGGAAATGATGAATGCATTAGTCTGTGACTACACCAAATGCCATTGATTGTACACTTTAGATAAATTGTGTGATTTATGAACAAAAAAAATTGTAGAGTGGTGTAGCAGTTTGGTATTATTTATGAACTCCAAAAATAGATATTGGATTATGTTTGTAAACTGGTCTGTTCCTCTGGGCATATTAGATTGTATTGGGTTCAGAGGTTTCACTTTTACTTGATTAAATTATTATTTACACTCTGATTGGGCCACATCAGTAGGATGTGGCAGAGGATAGAGTTGGGAGTTTTTGAGCTGGAAGTAAACATGCAGGAGACGAACACAGAGGAATAGAGACAGCTCCATAGGCACAGCAGAGGCCCCGGGAAGAGAGAGAGCCTGATAGTCTACAGCTGATCTTTTGGAGTGAACAGAGCAGCTGAGCCGGGAGAGAAACGAGTCCCAGGAGAGAAACAAGGCTTATCCCAGCCTACAGCTGATATTGGAAGAAGCTGGGACCACAGAGCCTTATTAGAGAAAGAGGTAGGCTGGGCCCTTGCAGACGTTGGAAGCCATCTGGCTCCAACACGTGACGACAGACTTTGGTGAGGGAAGTAACTTAGGCTTTATGGCCTTGTGACTGTAAGCTTCTACCCCAAATAAATACCCTTTATAAATGCCAACAGATTCCTGGTACTTTGCATCAGCAACCCTTCGGCTGACTAATACAGGTAGATTGGGAAAAAATATACCAAATATAAGATATGGGCTATAGTTATTAGTAAAACTTTGAAGATGCTATTACATAATTTGTTTCACAAAGATGCAATGTATTAGTGATGGGGTGAGGTATGGGAGCCCTGTATGATGTTGTGCATGTTTGCTTTGTAAGTCCACAGCTTTTACTATATACTTATTCTTTATGTATGTTCATGTATGAATTATATACTTCAATAAATTTTTATAAATAAAAAAAATAAGAATGTACTGGAGTTGGCGAAGCATACAGGAGAATAAGGAGCAGAAGAGAAGGGAGGAACCTCATGACTTGGAGGTGAGCGACCACATGGTCTGTTTGAGAAACTGAATGTAATTAGAATGACTGGAATTGAGAGCAAAGGGGCAGGGCTGGGGAAAGAGGAGGCTGGAGAAATGGTGTTATGGAATGAGTGTGGAGGTCTTGAGTTCATGTCTCCACTTTCACATTTATTCACTGCTAGGACACCATAGGCAAGGGACTTAAACATCCATAACTCCATCTCTGTCATCACTAGACTGCAGATACACTATACTGTCCTCACAGGGCAGTTGCGAATATTAAATAAAGTAACAATGGACATAAAAGTACATTTTTTGTCTTTATCTAGCACCAAATTAAAGGAGAAAAGTTAAATTTAGCTCACTTATTTTTCATCCATGGGAAGCATCTTCATTTGCAATGTGTACTATCATCTACTTTTTCTCCAACCCTTAATGAATAAGTGACCTGCAACCAGTAAGATGAATTATGCTCTCAGATAAGTTCCACCAGTTAATTAGCCCATCCAAGTGATAGTGAGCAAGTCATCCTCATACCAAAGCCTCAGTAATTCCATCTATAAAACCAGGCAGTGGGACGTTAAAGCCTCTCTGAGCACTACCTTCGCATAACCAGTGAGAGGTCTTTGGAGTTGGGTGACCTTGGACAGGTTACTTAACTTCTCTCTACCTTAATTTTCTCATTTGTAAAATTAGAATAATAATAGTACCCAAGGGATACGATGAGAATTAAATGTGTGTAAAATGCTTAGAACAGTGCCTAGTCCATAGTAGGCACTATCAAAGTCATTGGATATCAGTGTATGTCTACCACGTACAAGGGGAGCGCCAGGCTCCTGTGTCATCAGGAAGCGCCGAGTATAACATGAACAAGTATAGACCCCCTTCATTATTACTCAACAGAAGAAAACCAGCCTAGAGACAGTCGTGCAGGAGGTGACAATCTGGACTATGTTCCTACCTGTAAAACAGGGGCCTTAAAATGCACAAAGTCTGAGGTAATATAAAGTCACAAAGTGCAGGGAAAAGCTACATTGGAGTCGAGCCTACTGGGGAATCTTGGTTCCTTTTCAAAATACAATGCTGAGAGTGAGAAGTCCCACATCAGGTAAACAACCATCACACAAAGGAACAGAAAATATAAACAAAGCACACAGAAAGGAACAACGAAATGTACCAGCTAGAAAAAAATTCTCATAGTTGTCCAGGAGCATGCCACAGAAAGCTAGAGCTGCAGGCATTAGGATTGCTAAATGAAGCGCCTTGTGGGTATGATGGGCCCCGTGAAGCACCCCGCCCAGTCCCCTGCCTTCCTTGCCTGCATGGTGGTCCCATCTTAGTACTGTCGAGAAAGCTGCCACTCACATCCTATTACAAATGTTGGAACAACATTGCTCTATTTTTATTTGAGAAGGGTACTGACCTTTTCTAAGCTCCCAGAGGTTTGGCTTACATCATTTAATATTCTTAACCTTTTAGGGCAGAAATTATTACTTCTAAATAATTAAATGAGGAAACCGAGACTTGAAGAGGTGAGGTAACCCGTTCAAAGAGGTTCAGTAAGTGGCAGAGGGTGCATCCAAGCCCAGGACTGTCTGATTCCAACACATTCACATACCCAGTCACGTGCGGAGTCCTGAAAGGGCACCAAGCCTGGGTCAGCAAGCACAACCCTCTGTTGAGGAAAACGAGCAGCCTAACCTAAAACCAGCTCCTTCTCAGTGTGGCTCAAAGGCGTCTTCTTTCCTCCCAGGGTAACTCTCAAAACCAAAAGTCCACAGAGTGCTTAATCGGTCTCTCTCAAGATGCCCACTGGAAAGGCACAGATGAGACAGAAATGAGAGCCTTCTCAGTGCAGAAGGCACAGAGAGCAGCTGATTCATCCCAGCTTCCTCAGTAGGCCCCCCAGGCTGACACTCTGTAGGTGTTCATTCCTTAGAGGACTGAAATCTAATTTTAAGTATGTTCTGGTCAGAAAATGTTCTGTAGGATATAGATTCTTTCCTATTCCTAGAGACATGCTTTGTGGCTTAAAAACTAGAAAAATGCTTGAAAATAATGTGTATTCAGATAGCTTGGCCAGGGTTTCATTAATAGCCAACAGATCTTCAATGATGTCATACAGATCTTTTATATCCTTAACCTTTGGTCTGTTCAATTAATCAGTTTCTGAAATTTCTACTATGCTCATGGACTTGTCAGTTTTTCCTTGAAATTCTTTGTTTTTGCTTCATGCATTTACATGTTCTGTTATTAGATGCATAAACAAGTTTAGGATAACTATATTTTCCTGGTAGGTGGTTCCTTTTTAGTATCATGTAAAGACCATTTTTATCCCTAATAATTTTTTTTAGCTTTAGAATAAATTATTTTTTCTGATATAAATATTTGCCACACTCGCTTCTTTTAGTCAGTAGTAGTCCATATATAATTTTCTGTCCCTTCATTCTCAACCTTATGGCTCATCATGTTTAATGTATAATTCATGAAAAAGAATACATAGCTCTATTTTTTAAATTCATTTTGAGTTTGTCTGAATGTTAAAATATTTCTTTTAACAGATATATTTGGCATGATTTCTACCATCTTATTTTGTCTTCTCTGTATGTCATAATTTTTCTTTGGGCCTCTTTTTTCCCTTTTCTGTCTTCTGTTGGGTTGATTGTATCTTCTTTTTCTCCTCTCCATCTCCCCTTCCATCCTCTCCTCCATGTTCAGGCAAGTTAAATGTTCAGTTCCTCTTTTTTTGTTGTTGACTTAAAACCTAAAATTAATCCCCCCTTATTCTTATAGTTGTGGTTCTTTGCAGATTATGAGGCAAATTAAAGGAACTCAGCAACTGTTGTGTCTGGGAGAATGTTAGATGATTTTACTTGCATCACATCTTGTCTAATAAACCAAGGGACTCCAGTAATATCATGTTCTGAGCCTGACCCAGAGACAGAAGTTTCCAAAAAGATTTTACAAGCTGACTACATAATAACTTTCCCAGTTTTCTCTAAGTACTGTCCAGTCCCATAACTATGTCAGTTCATATGTGTAATTAAAGGGTAGGAGGCAAGATATAGGATTCTATGCTCTCCTTATTCTTTGATATCCACATTAGTAATAAGTACAGCTTTGTGCTGATCCCACTTGAAAAACGCTTGAGGCATTCTAAAGTGATTAGTATTATTTGGAGGCAATAACAGCAACAACCCAAAAGGACCGAGGGAAAAGCCATTTGGATAATGTCTGGCCATTCTTGTTATTTTCCACTTTGGAGAAGGATGGAAATTCATAGTTAATACAGTGCATAGTTAATATCAGGCATTAGTTTGATAACAGATATTAAACTACAAAGTCCTTAACCTCCCCAACCAGAAGCATGGAAAAATTGTGTATGTGCATGTTGTGTGTATACATTTGCATTTTAATAGAGGAAATGACTTACCTTTCATTAGATTATTAAAGGAGTACGTAATTCTCAGAAAGATTAGAAACCATTAGCCACCACTGTTTTTCATATCATAAAAACCAGCTGACTCTTGGGGTAGTGCCAGCCCTCTATCTTCTGAAGCTCAAAGTTCATTGCTCCTAGAGAAAATGTGTGGCTTCATGTTGGTGTTTGTTTTCTCTCTTTTAAAAGCTTCCTTCCTACCAGTTACTTTAACTATGACTGTGGACAGGGGAGATAATGTGAACATATCTTTCAAAAAGGTGATGATTAAAGAAGAAGATGCAGTGATTTACAAAAATGGTGAGTATATTTTCCATTTTCTTCTAGCACCACAGTATGAGACATCAGGTAGCACATAGCATATTGGGTCATTATCTTATTGTAGTCTAATTATCCTATTGAAGTAAAACTGCAGTGAAGGAAGCTTATCAAATTCTGTATGTGATAGAAGCCCTCTTAGGCAATGTGCTTGGTTACTTAATCAAATTAATTAAATTGGGAATATATATATACATATGCCCCTGCCCATACCCATATCCATACCTATCCGCATACATATTGTATATACATACAATAAAACCCCATCATGATATGACAAGTGGATTCCAAAAACTCAGCCATATAAAACGTGGGATTGTTTGAATGTGAAGTTAAGGAAATGATGACCAGGGTGAGCCCAAGAAGCCAATTGGCAGCAGTTCTGGTGGTCCAGTTGTATAATGCAAATCTACCTAGGTCCCAGCTCTGGTTTGGCACCACCTGATGGCCGGTACCTGATCCAGTTGAATATTACTGAGGTTCATTCTGGGTCCTGTGGATGGATAGGACTTTTAAGCTGGAGTAGTGATTCTAGGAATCTCCTGGTTAGTGGATTAGTTGTCAGAGTAACCTAACATTTTCCACCCAGTTTTATTTTCCCCTTTATGTTCACCTCTCCATACAGTAGATAAGGACTTTAGTTTAACCCCATCTTCCTGTGTTTGGTGGTAGAGTTCATAGACTAACCTGTCTGCTCTATCACCGTGCCTTTCTCCACTGCTGGGAAAGCTCTGCATAACTCAGCCTTTTCATTCTTCTCCCATAGGAAATATGCTGGAACACATTTTCTGTATCAGGTTAGGGAAAGCTGATCAAGTGGAGAGACCACACAAGGAAAGTGGAGTATTTGAGGTTAATCCACTGTTCTCCACTCCTGTCTCTTACCAGGTTCCTTCATCCATTCAGTGCCCCGGCACGAAGTACCTGATATTTTAGAAGTGCACCTGCCACATGCTCAGCCTCAGGATGCTGGAGTGTACTCGGCCAGGTACATAGGAGGAAACCTCTTCACCTCAGCCTTCACCAGGCTGATAGTCCGGAGTAAGTGATTGAGAAGCCACCATTTGTGGTGGAATAGTTGTTAGGATATTTTGGTTGCACGTCAGAAAAACTGATTCAAGATAGCTTAAACAAAAACTGGGGATTGGTTGGAAGGATACTGAGAATTCTTGGGAAATTAATGGATATTCTGACAAGCAAGTTCCACAAAAGATAGGACCCAGAAAAAATCTGGGGTTCAGCAATGAAGGCTGTTGACTTTCTCTCTAGCATGCTACAATTACCATAACTCAGCATCAACAATGTTTCTTTTACTTCCAAGTTTTTAATTCCTAGCATGAAGAATCAGATTGGACTAATTTAGCCCAGATGTCTGCTCCACTGGCCCAATCAGCTCTAGACAAGGGCAGAGTCACAGAGTATATTTACGAGTACTAGGGGCTCACACCCAAAGTGCAGGATCATCCTCATAAAAAGGAGACCCACAGGGAGCTGGGCAGTCTCTCTGAAAAGGTGTGACAAATTGGGGCCTCTGGGTTGTTCTAACATCGAGTTAAATATCAAGTCCCCCGAAAATCCCACACTTTTCAAACCGTCTGACTCTCAAATGTGATTTTATTTTCAGGTTTGAAAAAAATACAAGAGATAGAACTAATGAAATCTTTTGTTTTCCCCATTGTAACTATCAAAGTGGGGAGTAAGCATCACCAATAGTTTCTATGGGGAATTGATCCATAGAAAGCAAATTATTTACCCTGGATTTGCCCCAGCAATGCCAGGAATTCATGATATGAAATATTCAATCCCTCAGGTCTAAGTACCCAGACTTCTTTGTCTTTCCTCTGATGATTGGTATTACTCAGGGTTCTCTAGGGAAACAGAATCAACAGGAGATATCTGTCAATAATATGAGATTTTGTAAGAGTCTTTCACGTGACCGTGGGGGTGCACAAGTCCAGGTTCCGCAGGCAGGCTGCAAACCAGGGGCTCCGATGAAAGTCCAATGAAAGGTACTTGATGAGTTTTTTTTTTTTTTTTTTTTTTTTTTTTTTTTTTTTCACAAGCATTAAGTTTATAGGATTTCTCTCTGTATGCCCTGAATATATGGTTTCCTAAAACACAGAATGGCAGGGCTTAAAAAAAAAATAACAGAAACCTAATTGCATACTTGTTGCATATCAACAAGCTTTTAATCCTGACTCCTTCCCCAAGAGATCACCTCTTTTATTCCCTTGAGATTTATTTTTTCCTCCTTCCCAGGATTAGGAATAAAGTTGGGACAAGTCTAACGGTGGGTACAGGACTAGAGACATAGTTTAATGTAATAGGATAACCATTTTCATCTCCATTGTCTGCCACCATTACTCTTCAACACATAGAAATAACTTGTAGTCTGGCTCACAAGAAATCCCGAATAAATTGTGCAGAGCATTTTCTCCTTTACAGGGTAAGGATATGTAAATATTAGCTTTTAAACATTTTGTAGATTTATCTATTAAGTTGAAGGCAGTAAGAGAGGGTCTGTGTTGACAGTCTTTCTGATTATTGTAGAGAAAATACTGATTACCATGAGTTCTTGCCAAACAAATTCTAAGGTTACATCAGCTATGGGCACAGGTCCAACCTTACCACCGTGAGAGTAACATTCTGGGAGAAAGACACTAGTTCCTTTCAGATGAGAAATGAAACTAAATTTCTGACCATGAAAGGTCATTCCAGCACCCCTAGGTTTTACTTATATTGGAAGGTTCCCTTGGACATAATTAACAATCTAGATCACAGCCTTATTGAGGAAGGACATGCTTGTCCCCCCAAAAAAAATAAATCACCAAGTGCTAGAGAGTAATCAGGAAATATGACTGTATGAGCATTTTACTATCCTGTTCTTTAGGTTTCTGTATCTTGTTTCACTTATTTTCTAGCCCCTGCTTTCCTTTTTAGCCTTATCCTCCTCCACTACTCTAGGTCAGAGGTTCTCGAATTTTAGCACACATCAGAATCACCTGGAAGACTTGTTAAACATGGGTTGCTGGGCTATCCCCAGAGTTTCCCATTCTGTAGGCTGTGGGTAGAGGTCTGATATTTGCATTTCTAACGGTTTGCCAGTTGAGGGGATGCTACTGTGTGGGAACTACACTTTGAAAACCACTGCTTTAGGCTCTAGCCATACCCCCAGTTCCCTGAATGTGCTAAGCTTCCTTCCTCTATCTTGCCTTTGCACTCTCCACCCTTGTTTTCTTTTCTATTTAGGTGGCTCAGTAGATTCAGCTCACAAGTCACCTCCTCTTGGAAGCCTTGCATTGTGTTTTCTTCCATCCCCAAGACAAGATTAGACATCCCTTGTCTTTGTTTCTTTCTTATTTTCTGTTTACATGTCTGTTTCCACATTAGACTATTAGCTTTTAGAGAGTAAGACTATGTTTTATTTATCTTTATACACCAGTGTCCAGTAAAATGACTGGCATGTAGTAGGTGCTCAGTAAGCAAATGTACTCTACTCACCACAGCCTTGTTTTCCTTAACAAAAGGATGTGAAGCTGAGAAGTGGGGGCCTGAATGCAACCGTCCTTGCATTGTTTGTATGAACAATGGTGTCTGCCATGAAGACACTGGAGAATGTATTTGTCCTCCTGGATTTATGGGGAGAACATGTGAGAAGGGTAAGTCAAAAGTATTCGATGAATGAGTTGTAGATTTAGGCCATAATATTAAATCTAGAATTTTAACTATCTGGACACAGATGTCTCTGTGGGGGCAGTTTCATTATTTGTAAAATGATATAGAAGGGTGTGTTCATTTACCATGTCCATGCCACAACTGAAATTTGACTATTTTTCATGCTCACTGGTCTAGGAGAGGCCCTTCAATAAAGGAATCATATATTACAAGTAGTATCTTTGATTCTGAATCAGCTGTTTTTTTCCCAAAGCTTGTGAACTGCACACATTTGGCAGAACTTGTAAAGAAAGGTGCAATGGACCAGAGGGATGCAAGTCCTATGTGTTCTGTCTCCCAGATCCATATGGGTGTTCCTGTGCCACAGGCTGGATGGGTCTTCAGTGCAATGAAGGTATGCAATCAAACACCAGTAGAGAAAACGTTCTAGCAGGTGTACACAGGGGACCCAGCTTTCTAGAAATCAAAGTGTAGGGTATACCTGAATTGCTCAGTCATGTACTCATTGCTAGGCACCAGGCTTCAGATCACAAATGTTTTCATCCAAAATTAATTATACTTTCATATTAAGACTATGAACTTCATAGAAAGTGCTTGTTAAATCATTACCTGGGGATTTGATTAAAATGCAGATTCTGATTAGGTAGACCTGGAGTGGGGCCTAAGATTCTGCATTCTAACAAGCTTCCAGGTGGTACAGATGCTGTTGATTTTCAAACCCCACTTTGAGTAGAAAAACTGTAGATTTGTTGTTATCAGTGGGTCATAAAAATCAGAGCTTATAGGTCAGATGAGTTGGGGACCTTACTCAAGCAGTACTAACTTCACCCATGCCAGGAGCCCCTCTGTTTTTCCTAAAATGTACTTTCCTGTTTGATGAGGCTTACTGGCCTTGTATACATGTCACATTACTCTTACACAGTAACCTGCAGCCAAATATGCCAGACCCTTCTGACGAATGTTAGTGTGGTGAATCAGCCAGAGTTCGAAGGCTTTATGGTGTTTACTTCACAAAGTCTGCATTTTCCACATCTGGCACTACTGGGAGCTACGATGGGGTCCCCAGCAACCTGAGAGCAATACTCTAGTGCAGAGTAGTCCAACAGAAATATTAAGCAAGCCATGTATATAGTTTAAGTTTTCCTGGTAGTTACATTAAACCAAAAAAAATAGAAAGAGCAGGTAAAATTAATTCTAATATTTTATTTAACCCGATAGGTCAAATATACTATCATTTTAATATGTAATCAATAGAAAAAATTATTGAGGAGATGTTTTACATTCCTTTTATCATGCTAAGTCTTTGAAATCCAATGTGTGCTTTAAACCTATAACACATCTCAATTTGGACTGGCTGCATTTTAAGTACTCAGTAGCCACACATGGCTAATGGCTACCGTATTGGACAGTGCAGCTCTGCGGGCTTGGGTTGAGAGGGCAGAGAGGACCATTACACAAAAGTAAGCTTCAGATACCTGCAACACCTCCCTCAGTTCACCCTAAATGCTGTGTGTGCCTTGATGGTATTGAGGGAGTCACGGCAGTGGGGGATCCAATCTGGACTCTGCACCACGACCACCATGGTATAATCATCAAGCACCATGGCAAAAGGAAAGGAAGGAGAGATTCCTAATAGTATCTGCTTAGGAACAGATAGTAGTTGTTTAATACTCTAGTATACTTGTTTAATACTTAGTTATACTTAATAGTAATTGTCTAATACTTTAGTTTAATAGTAGGTGATTTAGAATAGCTGTCAATAGATTGTGCCTTAAGCAGATTTTACATATTATCATGGCTAGTTCTTATTTGAGGAAATTAGCATAAAAAGCAATATTCTACAGCAAATAGAATAATAAAAGGAACAAAGGCATACTATTATGCAAATATATAATCATTCAAAGCCATTTGGAGACCATTTCCTGGAGGAAAGGTCTAGTGTGACTAGAAACTAGAAAATTAAGGCCTTAAGTTTTAAAAGTCTCTTGCCTTTTACAACAGAAACTTTGCTTCACTAATTAGGTTCCCTTATGTTTATTCCTGGTTCTCAACCTTCTTACCACTACCATTGAGTAAGAAGTAAAAGTAGTTGTATTTGATACTGAAAATAAAGACTGCTATGTGAATAAATTACACAATTGAAACAAGTCTTCAGAGCCCCAAAGGCCAAACTTCTACATCAATTTTGATTGAAAGGCTTCTCCTAGTGTTACAGTAGACTAAAATAAGTGCAGAGTCACCCGAATTCATTTATCACCCACCAAATGGTAAGAGCCATCCTAGGCGATTTAGCAAGTCCCAAAGGGGAAATAATTATCCTACCCTGCCTTCACACTAACTTAGTTGTACAATGAATAGTTGAAATGCTCTGCTATAAAGTAATAATTGGAAATAGGATTAAAAAGACTAATTTAAAAAATTATCTTGATTTTTTGTTTTTAGCAGTTTGACCATGATATACCTAAGCATACTTTTCTTCATATTTATGCTGCTTAGGGTTTACTGAGTTCTTAAATGTATACATTTCACCAAATTACAGGCAAAGTTAAACCATTATTTCTTTAAATATTTTTCAATCCCTTTCTTTCCTCTCTTCTTGGACTGCCAATTATGAGACCTAGCAAATATGAGTTCCTTCTCCCAATGTACCTTAAAGACCAATTCCTGAGACCCTGGGGTTTCAAAGACAGAGTTTGTTTGTACAAGCAGAGACAGTCACCTTAAATGGCCCCAAACCTGCCTCCTTGAACTACATTAATACTGATATTTTATAACATCAGGATGCTAATGAATAAATGGGGTGGAGCTAGCACAGATTCTTTCATTAATAAACATTAAGGGACTGAACAGGATAGAGATAGGTACCAAACCCGAGTGAGCCACAAGGTCTGGGATAGGGGTATGCAGAACAAAGGTCAGCTACAAGGTTTTCATATGGATATTAAACAGAGGAGGGTGGAGTGGTTACCACCACAATAGTAAGCCTACACTAGTGAGCCCAGTTTTGGAATAACCATAAACAAGGGTAAGTCAATCTAGAGTTACCATCACAGTCTATGTCTAGAGTAACCCAAACAGGGGGGGATGACCTGTTTAGAATGACCATCACAATAGCAGGTATAGACTGAGCCTATCCAGTTTCAGTAATTTCAAACATTAACATTTGGCTATTTTACAATATAAAGGCATCTATACAATGATTTAGTAGCCATAATTATTTGTTAATTCTTAATCTTCGGTTTCAATTACATGTGTGTTAGATCTTTTGATATTGTACCACAGGTTCCTGAGCCTCTGATCATTTTTCCCTCTAATCTTTTTGCTCTTTCTATTCTTGAAATTGGATAATTTCTGCAGATTTAGCTTAAAGTTCAAGAGTCTGTCATCTCTGTTGTCATAAAGACCATTCAGTGAAATTTCAGATATTATATCTTTCAAATCTAGAATTTCCTTTTGGTTCTGTATTAGTTTCCTTGCTGCAAAAACATATACCATAAATGTGATGGCTTAAAAACAGGAAGATAAAAAAATTAAAACAAACAAACAACAACAACAAAAAAAAACCAGGAAGTTATTGGCTCGTGGTTTCAGAGGCTAGAAGGCTTTCTTCCTCCTGGGGTCAGCATCTTCTGGCTGGCCAGCAATCTTTGGTGTTCCAGGCTTTTCTGTAACATGGCAATACAAATGGTGACACCTTCTCCTTTCTCCTCCAGGTCCCATTGATTTCTTGCTTCTGGCTGCTCCCCATGATTTCTCTCTGTGTGTCCAATTTCCTTTGCTTACAAAGACTTCAGCCATATTGGATTAAGGCCCACCCTTGTTCAGTGTGGGCACACCTTAACTAATAACATCTCCAAAGGTCTTATTTACAAATGGGTTCATGCCCACAGGACTGGGAGTTGACACCTGAACATGCCCTTTGTGAGGCACATGTTTCAATCCTCAACAGGTTCTTTTTTTATAGTTTCTATTTCTTTGCTGAGATTTCTCATTGTTTTATTTGTTGTGAAGATATTTTCCTTGACTATTCTGAGCATAGTTTTTATAGCTGCTTAAACTTTTTGCCAGCTATTTCCAACACCTAGGTCATTGAAGTTGATCTCTGTTGATTTTCTTTTTTCTTGAGAATGGGTCATAATTCCCCATTTCTTCTTATGTTGATAATTTTGGATTGTATCTTGGACATAGTGAGTGTTAAATAGTGGAAACTCTGGAGTATGAGATATTCCTTTGAGGAATGCTGATTTTATTTTATTTTATTTTATTTTATTTTATTTTATTTTATTTTATTTTAATTTATTTTATTTTATTTATTTTCAAAGCTATAAACTTCGAACTGTAAAGTTGCTTTTGGGCATCAGCTTAAATGCAGTTTAGTTCTTTTATCTTCAGCTGGGCCGTGTTGAGTCTTCACTTCACATCATGTGTGGTTTAGGGGCCAAGAAGAGGTTTGGGACTTCCTCTCTCTGTATCTCCCTTTCTGGTTTTCCTTCTCATTTCAGGTTGACTCTGTTGCCCTAACTCCATGCTCTAGTTTTTCAGGACAGTAAGACTGCTGATTTTCTATGGGAGTTTTAGCCCCCCACCCCTTCCATTTTATCAACTGTGCTCAACCATTAGGCTAGAAGCTGAAAAACTCAAAACTTAAATCATTCCTTCTCCCAAATGTTTTTTTTTTTTTTTTTTCTTTTTAAGATTTTATTTATTTATTCATTTATCCCCCCCCTTGCTGCTTGTGCTTGCTGGGTCAGCTAACCACGCCATGCGGGCGGGCTTGCCTTCACCAGGAGGCCCTAGGAACCAAACCCGGGGCCTCCTATATGGTAAACGGGAGCCCTACTGATTGAGCCACAGCCGCTTCCCTCTCCCAAATGTTGATTCCCCTCCAGAACCTACTCCCCCCCGACTTATTTTTTTAAAGATTTATTTTATTTATTCCTCCCCCCCCATTGTTTGCACTCACTGGCTGCTCTCTGTATGCTGTCTGTGTCAGCTTGTCTTCTCTTTAGGAGGCACCAGGAACCGAACCTGGGACCTCCCATGTGGGAGAGAGCCGCTCAATCGCTTGATCCACCTCAGCTCCCTACCCCACCCCTGAGTGCTTCCATATAGTTTTTATTTTGAATGCTGTCTAGAGTTTATAGTTATTATCTATGAGAAGGTCCTTATAGGAGTTTATTCATTTCTCCTGGAAGCAGAATTTCCCAATCTTTTAATTTCCTGATAATTCAGTTAAATCACACACTACCATATATAAATCAGCAAGGTTGATAGCCTAGAGTGAAAAAAAAAAAAACAAGCAACAACACCAAAAAACTAGCTTCCTACAGCCTTAGTTTTCTCACTTCCTCTGTAGTAATACTGGCTTTTGATGTCTTTGTTTGCAGCATGCCAGCCTGGTTATTATGGGCCAGACTGTAAGCTTAGGTGCAAATGCACCAATGGGGAGATGTGCGATCAGTTCCAAGGATGCCTCTGTTCTCCGGGACGACAAGGGCTCCGGTGTGAGAAAGAAGGTAAAGCAAGGTAACTGTAGGCAGGGCCATGTTCAGGGTGTCTTAACTGAGCTTGGCTGGTATGAATTCTTGCCTCAGGAGGCCAAGGTCATTCCTGTTTCCATCTTCCTGTTTCCAAAGTGGGAAGGATAAATCCCAAGCCCTAAAGGACACTAATCAGATTCCTTTCTATATACCCCCACTTCTATGTCTTCATTTCTCTTTGAAATGGAATAAACCGTGTGATCTTTGCAGCACATTAAGTGATGACTGGCCAGCTGAGAGTTCTGCCTACCTCATTTTTCCCTCTTCTAGGGCCAGCCTTTCCCCTATATATGCACAATAGAGAATGAGCCACTTTGGAAGGATTTGGATAAAGGATATTTTTTAAAAGAAGAAAAATAGAGAGGAAGAAAGAAAAAATAGAAAACAGAACCCTCAAAATGAAGTTTTAAATAATTCCATTTCAGAAATTACCCTAGAATAGGGGTAGGCAAACTATGGCACCAGACCAAACCCAGCATACCATCTTTTCTTTTTCTTTCACATTTTAATTGAGATATAAAGTTCACTCATTTAAAAAGTACAATTCAAAGGTTTTTTAGTACATTCACAGAATTTTACAACCATTACTATAATCTAATTTTAGAAAAATTTCATAATACCAGAAGAAACCTAGTACTCATTAGTAGTCACTCCTTGTTCCTGCCACTCCCCAGCACCTGGTGACCACTCATCTATTTTTTGTCTCTGTAGATTTGCTTATTCTGGCTATTTTGTATAAATGGGATGATACAATAGATGGTCTTTTGTGACTGACTTCTTTCATTTAGTGTAAATATTTTTAAGACTTTTCTATGTTGTTGCATGCATAAATAATTCCTTTTTATTGGCCACTATTTGTTTATAAAGAGAATTTTATTAGAACACAACCATGACAATTTGCTTACCATATATTGTCTGTGGCTGCTTTCACATTACAGTTGGAGAGCTGAGTAATGGCCACGGCGACTTAATGACCAACAAAGATGAAAATACTTACTAACCGGCCCTTTACAGAAAAATATATGCTCTAGAGTATACTGAGAAAAATTTAAAGAAACATGCTTTCAAGTATTTCCAAATTTTGAAAACAACAAACATATATTACTTTTCAAATCATATAAAAGAAAATGTTATAAGAGGAAACATGCATGCATACATACATATATAATTCTACACTCAGGATAAGACAGCAATAGCCTTTTATTGGCTAGTTTTTAAAATCAGAATAGGGAAACGGATGTGGCTCAAGAGGTTCGGCGTCCGTCTACCATATGGAGAGACCGGGGTTCGATCCCCGATACCTCCCGGTAAAAAAAAAATAAAATAAAAAAAATAAAAAATAAAATAAAATCAGAATAAATATGAAGGATAAAACCAACAATTGTTTTCTCAGAAGCTTTAGCTTTCTAGGTTTTACACTTTTCCTTCTTTCCCCATGGTCTGGACTTTGCTACTGGGCAGGACTCAGGGAGGGTCCTAGAAAGGAAGGACTGGATTGAAAAGGGTCAACTAACAAGCTTAAGGATTTTGTACTTTACTCCATCTTTTCTGTTATGAGGGTGACACTGCAGAAGGTGTGAGTTCTGACTGGGAGAAACCGAGATAGGTTTACCTCCTCGCCTTAGGCCCTGGGCTTTCAGAGGACAGCCCCCTTTCCCTGACATTGTTTTTTTTAATTCTCAATGTATACCTCCACCTCCATCCAAATTCAGAAAACACCTAGGGAGAATGAAGGAAAAAATGTTCTAAAAGTGTCAAAGCACTTTTCTCAATTCCTACTCAAATAACTATTTAGGCTGAAACACTTGGTAAATTTTCAAATCACCATCTCCCCAAGTCTACAGATCTTTCACAGAATCACCTTTGCAATTATTACATCTCTTTTCCTGATGCTCCATATCCCTCCCCTGCATCTCATTATAGGCCTGAGAAATAGGATATCAGCATTAAATATCAATACTGATGCATTTACCTCCACCCCACCTCAACCTACCGTGGATAAGGAACAACACATAAATTATTACTGCTCTTGCAGGTCCCTCTGTCTCCTACGTTCTTTACCAAGTGTGGGTTATTTTCAACCATGCTTCACATTAATTACAAATGTTTCACAGTTCTCTAAGACCCTACTATCCAAAACAAAATTATTATAGTTCAGGAACACTCATTTGCCTACTGTATGGATTTTAGGTAAGGAATTCAAATACCATTGCCTTTGTTCATACCAGAGAAAATTTTTCTTCCTTCAATATTGGCAGCAACATTTTTGATTTAGCTATTGCCTAGAAATTGATTTGTGCGGGGTATATTCCACCTCATTTCTCATCAATTCTTAATCACCTTTTTCTTCTTATTCAGCTACTACTTACAGGCCTCCTGATCAATGGGATATCTCAAATATAGAAATTGAGGATAAGGCTGTTGATCGGCAATATCATGAGGTTGATTCCTGAGTAGAAGATCTGGTTTTTTTTTTGTTTTTAATAATTCTCTTAAAAAGTATGAGGGAGACTGACCAGTAAGGTCTGACCATAACGGTCATTTTAAGATTGAGACTGTACCCACCAGGTCCACTGAGGGAGCACAGCATTGTGGGTAAGAGTGTAGAGTCTGGAGTCCAAGAGACTTGAGCTTGAATATGGGCTCTGAGACTCAGTCTCTTCATCTATAAAATGGGGACAACAATACCACCTGCTTCACAAGTTTATTACGTGATGATAAAACAATATAATGCTCATGCAGTTCTTAGCCCAGTGAGTGACTTGCTAAACAGTAGCTATCTTTTGTTATTACCACTATAGCTGAATTAAACATTAGATTTCACAGTGCTGTTTTCTTTATTCAGGTATGCCGAGGATGACCCCAAAGATAGAAGATTTGCCAGATCACATAGAAGTAAACAGTGGGAAATTTAACCCCATCTGCAAAGCCTCTGGATGGCCGCTCCCTGCTAATGAAGAAATGACTCTGGTGAAGCCGGATGGGACAGTGCTTCATGTAAGAGCCGTTCTTAGTCTGATCTCCTGACACAGTGAGATGTTTTCAGTACAATAATCACCCCACAAAAGCGTAGATTCTATCCAGGGTTTATACCCTCCGGGGTTAGGCTGTTAGTTTTTACAAAACAACCCATCCCTGGGTAGGCAGAGTAGACTAGCCACAGCCTCAATGGTTTCACTCGAGTGGCTAAGGCTGCCATGCGAGGTTGGGAATATGTATCCACAGGGCAATTGGTTGAACTTGGTGCCAGGGATGAGACTCACCCTGCAGAACTCTCCAGCTGTGTGTGGTAAGGAGTATATGCCAGCTTGTACAAGCTCTGCCCCCACATTATCCCTAGGTCTCTAACTCCCCATATCAGAAAGAGTAGGGTAGCCAGGCAGGGGTGCTGCAAGTTAAAGCCCATGAATCAACTGGAGATCAGTGCTACTAAGACATTAATTTTAATGAATGGTCTACTGTTACCACGCTCTTTGGAGCAGCAATTAGGGGAGTATAGAAGGGGAGCATTCAGGATAATCCGTGTGACTAAATACATCTAGAATCTGCAGTCCAAGTCTCTAATTCAGAAACTAGATCCATAGACTCCCTTAGGTCTGAATGCATTGCTTAGGTTTCTCCCAGCTCTTCACTTTGCCCTCGTTGCTGGTGCTCACTGTTAATCAGGCATTTCTTTGCTGGAAAGGACTAAGCTACCCTCTCTTCCCCAACAATCTCAAATGTAGCACACACAAGAAGCATCCCAGACTCCTATGTCACAAGTAATTCTCAGGAAGTTGAGAATTCTCAGATTTTGAAATAGTTACCTTTTCTCACAAAGATGACTGAAAATCACCTTGACATTAGGCAGGTCCAAGTGACTGTTGGGGGCAGGATAGGTAGACTGTGCCATTGTTAGTGTCCATACCACAGATGTTCCTGAGTCCACTCGAACAGCACACTAGATAGAAAAAGCCAAATGACAGCTTCCAAAACCTTGTTGGCCTTTTTCATGAGTTAATGGAAGTACCAGCTACCATTTAATGATGGCTGGCCATACTATAAAACATCCCTCTTAACATTACCTGTACCTTTTTTGCAAAGCTGGAGACTGTCTGGGTGAGGCTGATTAAGGAATTGGTCAGAAGTAGCAGCACTGGGAAGTGAACTCAGGTCCATGTGACTTCAGAGTCCCACTTTCCTCCTATACCACACTTAACAGTCCCTCAAACACTTTATTTTTTATTTATTTATTTTTTTATTTATTCATTTATCCCCCCCTTGCTGCTTGTGCTCGCTGGGTCAGCTAACCACGCCGTGCGGGCGGGCTTTGCCTTCACCAGGAGGCCCTGGGAACCGAACCCGGGGCCTCCCATATGGTAAACGGGAGCCCTACTGATTGAGCCACAGCCGCTTCCCAGCCCTCAAACACTTTAGGAAGCCACTTTGTTCTCCTACTTAGGTATCTCTGTGTTACATCAGAAAGGAACAAATGTCACCAGGAGCAGTTTAAGAGGAATTAGACTCCTTGCTTGTCAGTGTTTACCCCGCCCCCCACCCAAACACACAAACACGATAGCAGGCTCTGAGTGGGCTTCAATCCAAAATAAACTTTCAGGGCTACTACAGTAGCTTTGGGAGATAAGCCAGTAATTAAACTAGTTTTGCATTTGACTTCTTAGTCTATCCTCGAAAACTTCTTATTAAACAATGAGGGGGGCCCGTGTTAGGGACCTTTGTGTTTATGCCTCTCTAAGAGCTTTTATTTTATTTTATTTTTGTATTTGACCTTTCCAGCCAGAAGACTTCAACCATACGGACCATCTCTCAGTGGCCACATTCACCATCCACCGTATCCTCCCACCTGATTCAGGAGTTTGGGTCTGCAGTGTGAACACGGTTGCTGGGATGGTGGAGAAACCTTTTAACATTTCTGTTAAAGGTAAGCTCCATTACCTTGTATCCTTGATGTATTTCTGTCTTCATATCGCTGGGGAAATGGGCTGCTTCTACGGAAACTCTGGCCACTGAAATGCCATTGAGATATTTTCTAGGATTCTATGCCTTTTTAAATAAATGAATATGCATGAAATTGGACTTGAGGGATTAAAAATGTGACCTTTGGGATCACACATACCTGGGTTCGATTTAGACCCTAACACTTAGTAACTTTTTGTGTGGCTTTAGTAAAATAATTTAATTTCTCTGTCTTTATCTGTACATGAAACTTATGTTATTTACCTCAGTGTTATTATGAAGATTAAATAAGGTATTAAATATAAAAAGGACTTGAAATTGTGTGAGGCACAAGGTGTCCAGTATTAATTACATTTCATAAAACATTTGGCTTCATCTTTCTTGTGACTTCTTATTTATTATTGTTGGGAATAATTTGGAGAATTTTTATTTTGGGGAGTATTTATTTAATATGAATCACAGACTTTGCTATATAATTAACATGAATAATTTTTCATATATTCAGCATTGTGTGTATCCTTCTTGCTATGAATTCACATTTTGAAATTTAAAATTAATCTAAGTAGAGTGCATTTGTGGCTTGAGGAAAAGAGATAAAGAGGGGTAGATCCAAGAACACTTGTCTGGTGTACATAAATACAACAAAGAATTTTTAATTTGTAAGTTACTTGTGAACCCATTTAGACAATCACACCTAACAGCTGTTTGGTATATATCTTGGGGAAGGTACTAGGCCAAGTGCCTTCATACTTTATCTTATATAACCTTTATAAGAACATTGTGCAATAAATATTTCTAACCTCAATTTATCAGTGAAGAAATGGGCTCAGATTTAGTTCGTTAACCTGCCTGATGTAGGTTAGCTAGTAAGTGACAAATCTTAGTTTTGAACCTGGGTCTCCTGACTGCAAAGCTGGGAATGTCACTTCTAGATCATTCTTCTTTCTAACTCTCTTGTGTTACAAATGAAGCAAGATGACCAAAGTTGATTTGTATTTGGTCTACTTCATTACTTGGTTAGGAATCTTTTGGGAAATCCCAGAGGTAATGTCTAGAAATGAAATGGATGTAAATACCCAGAACTTTATCTTTTCTTTTTTAAAGCTGATAGAATCAGTAGCACAAATGTATCCACACTGTCCTCTTAGTGACCTGGCTTAACACTGGGCATGGTCTGCCTCCAGTTATGGGACCCTGCTGGATCATGCATCTTCCTGGCTTCATTACTGATAGATCCTGACCGTGGGCATCTTTCTGAGCTCATTCATTCAATCAACAGAATTTACCAAAGCTCTAGGTCCTGTTCTAGCCACTGGGAATATAGCAGCGAATAACACCAAAAAAAAAAAAAAAGAAAAGAAAAGGCCCTCCCATCATGGAGCTTACATTTCCAAAGGATGATGAGCAATGAACAAATAACTAAATAAAGTGAGTAGTTTATCAGAATACTAAGTGCTATGGAGAAAAATATAGTAGAACTGGGGGATAGAGAATGCTGGGGAAAGGCTATTTTAAACAGGATGGGCAAGGCTCCCTGAGAAGATGCTATTTGAGCAAAGACTCGAAGTCATGGTGAGTCAAGGCATCGAGGCAAAGAGGAAAAATAAAATTACTGAACAGAGTATTGTCCCCTGAAATATGAAAGGCTCTGGATTATGTAATACACAATTTAAGAGAGGAGACTAAAAACAATTATGAATTTCTGAAAAGGTTGGGCTAGTAGAGCTACAGAGCTCACTAGAAATTCAGTTGGCAAAGGTTTACTCAGCACCTGTGTTACCAAGCCAGGACCCACTGCCCGATGTGCACAGAGGCCAATACTATGATACTTGGATTTTGAGAAAAGAGTTTTATTGCAAGGTCGACTGGCAAGGAGACAGGAGGAAAGGTTCAAATTTGTCTCTCCCATCTAAGAACTAAGGGAGATTTATAGGTTGGAAACAAAGAGATGTGAGGGCAGTGATAGGGATTCAGGTTGGCACATCCTGACTGGTTGTTTATAGGACAGTCTGCATGTGGGCAAAATATGCCAGTGGTCCTCATCTTATTTGCCTTTAGAGGGACCCTTGCATTTCATTTGCTTCTGACAACTCCTCATCCCCTTAACCTTGGTTCAGAGGAAGGTAGCTTTTGTTCCCAGTGTCTCAGGGGGTAATTCAAGGGGCAAGAGTGCAGTGTGTCTGGGTCTCTGTCTATGCAGGCTCCGTTGGTGGCTGAGTTTGCCTGTAAGACAAACTCAGGAAAGAATTTTAGTAATGGGAGAGGAAGAAATTCTGATGAGCAGTAGGGTTTGGCCTGAATCCTGATTTTTAGTTTGTACTCCTGGCTGTCTCACCTATGGTTTCACCTGGTTGGTGCTCGCGAGCAAAACCTACATGGTCCTTGCACTGATGGAGTTTACAGTCTAGTGCAGTGTTTTTCAAGCTTTTTAACATTATCGCTCCCTCACCCCCTCCAGGAGCCTTTTCAGAAATTTTATTTCAAAACTCCCCACATCCTCATGAAATTTTAATATCACAGATGTACTGTATATCTTTTTATGTCCTGTGGCCCTTCCACAAACCATTGTAATATCTCAGATTTTCTCACATATAGCCTCCCCCCACCCTGGAAACTAATTTTTGCTTCCTTGGGGACAATATGTCTCCCATTGAGAATGCATGGTTTAGTGGAAAGACATATTAAATACTCATATACACTTACAAAGATTAGTAAACTCCAAAAAGTAGCATGAAGGAAAAGCATAGGTTCTGTGAAAGTGCACAGCAGGTGAGCCTAATTGAGGTTCTAGGCTAGCCCCCCTGAAGAAATCACCTCAGAGCTCAGCGTTGAATGATGCATAAGAGTTACCATAACAGTGGGAGGAGCAACGTTCTTTGCCAGGAGTGCAGCATGTACAAAGATCCTGAGGCAGGAAGGTGCTCTGGATGAACTGAAAGGAGCACAGTGCACTGGAGGATATAGGGAAGAGGAAGCTGGAGAGTAGGCAGGGCTTCGATTGTGCAAGTCCTGGCAAGTCATGGTAAGAATTTTAGACTTTATCCTAAATGTAGTGGGAACCTATTAAAGGATCTTGAGTAGAGGAGCGCTCCTAATTTAAGAAAGCACTTTGACTGTGGCTAATGGATTGGAGGTGCAAGAGCAATGCTTGGAGGTCAGAGAGGTGGTGATTGCATTGGGTCCAAGCAGAGAACTCTACGTGAATATTGATGGAAATGTAAAGGTGCTCTCACCCTGTCACCCCATCTAAGAACAACAAAATCCCAAAATCTAAAGACTAATCTGATTGCTGAAATTTTATTTAGTTCTTCCAAAGCCCCTGAATGCCCCAAATGTGATTGACACTGGACATAACTTTGCTGTCATCAACATCAGCTCAGAGCCTTACTTTGGGGATGGACCAATCAAATCCAAGAAGCTTCTATACAAACCTGTTAATCACTATGAGGCCTGGAGGCATATTCAAGGTAAGCTTTGAACAGAAGTGGCCCAGTTGAAGAGATGGCACCAGGAAAAAAAATTTCCCCAAACGTAGAAATCCCCTTCTCCTTGCCTCAATTTTGTACCCCAAGGGGGTGGTTGTAGCAAAGGATTCCATTTCAGGAGGGGACAGAATGCAGGGGTAGGGAGTGGTCTTCTGACTTCTGAGACTACTTTTTTGGAAGTCACTGTATACTAGGGGAACAAACACTGGTTTGCATCAGGATCTTGCTATTGACACCAACATCAATGTTTCCCTTTGAGGCTTCTCTTCAATCCTGTTTTTAGGTACACTGTCTTGTTGGGTCATGGTGAAGGTCTCTGCCGTGCTGTTTGCCCCATGAATATAGTAACAGGAAAGTCCAGGGTCTGTTGGAAAGTCAGGGAGACTTAATATGCCTAAATCCTAGGGGTGATTGTGGCTGTTGTATGGAGTTATTTTTTCCCTCATTTCAAGTCTTGCTCTGCTCCAAAAGCTCAGTGGAGATTTTTAGAGGAATTAGTTGGGTTGTGGCAGACTGGACTTGGGTAGAGGAAAAGGGTATATGGGCAAAGAGAGCTACCTGCCCCTCCCCCCAACTTCCTGAAAGAAAAAATAATGAACAAAATGTCAAAAAGTACATGAAAACAGCTAAATACATTTTGAAATGCAAATTACAGCTCTGTTGCAAGATGATGTAAAAATCACAGTTTTTAAAAAGGAAACTGAGCACTATCAATTGACCAAATTGCTTTAATTGAGCTACCTTGTAGAGAGAGCACCGACTACCATGCTTGTAGGTCAGGTGGATCCCTCCACTGATGCTCTAGTCTCACTATGCCTTAGATTTCCTAAAAAGGACCCCCTACCTTCTGTATGTAGATAATTGAGGATGTTACAATATAGGAGAGGGAAAAGAAGGTTTTGGCATAACTCTAGCTGAGCTGGCTGTACTCAATCAAGTATCATTATTCCTGAGCTCTTCATATTCTGTGAAGATCCAGTAAAATACAGAATCCCAGAGACATAAGGCTGATTTGCTGGATTGCTGTTTCTGACATCAGTAGACAGAGCTTATTAAAAGGCAGGTTTTTTTCATAGGTGGTAAGAATCCATTATCGCCTTCCACAACTGGACAACCACAAAGTCATCTTCCAAGAATTCTTAAACACAGCCCAATTGTTTTTCTTACTGACTTGGAATTTATCATATGGTAAAGCAAAAATTTACCCTTGCATTTGTAATGATCATATATCATGGGTTCTAAAGTGTTTGAAAATAGTTCCCATAAATAAACTGTATATGCTGCTTCTTTTTTCCTTAGCAATTTGCTTTAGCCAGCCTCTCTTTCTCCATGAATATTGCAAGGGTAAATTTTTTTCACATTATTCTAATTGAGGTTTTTCTCCTCTTATATCTTTGGTGTTGCAAGTAGTTGAACATTTGTGAGGTTTTACTCTACAAATGAATAGATAAAAGCACTAGAGCAGAAATTCATAAGTGGCACAGAGATACATAGATTAATGTATATACGATAACCTGGAAACTTTCTCTAAAAAGCCTTATTTTCCTAATATTGGGAATGGTGATAGAACTCCCTCACTGTTTCACTAAGACATTGCATTTTAAAAAACCTAACACTAGTTCACACCACAATAACAACAATCTGAGTTTCAAGAACGTAAAAGAATGTCCACTTAAGTTTCCTGGATTTTCCCTCTTGTCAGTGTCAAATGAGATTGTCACACTCTACTATTTGGAACCTCGAACCGAATACGAGCTTTGCGTGCAGCTGATCCGTGGTGGAGAGGGCGGGGAAGGGCATCCTGGACCTGTGAGACGTTTCACAACAGCTTCCATCGGTCAGTTGAAGCCAACGGGCGTTTATCCATGAGCCGGGTGGGAGGGGGAGGAAGGGGAAAGAGGAAGGAAGACCAGGAAGGGTGGTGGTGGGAGAGTGGGTGGGTAGGGATGGAGGTGGAAGGAGTTTGCTTTTGAATGGGTGGGGAAAGTGACAGGAAGCCTAGCAACTTGGAGCCAAACCTTTACTTTATTTGGGCGGGACTCCTCCCCTACCTCCCTAAAGGAGGGGCTCTGCAGAAAATCCTAGGGGACAGAGAAGGAAGCGATGAGCCTTCAGGAACGTCCCTTAGGAGATGGGATTTACTCTATAGCAACTGGACTGAGCCTTGGCTCCCGGACGGTACCCCCAGCTTCCTGTTTCCATTAAGAGCCCAGGCCAGGTTCTTGCTACATACAAAACCTCAGAAATCCCGGTTTATTTATTTTTAAAGATAATTTTTCAAAGTAATTCATGCACAGAGTTCAAATATCAAGTAGGTTGAAAGGCTTTTATCTAAAAAACAGCAGTTCCCTTTTTTACCACCCTCCCCCACCCCCACACATACACCTCCCCAGTCCTGCTACTGAGAAGCAGGGATTTTTATTACCCTGGAGGGTAAGAATTGTCATGGTCCCCATTTTATAGATTGAAAAGTGGAATGTCAGAGCTAACTCCTTGTCCATGTTGAAGCATCTTATGCTTGACAAATCCAGAAATTTTAAAACTAGATCTTCAGACTCCATTTTCTCTTGTTTCTTTGTTTTTCTTTACCAAGGAGCCCAAAGGGACCATTTCCTTATTCCAATGGATACTTTCCTGTTTTCTAGTCCATTTACTAAAGGCAGAAGTATATGAAATGAGTTAGTGAGAAAACTAGGAAGAGCATCCAGTTCTCTTTTTACAGAAGACTCCTCCTCCTCACCAACCAGCTAGTTTTCATGTGATTGGCAGCATCCTTATAGAACCAAATGGGACTCAAGAGCTACACAGTGGCTGCCCTGGAATCTGCCAGGTTGTGAACACAAAAAGTAAAACCAGAAAATATAGGGAAGGGCTGATCACAATAAATAAGTTGGAGGATCAAGGGACTTCCATGCCTAAGATCACAGGGCCTCTGATATGTTGTCAGGTTGTTGCTAAAGGGCAAATGGTAGTTAATTCTTGCTCAGGTCAGTGGTGATGAATCAAAACGGGAAGGTCATAACCTGACTCAGATGGAAAGTATTTATGGAAGAGAACATAATACACTCCACAGTCCCACACAGCATGATTTTAAGCCCTCAGAATATGTTCCAGTCAGGATGTATTAAGAAGTCTCTGGGAATATTTCAAAGTAGTTTGCAAGGATGGGTGGGAAGGGAATTCTTGAAGGTTCTTCTTTTCCCATCATTTGAATTTTGCTGATGATTTTTTTTTTTTTTTTAATTTTTAATTCACCTGGTAACTGCACTATTTATAAGTGTGTTGATTGAAGTGGTGAAGTCAGGGAGGCCAGAAGGGGAAGGAAGTGATCTTTCTGAACACATGGCAGAAAGAGGACAAGAGGGAGGAGTAGAGACCGTTTCTCTCATTAGAAGTCATTTCGCTCACCAACAAGAGAGCAGTATTTCTCAATCTTTTTTTAAATTATTGTCTGGCTTTTTAGGACACATTTGTACTAACCCCCACTCAGCCCCCATGAAATTTTAATACTACAGATACTCTGTATATCTGTTTATGTATCGTGGCCCTTTAGAAACTGCTGTAATATCTATGATTTTCTCACCCCGCAACAACCAATTCTTGCTCCATTAGGGGAGATAACATCCCTACTAAGCATGCATGAATTTGACAATCCTTATCCAATTTTTTTTAAAAAAAGACTTGATATTTAGGACTTAAAAAATCAATCTACTATTTTGAACTGAGGGGAAACACATAGTCCTCCTCTGTACATTCCTCCTCTTTTTATCTTGACACAAGATAAGATACCTTAGGAAAGAAAGAAGAAAGGAAAGAAAGAAGGCTGGAAAGAAGGCAGGCAGGCAGGAAGGAAAGAAGAAAAGAAACTAATGTTAATAGAGCCCCTTCCACTCATTTTCACTTCCATATCTCATTTATTTCTCCTGAGTTTGGAAGATGGGTATTTTTGTTTCTGTTTTACAGACAAACTTGTAGAAGTTATGAATTTGCCTAAGGTTACAAAACTAAAGTGGCATTCTCCTTTCTCTCCAACTTCAAAGCCTGTATTCCCTCCATTCAGCTTTCCCTTTGGTAGTCCAGGTTTGTGCGGGAAAATTATGTCCAGGCAGTATGTGCTGTAGTCAATAACTTGATATGATCAGATCAGGGCTGCCTGGATGTTATGATGTCTGAAATTCTCCTTGCTAAAGAGAAACACCAGAATTGCTTTAAAATATATTTGAAATACTAAAACAACAAAACAAAACTCTGAACACTCCTTGTCAAATCCACTCGTTTTCATTTTTGTCAGTTTCATTCTTATCAATGTCCAATTGTAGGCATGACTTTTACCAACCTGCAATCAGACCTTTTTCTCATAATATAAATATTTTATTAGTTATATATAATCTTCCTAATTAGCTATCTTAATCTATTGGATAGCTATATCAGAATTTATTAAAACATTTCCCTATTGCTGAGCAGTTAGGTTTCTTCAAATTTTTTTGTTTGTTTGTTTGTTTGCTCTTTTAAATAATGTTGTAATGGGCATCTTAGCCTTTTCTCTTCCTTTGGATTATTTCCTTAGGCTAAATCCCTGGTAGTCAGATTGTGGAGCCAAAGAATATGGTCATTTCTAGGGCTCTTGAAAGCCTTTTCCTAAACTGTTCCCCAAAGAGGGTTCACTCTTGTATTGTTATTTAAAATAGTTAGGATTATTTTAAAGATTTCCTCTTTGGGTGGAAAAAAAGGTTTTGCTTGGCTGTTAGATTTTTTCTTTGATCGCTTGTGACATTGTACCTTATCCTAGCTCCCAATTATATTCTTTAAAGCTGCTCTTGCGGGCTGTCCTTACCTCCAGTCTATGAATAAATAAGGATAATTTTGGTTTCTCCTAGGCCTTCCTCCTCCAAGAGGTCTCAGTCTGCTACCGAAAAGTCAGACCACTCTGAATTTAACCTGGCAACCAATATTTCCAAGCTCAGAAGATGAGTTTTATGTTGAAGTGGAGAGGAGGGCTGTGCAAATGAAAAGTGATCAGCAGAACATTAAAGTGCCAGGCAACTTGACTTCAGTGCTCCTTAACAATTTACACCCCAGGGAGCAGTATGTTGTCCGAGCCAGAGTCAACACCAAGGCCCAGGGGGAATGGAGTGAAGATATCACTGCTTGGACTCTTAGCGACAGTAAGTAACTTCCAGCCTCTCCTGACCAACATTCTCAGCTCCTGCTGTTTGGACTTCTTACCATCATGAACAGAAGTTAGTTTTCCCTCCTCCCACATTCCACCTGCCAAATTTCATTTAATAACCTGTAATATGTAAGAAAGTGCAAGAAATCAGGCAGGACCTTTCCTTGGCATGGAGATATTTATTAAGTAAATTAATGGCATGAATAAGGTTTCCTAGGGCTTGTTTAATCAGTTACAGGAAGGCTTTTAAGGATTGTTGTGTATCTATATGCAAACAGATGCAGATTATTCACAGATTGGTCTTTCCTAATCTTAAAAGCCAAATAGCTTTGCTTGAGAACTCTTCATAACAGACAATCCTTGGAGTTATTATATAAACCTGAGAGTAACAAAATCACATTCTTTCACAATAGTCTGCAGTTCAGGCTTTTCTCTATTGGTCATTTAAAATTAGAATGAACTTCTAGGGTTTCCTTGTAGTATTGAAAGTGTTTTGATCATTCAGCAGCGTGTTTGAGTTTGATTAACTAGAACTGTGTCTGTGCATTTTGCCAGCTGTGGAAAGACTAGCTATTTCTTGACCACACCAACCATCATTTAAGTTAGGGACCACTTTGGTTCCTCACTACTCCCTAAATCTGAGGATGTCTGCTGCAGCTGGTTTTCCACTTCCATGTTCCAGGGTGTGGAAGCTGACTCAGTATTTTTCTCCAGCCATTTTTTTCTTTTGCCAGTGACTCATGGAAGTCTGAACTGTTTTATCAGTATTTAGGGATTCTTCATCAGATTAAAAAAGTTATAAAACATTTTAGAAAATAACACATCCACATTCCTACCACCCGGAACGAACAATTCAACATTTTGTCATTTTTGCTTTTAAACTTTTTGTTGATTTGTGGAAGTAATAACATAATACAGATAAAACAAAAGTCCCTTGATCACCATCCTTACTCCAGTTCTATTCCTTTCTCCCCAAAGAGAACCAAAATTATGAGTTTGTTGTATATCTTTCTAATCAGTTTTATATAATTTTAATACATATATATACCTATGTGTTGTACATATACATACGTATCATACTTCATCTTGCTCTTTTGAATAAACAATATGATTTTTAATCTATACATGTTAATTCATTTAGAGCTGACATATTTCATTTAACTTGTGTATAATATTCTATCTTATGTATATTATTTCATTTATCTATTCCCTTTTAAACAGACATTTAGGTTGCTTTCACTTTTTTTACTATCACAAACAAAACTGCAATGACCATCCTGATACACATCTCCATGTGCATAGGTGTTAGAACATTTTTTAGGGTATATGTCCAGAAGTGGAACTGACAGGTCATTTCTCTCTGAAATGGCTCTTCATTGTGTACTCTGTCTGGGAGTTTACACGTGTACCATTTTCTTATATCTGTCTGTTTATATCCTTTCCCAAATCTGTATCACTTGATATTGTCAGACATTTTTATTTTTTCCGATCTCAAAGACACAAAATGGTACCTGATTGTTAATGTGAATTTACATTACCATGATAACTAGGAAGGTTGGGAATCTTTTCTTATTTTTATTGGACATTTGGATTTTCTCTTTTGTGATATACTTGTTCACATACTTTGCCCATTTGCTATTTGCTTGTCTTTTCTTATTGATTTGTAGAAATTCTTTATATAATCTGGATATTAATCTTATTTTATACATTGCTAATATATTCTTCTAGTCCCTTTATTTTAACCTTGTTTATTGTATCTTTTACCCCACAGTTACTTTACATTTTGATATAATCAACTTTATTAATATTTGCCTTTATGTTTTATGCTTTCTGTGTTATAAGAAATTATTCCCTATCCCTAGGGCATAAATACATTTTTGATATTTTAAAAATAATTCTAGTGTTTACTTTTGCATGTCTAGGCCCTTAAAATATACGAATGTTATTTTGGGTATCGTGTGTTAGGTTGGATTTTAATCTTATTTATTCACATAAAAGTCAGTGATTCCAATGCCATATGCTGAATAGTCACCCTAGTGATTTGTGATGCTTTTTGTATTATATGCTGAGTTCTCATATTTGTCTTGCATCTATTTCTGGGCATTCTGTTCTCTTCCATTGATCTCTGTTTTTGTTCCTGTTCCATTTCCAGCCTGTTTAAATTAGTATAGGTTTATTTTAAAATATTAACCAGCAGAGTAAATCACTATTTTCATTTTCAAATTTGCCTTAAGTATCTATTTGCTGTTCTATATGAATTTTACTTTTGTTAAAATTATACACTATCAAAATCTAATCATTTGTATTATATTTGTGGGATTAAATTAAAACTAGCAAGTAGTCACTGAAAGTGGACTTGCCTTGTTTGATCGTATAGAGTTGGGGCAGAGGGTGGGTTCTGCCGGTGGTGGTGGTAGAGGTGCTGAGATAGGTACCATAGGAGTTGGTCCTTACAGGGTCAGGGAATTAGGACAAGGATGATCTGGATGAAAATATTTCAGTTTTAACTGATATATTTATTAAAATACTATGTGGTCACTGGCTGATCTCTTATGTAGGGTGTGTAGAAGTAAAATAATGCTTCTAGACCTAAAATTTCTGTTGGTTCTTAGCCTAGCAATTCTGTTAGGCCCAAGTGTAAGGAGTGGAATGCATGAACCAGATTTGGCACATGACCCCAAACACATGTAAAAAATAATATACATGTATAATGTTTTCCTGTTTAAAATCACATATATGTGAGGATCTCATTTGACACCTATGATGACTTTGAAAGAAGAGTAGAGTAGGACTTATCATCCCATTTAATAGATGAGGGAACAGAGGCACAGAGGAGGGTAAGCACCTTGTCCAGGCTTACACAGCTACTAAATGGTGGAGGCCAGGACTCTAACTCACATTTCAGTTCTATGATTTCCCCCCCACAACTATGGTACCCACTTGTATTCTTTGGATAGGAAACAAGATGCTTCAAAGTAAGGTAGGCACTTGGAGAAGTTCCTTTAGCAATGATATCCCTCTTCTAAATTGTTTACAGATTGAGTAGGGTTTCCTAAAGTTTTTTAAAATCTACTTTAGAGTCATCTGGGGAACCTGATAAAATGTAGATTGTTGAGCTCAGACCCACTGAATCTAAATGAAAGACCTGATGAGCTAGTCTTAAGGGTGACTCCTTTCAGGCATAAAATCAGTAAATTGACACATGCAAATTAATTTTTCACTTGGCACCAAAATTACATCCATTACTCTTTTAGCAGGTGTCTGCAAAACACTGCCTCTTTTTGTAGCAGGCTTAGAACACCACTGGTTTATAAAGCTGAATTGTTTTGAGGCCCAGCTATGTAAATACTAAATATGTATTCAGAGTCATTTGAAAATGTGATATTCCTAATGCCCTGTAATCTCCTTATGAAGAGGAGCATATTTTATTTTTTATAATAGGCAAAAAAATTGTTACTTGATGCAAAGGAAGTTAAGACTTACTATTGATTGTGTTTTTGAATAATTTACCATGTTACACATGGAAAATAACGATCAGATATGGGAGGCTCAAATTCCAAGACCTAATTCTCATAAATTGCCAGTTACCTATGTAGTACGGCCCAGGGAAATCAACATAACAGAAAGAGGAAATTTAGAATGAAGAAGAATCTCTGAGAATTGAGATTAGATAGAATGTACCTTAAGATTTGTCTCCAAGGTTCTGATTTGCGTATAAGTAGTTTTCATATGTAAAGGCAATCCTATATGGAGTCAAATGGCCTGGGTCTACTATTTGCTAGCTGTAGTAAATATTTTCATCTCTAAAATTTAGATAATTAACAATCCCAACACTCCTTACCTACCTGCCTGAGTGACTGTAGGGTAAAGGGAGCACCTTGTAAACAGCCTCACAAATATAAGATACAATCACTATCAAGGGTAAAATCTTGGGTTCACTCTTTTCTTGGGTTAAATAGCATTAGGATTTAGAGGGCCACTAACTTCTCTTCTAGCCTGTCCCCATTATTGGAAAGGAGTTTGAATAGGAAGGCACTCTATGCAGGGCATTTTCACACCTGGGGAACCTCAAACCACCTCTCTTTCACCCTGCCTCTGCCTGAGTGGGATGCAATCTTTCTTTCCAAAGCCCTATGGCATTTTGTCTACTAAGTGCTTAAAACATTCTTTTATGTGTACACCCACTTGCTCACTGCTCCATAAATGCATTTAGGACAGGAACATGTTGTATGGCACAGTGGCTAATACTGTGGACTGTGGAGCAATACTGCCAGGGGTTGGAGCCTCTTTCTGCTACTTAATAGCTGAATGACCTTGGACAACACACTTAACTTCTCTGGGCCTCATTATTTATGGGAGGATTGCATTCTCTGTAGTAACAATGACAGTGTAATTTACTGTAAACATGGCAACTATGTAATATGTATGTTGTCCCTTCTCCCTCTCAGGTCCTTCGTTTTTTTTTTTGTTTTTTTTTTTTTTTAGGTACCAGGGGATGGGGATTAATTGAACCCGGACCCTCATATGTGGGAAGCCAGGGCTCAACCACTGAGCCACATGAAGTTCCCTGAGTTGGTTTTTTTGTTTGTTTTGCTTGTTTTTGTTGTTTTTGTTGTTGTTGTTTTAGGAGGCACTGGGAACCGAACCCGGGACCTTCCATTTAGGAAGCAGGCACTTAACTGCTTGAGCTACATCTGCTCACCTCCCTCTTTTGTCATTCTGCCAAGTCTGTGTGGTGTCTAGTAGCCACTACCAATTGATTAGAATTACTTGAGGAAATGCCTACTTGCCATCCATAGTTTATGAGCTGACATTAACCAACTCTCAAAAGCATAATAATCTAAGATATGGTAGTATCTTAAATGAAATAATGTCTTTTTTAAAAAAAATTTCTAGTTCTCCCTCCTCAACCAGAAAACATCAAGATTTCCAACATCACTGACTCCTCAGCCACCATCTCTTGGACAATATTGGATGGCTATTCTATTTCTTCTATTATCATCCGTTACAAAGTTCAGGGCAAAAATGAAGACCAGCACATTGATGTGAAGATCAAGAATACCACCATTGCCCAGTACCAACTCAAGGGCCTAGAGCCTGAAACAGCTTACCAGGTGGACATTTTTGCAGAGAACAACATAGGGTCAAGCAATCCAACATTTTCTCATGAACTGATGACCCTCCCAGAATCTCAAGGTTTGTAGAGTGGGCAAGTATTTACACAGGATTATTTTGGGAGAACATCTGTAAATCTCAATGTCTTATATGAATGTCATGTGACTTAATTCATTTGTCCTAATAGACTTCACCATCTCCACATATGTCAATAAAATTAAAATACCACTGGGAAATACTTTTTATCATTAAACCTTGAAATTAATTAGCCTAGCTTACCTTCCTTCCCCTCAGCAATCTAAGAAGAAAGCTATGAAGGAATATGAATTTTGACTCCATAGAGAATGAAGCATATGAATCTTGCTTAGCAGACACAGCCTGTGTGGGTACTTCTTGGGAGACTCCCAAGAACCATTCTCTACTCTTTCTCAAACTGAATTCTTCTTTTAGCTCCAATGGCATATACTATTCTGAGTTTTCTTCTATTTTCTGGTCCTGGTCATTATGTCTCCACTTTTATCACCAACTCCCACCCCAGAAGGAGTAAGCTCTTTAAGACAGATAGCTCCTCAGAGTACCAAGCACACTATATCTGCTGTTTGTGAGTGACAAAACCTGTTGATTGATAAAACCTGCTGAAAGTAAGTGAACAAGGGCCCAGTGTGGGAGCACCTTCACTGTTGTCATCTGTGCAAATGGCACCCCCTAGTCTTCTGTTCTCACGACTCACACAACAGAATGTAGATAAAAGGAACATAGGGGAAGGAAATGGCAATTTATTTTGTGGCCAATTTCTAATTTGGACTAGAGCATTTTCACAGAAAATCTTATAGCACTAAAAACCTCTTGGTTCTCTTGGACAGTTGCCCAGGACATAAGAAACAAAACGAAGTAGGCTGTGTTTTTAGTGCTGATTCTGTGGAACATTTTTCAAATGTCCAAGGAATGATGAATCTGGCGATCAAAGAGAATGTGGTTTTCAGATTACAGTCTTAAAAATGCATGATTTTTATAATTAATTTTGTTAAAATGTATACATACTCTAAATCTAAGCTATATTTAAAATGCAAAAATTTTTTAAAAAGACAAAACAAAATAAAAAATCTCTTACCATTCAGATATCTCTCTGTGCATGCATAGAGATAGAATATACATTTATATACATAATCATATAAGAATACTTGTATAATGATGGGATCATGCTCTACATGCTGTTTTTAATAAAAATATACTGAGTTTAATTTCTTTGAATTTAAAAAAGGGAAAGTAGCAAAAGGATTAGACAACATCTTTAATACTTTATTTTGACCTGAGCCTTAAATTTAGTGGCTTTTCTCTTCTGTGTTTTCCTCCCTCCCTCCCTTCCTCCCTACGTCCTTCCTTCTATCTTTCCTTCTTTTCCTACATTGGGTATTCTCTGGTTTTCTCCATCAGCTCTTTAAATAAGACAAAACCCAAAACAAAATAACTTTGCATCATAGAACCTTAAAGCTTTTCTAGGTGGGGAAGTTGAGGAGTGGGGAGTTTTTGTGTTCTCCCAAAGTTAAATATTTAGTTAGCCAAATTAACTATTATTTGATAATGTTCATCCGCTTGGGCCTCTATTTGGGAGTAAAACTTGAACAAATGACAACAACTAATGATTAGCACATTGTTATTTACAAGAGATTTTACACATATATTTTTTTACATTTTCAACCTTGTGAGTCAAATTTACCTCCACTGAGTTTTAGAAAATAAATGAGTAGGCCAAGGTCATGTAGCAAATCCATTGCAAGGCTAGGGCTGTCATTACATTCCCATAACATTATGTCTTCTCCCATAGATGGGCCTGGCCTATCTCTTTTATTGACTTACTTATTTATTTTAAAGAAATTTTAGATTGCATAAATGTTACATAAAAAATGTAGGGGATCCCCATATGCTCCACTCCCTCCCCGCTCACACCTTCCCACATTAACAACATCCTTCATTAGTGTGGTACATTTGTTCCAATTGATAACCCATATTGAAGCATTGCTACTAACCATGGACTATAGTTTACATTATGGTTTACACTCCGTCCCGCACAATTTTGTAGGTTATGACAAGATATACAATGGTCTGTATCCATCACTACATTGTCATGTGGGACAACTCCAATGTCCTGAAAATGCCCCCACATTACACCTATACTTCCCTCTCCCATTACTCAAAACCTCCAGTGGCCACTGCCTTTATTTCAATGATAAAAGTTCTTCCATTGCTAGAATAACAATAAGTCTATAGTAGACTAATAGTAAGTCTACTCTAGTCCATTGTTCATTCCCCAATCCTGAGGATTTGGGGATGGTGATGTCTGTCCATGTGCCAGTGGGACCGGCCTCTTTGCTAACCCAGCGGCTGCACTTCTGTTCTTCTGCACAGCACCAGCAAACCTCGAAGGCGGGAAGATGCTGCTCATAGCCATCCTTGGCTCAGCCGGAATGACCTGCCTGACGGTGCTGTTGGCCTTTCTGATCATGTTGCAATTCAAGAGGGCAAATGTCCAAAGGAGAATGGCCCAAGCCTTCCAAAACGTGGTAGTGTTTCATTTTCCTACTAGCTAATAAGTGCAAGTCCACACACATGCAGAAGCTTCACTTTATAGATGTGCACTGTGTACCAGGAAATGTTCTTGTAAAGCAAAATTTTCCCTTCGGCAAGTCTCCTCTTGTCTTTGGTTTCCATTGTAAAATGGGAGGTAAATAATATGACTATACAATTCTTGTCCAAATTAGAACAATTTTGAGAGTGAAAAGGATTCTTAATTATGCCATAAAGGCAGGCCTAAAACAGGAATGTCTAGACCAAAATAAGATGGATGGTTATCCCAGTGGTAAGTCAGAGTAAGCAAGCTTGCAATAGAGTGAACTGAACGTTTTTCGTACAGAATGATAAGATGGTCGCCATCTTGGTGTGATAGGTAATGGTGTGTTGTACTAGACATGTTGTTCTCACATTTTCCTATTTCCCATTCTTATTTCCTATTTCCATACTTCCTTCAATCCTATCATCCCTCATATATATAAGAATTATATAAAATGTATGTATCTCTCATTCTTATGTATAGAACTGCCTCATTCTTTAATCTGGGAATTTTGACAAGTAACAAAGGTCTACGAAATCATATTTTACCAACATACATCCCACTTGAGTCCTTTTTGTACACTCCAGCCTGAGTATTTCTCTAGTTTGTGATTTCAGGCTCTGTAAAATTAATTTGTACCTGACTATATCAACTCTGTCTGTAAAGCGTTAAGTACAGTTATATGTTTCAAATGACGTATACCTTCCTGTGTAAAGGAGTCTCCAAAGTTCCTTTCAGTGGAGGACAAGGGGAGCCAGAGCTGGCTTACTCAGGCTGTCCCTGGAGAGAAAGGACCAGCAAGGAGGGTGGGAGTGCTGGAGCTCATCATGGCATCAGTGCTTTGTTATGGCACCATCAGCAGCCACTTGATCTCAGGAGAAAAGGAGACACTCTGGTGGGCTTTGCTCTAAGCCTCAGTCATCCTGGGGCCAGGGTCTGTTGCAGAGTGGTCTTGAGGCTTTCTAAGTTTTAGGAGAAGCCAGAGAGAGAGAGAGAGAGAGAGAGGGAGACAGAGAAAGAAGAAGGTGGAGGAGGAGAGAAGAGGAGAAAGAGGGAGAAAGAGAGGAAGAGGAAGGAAGCAGAGAGAAAGCTCTAGAAAAGCTCTTAGTTAGGCATATCCTTTGACTGCCCCAGAGAGTATCTCTGAGTTCTTTTACATACCAGGATGGAACACCTGTTCATTCTATGGCAGAGTAGAGCGCTCAAGTAGGACTAATTTAGGAATGGCAAACACATGGCATATGTGCTGTTATTCACCTCCCTCGCCTGTTGCAGACATTGCTAATTGCCTGTGGCATACATTCCCACTGAGGCCCAGAACTGTGCCCATTCAGCTCTATAGGCAGCCACTCCCAGTTCACCGGAGTGGGCTTGTGCGATGAAACCTTCTGGCCTCTCTCTTCTAGAACTGGGTATACTATTTCTTTTTTCACCAGGTGTGGGTACAAACCAGGAGGTATTATGCACCTTAGAATTATGAAAAAATCCTGACACAAGGCCATGAAAAAATTATTTTTCCAGAGGGAAGAACCAGCTGTCCAGTTCAACTCAGGAACTCTGGCCCTGAACAGGAAAGCCAAAAACAACCCGGATCCTACAATTTATCCAGTCCTTGACTGGAATGACATCAAATTTCAAGATGTGATTGGGGAGGGCAACTTTGGCCAGGTTCTTAAGGCACGCATCAAGAAGGATGGGCTACGGATGGACGCTGCCATCAAGAGGATGAAAGGTCAGTGCTCGGCCACATCGAGTCAGCATTTCTCTAAGTGGGGAGAAAACTTAACTTCCTGCTGAAGCTTCCCTCTACGGTCTTAAAGTCTTTAAACAAAAAATTGGCATGGTGACAGTTATAGCTGCTCTGTGCAACTGTAGGTGATGTTTCCTTTGAGTTCTAGTCTGTGATAGTCAGGATATAAATATGAAGGCAGGGACCCTTTAAACACCACTGCCTTGATTCCTTGGGGTGTGAAATTATAGATTCTCCATCATACACTGCTAACTTTTGGGGAGCATCAATGTTTCTCTTCATGCAGTGGTTCCCAAACTCTACTGTGCATCAGAATCATCTGGATAGCTTGTTAAAAAAAAAAAAAACAAACAGGTTGCTGGGCCCCACCCCAGAGTTTCTGACACAATAAGTCTGGGGCAGGGCCTGAGAATTTGCATTTTTAAAAGGTCCCAAGTGAAGTTGATTTTGTGGGTCTGGAGATCACACTTGGGAACCACTTTCTCCATGTGGCTCATGGATCATCCTCATAAAAATCTCCTAGAAATGGCTGTTAGAAATGTGTCCACTTGGGCTTCTCCCACCCCCAGTTCTATCACATCAGAATTTTTGGGGGTGGCACATGAGAATCTATGTCCTTGACAAATTTTCTCAGTGATTCTTCTGTATACTCAAGTTTGAAAACCACTGATCTAAAGGTCACGAGAACTAAATCTTTTCCAGCTGTGGTCATCTCAAGACACAGATTGGTGTCAACCCGGTTAACAAGATTGGATAATAAATGTCTTCTGAGAAAGCAGATTTAAATCAGCAGTGTAGCTATTCTGACTTCTGTCACCATAGATTAGTTTTGTCTGCCTTGTTCATCATATGAATTGAATCATATGATATATATATATATATATATTCTATTTTCTCTGGTTTCTTTTGCTCAATATAATGTTTGTGAAATTTCCACTTTGTTACATTTAACCAGCTGTCTTGTTAAATCTACCAACTCTAGCCATCTCTCTTCTGTGTGAAACAACAGGAGTTAAGCCAACCATTTGTTCATATGTTCATTAAATGTGCTGCTGATTTGATTGTAAAGATGCTGCACCATTGCTTTTTTTTTTTTTTTTTGACATGCAGGCTTGGAAAATGGTGTATTAGAGCAGGGAATACCATTAGGTAATATTTTAGGCAGCTCCATATTAAGGGCTCTCTGAGGTATCCGATAAATTTTCCTCCTTTTGCACAGCAATATAAAGCCTAAGATGAGACTTACCCTCTATATCTTACTGAATCATCTCTGCTTCCATCATTGTTAAGAAGACCACATATGAAGGCAAACAAAAACAAAGCAAACACAATATTATCTATACTTAGAAATAGTAATATGTTTTAAAAATTTATAAACCATAATCTTGCCTAGCAGCCTTAAAAATCCCTTTTAAGTTTTCCTACTTTAGTCTGGGAAACTGTGAGGATAGTAGAGGACAAAGGATATGACCGTGAAATCAGTTTTTATTACGATCTCACCTGAGCTGGATTTGTTATCTAATGCCCAGGTGAAGAGGTAAAATAGCTTAACAGGGCATCAAGACACAAAATTTCTGCAGGCAGAGTGATGCATCCGAAGGATGGTAGTCACTGAATTAGGGAGACAACCTCATTAGGAAGAACTTCACTTTCAAGATTCTCCCCAGGCATTGACCCCCAGGGCCAGAGCCACAGTAAGGCTCCTGTGGTACGAACAGGACAGTCAACTTGTACCAGTCAGCCTGTGCCGTTAGCCCACACGAGACATTCCCACAATCTCCAAGCATGTTCAGACATGCACATGGCTACTAGCGCCCCACTCCCTTCCCCCGAATTGGTTTTCTAAAAACAATAATAGCACACTCTCCCGACTCAAGGCTTATGAGTCAGTTTGTGCATCAACCAACCAGCCTTCTCTTCCGCGTGGTGCCTGGTTCCTCCTCTGCTCAAAGTGGTAGGGAAAGCACAGGGCAAAAAGAATAGGAACAAATGCAGCACAGTTTTCTGACTACTAAGCAACTTGGAAAAAATGTAATTGGTCTTTGGCTTGTTTAGCAAGAGTGGTTTGTGAAAAAAGTAAGTAAAAAGTATTAAAGTGAGATTCATGCATTATTGGTAATGTTTCATTAAAAACTTTGCATCTATTTCTCAGCGTATTTGTCTCTGGATGGCAGATTTAGCTGGAAGAGCTTGAGTCTAAAAGTTGAAGCAGCTCCACCTCTACCAAATCATTTCCCTGAGTATTGAAGGCCATAAACAAGATAATATTAGAGCAGTGCTTCTCAACCAGGGTTGATTTTGCCTCCCACCCCCTATCCCCAGGGGTTATCCGGCAATGTCTGGAGATACTTTGGGTTCTACTACTGGCATCTAGTGGGTAGATGCACAAGATATGTACAGGATAGCCCTCCCCACAACTAAAAATTATCTGCCCTAAGTGTCAGTGCAGAGGTTGAGAAACACTGTTTTAGAGAAATCTCTTTGATTTGGCTACAGCTTTCCAGACCTGATGGTGACTGAGTGCACCTGTAGGTCGTGGTGAGCAGGAGGGGACAGTTGATACTGAAGAGGCATAATGGAGAGGGACACAATCCTTGACTTTCTTTCCAGAATATGCCTCCAAAGATGATCACAGGGACTTTGCAGGAGAACTGGAGGTTCTTTGTAAACTTGGACACCATCCGAACATCATCAATCTCTTGGGAGCGTGTGAACATCGAGGTAAAATGCTCTTTTCCTGTCTCTCCTGCCAGTTAAAAAAAATGTTGAAACTATGACAATGACATGAAGAATGTCACCTTTTTTTTTTTTAAGTTGCAGTTTCAATCTGTACATCTAATCTCATTTATCAAATACGCTGAAGTTTGGCATCTTTCTAGAGATGGGTTGGTTCCGGGGCTGGATCTTTTGGTCTCTGGTGTGGTTCAGCCATTATTGCCCAAAAGCTATCCATGACTCCTCTCTGTCCCCATTCTTGCTAATCCAGAGGTCTTCCTGGCTGCTATTACTAGGGTGGAGTACCTAGAAGAGTGGAGAGCAATGGTTCTTCCAAATCACCTGCCTTTTCATCTTTCCTCCAGCCCCAAGGATATTTGGTATTCTAAATGTTAAATCTATGAATGGCAACAATTTATTGTAAAGTGCTTAGGTTAAAACTATCAATAATAAAAATATAAAACTGATAGTGCTCTGTCTTTAACTAATTTCATGTACAATTATATTGGGACTTTACAACCCTCAGTAACACATACTCTTAAAGCTCAGCTTATATTATTAATGCAAATATTTATTGAGTTCTTATTGTAATGTGTGAAATTATCTGTGAATGAGTATCAACAAAAATACATGATGGGAAGCGGCTGTGGCTCAATCAGTAGGGCTCCCGTTTACCATATGGGAAGCCCCGGGTTTGGTTCCTGGGGCCTCCTGGTGAAGGCAAGCCCGCCCGCACGGTGTGGTTAGCTGACCCAGCAAGCACAAGCAGCAAGGGGGGGATAAATGAATAAATAAATAAAATCTTAAAAAAAAAAAAAAATACATGAGTTCACCTCTGCATGCTACATAGGTTTGAAGTTCTGAATCATGCTTAATTTCTCATGGAAAAGTTTGCTCCCATAAAAAAGCTCCATGCAGCAATTATTTACAAACTTGACAACCTCTTGTTGACTTTGCATCACACACAGCAACAATAGAAAAGATACTACTTCCTTTTCCTCAATTTATTAAACTAAAAATACCAGTGTTTGAAACTCTTCAAACAATATAACATTCTCTGCTCCAATAACAGTGTAATCATGAAAGCCAGCTCATGTCCCTTAGGTTAAATAATGAAGTACTGACATTTATTTTTTAGCTATTTCCTTATAGTAATCAGTGTGGGACACCAGTAAATGGAAGTTGTTTTTTTTTAAAACAGTAGAAAATACATATCTTAAAATTTTGTTCTACCATCACATTAGCACATAATTTGCTGATTCCTGAAATTTGTAATTCAGTAGTGAAAAAGCACATTCATACCAGAATTTAGGTATATCCCTCCTTTTAACAAAACAAGATTCAATACTAGATTTTTTTCTTTTTGCCAGAATTTCAATTTCTTAGAATATCTTTGAAGTTCAAATTCATTTGACATTTTTACCAGTTAGTGGTAAGCCACAAAAAAGGGCAGTAAAACTCTATTACTCTTCATTGGCTTAAAGATCAATGGGTTTATTAGAGTAAATTCCTTTTTATAATGACCAAAGAAGTAACCATTTGTAATAAAAATAAGACCAATGGGACATACTTTTTTCGTAGAAGCTATTGTTTTAATTTTGCCTTAAAAATTGCTTTTTCTGTTATCTTTAAGCAAAATGCAGTCCTGAAACTATAATCCACTGACCAGCAACCTAATCAGCGATATGGAAACTTAATATGGATTTGGGAGGAGGAGTAGAGGCAGGAGAGAAAGCCATCATCATCGTAGGCCTTTCTGCCAAGGATGTTTAGTCAATATCTTTTATTTTTTTTTTAAATAACTACAAGAAAAACTAGGGGCAGCCTGGAGTAACATGCCTGGTTATATTAGGTTCTCAATCAATGTTAAGTTTAAAAAATAAAAAAGGAAGTAAAAGAAAAGAAAAAAAGACGTGGAGAAAGGCCTACTGTATCTTTTGGGAGAGAATGCTTTGATTTCATTCTACTACTATTACTGAATAGGAAAAAGTATTTCAGGAAGTCCACATTCTGTAGGAATGGAGGAGGGAAGAGGAAATAAGGAAACCTGAGTTTAAGCATGCCTCTCTTTAAGTATTGCTGGAGGATGTCACTTATCTTTCTTCTGCCCACAGCATCATGCTACTCCCATATGTATTTATTTTAGATAAAAATAGAGTTTATAAGTAATTCCCAGAGCACAGCGCATCTCAAAAGATTTCACAGATGTTTAAGCTGCTGATAAGATGATGTCCTCTTCCTTCTCCACAGGCTATCTGTACCTGGCCATTGAGTATGCCCCCCATGGAAACCTCCTGGACTTCCTGCGCAAGAGCCGCGTGCTAGAGACCGACCCAGCATTCGCCATTGCCAACAGCACTGCTTCCACGCTGTCCTCCCAGCAGCTTCTTCACTTTGCAGCAGATGTGGCCCGGGGTATGGACTACTTGAGCCAAAAACAGGTTTGTTCTGAGGATCTTGCTTTGGACAACTTTCCTCTGAATAATTCTCTCTAGACTCAGGGTTTACATATGTTTATGCAGGTTTTCAACCAATCTGTCTTCCTTAATACCTTTTTACAATTTCCCTAATTTTAATCTGTTAATCTTCCATTTTTTGTATAGAAAATATATTGGCAGTATAGATCATAAATTATCAAGTGAATTTCATCCAAATATGTATTCAGTGAGGTGACCTAACTAGTTCAGCTTGATTTGGCTCCAAATAATGCACAAGAGTACAGGCATTATACCACCAGAAGATTTAATTACCCAATTTTGTCTGAAATCCTTCTCCTAAGATGTAGCAGATGATTTGGCAGAATCTACAAACTGAAAATGTTGGAGAGAAACTCCAAAACTGGTGACTTTTTAAACCAATTTTCATAGTATTCTCTCTTCACTATTCCCCAGAGCTCTTGCCCCAGGGCTTTAGGCTAAAAAAGTGAAGTGAAAATCAAGTATCATAGTGAAAATACATGATTTTTTTTTTTTTTTTAATTTCAGTTTATTCACAGGGATCTGGCTGCCAGGAATATTTTAGTTGGTGAAAACTATGTTGCCAAAATAGCAGATTTTGGGTTGTCCCGAGGTCAAGAAGTATATGTGAAAAAGACGATGGTAAGTCTAGAACATGGATTTTGAAAACATCCTGCTCCTGAATGTCACTTCTCTTTCAATACCAATGTTCCTTGGCAATGGAGACATCTGACTGTGTATTCCAGTAGGCATTGCCCTGGCCCAACAAACCTTTCTAAGTTTGATTCCTAAAGTCAAAGCAAAATGTTTTAAAAAATTCATGTCTTTATTACCAATGAAGAAGGCAATACAGTGTGGTCAAATAACTTCACATGCTAGCCCAGCAGTTCAGGGTCTTGGATCTGCATCCAGCCCCCTCAGCTGCTCACGCAGAGACCTCTGAGGAGCTCCCACAATTCCTTTCATGCATAGCAAACAAGAGGGGGAAAAAGACATTTAACACCCAAAATGAAGGAAATAAACTAATGAGGTTCCTAAATCACAAAGAATAACTTCTAAAGGCCCATGTAAGAGTTCCCTCTTTACCAAAAGTGGATCTTTCACTCTTCAAGCCCAAGTCAAATCCATTTCCACCTATCCATGCCGAGTGGCAATGCCCCAGGATGGATTTATCAATTGCAATGAATGTGCCACAATAATGAAGGATGTTTATGTGGGAGGGTGTGGGAGGTATGGGGAGTGGGGCATATGGGAATCCCTATATTTTTTGTGTAACATTTATGTAATCTAAATATCTTTAAAAATATATATAAAAATATATTTAATAGCAAAAAAAAATTCTATTTCTACCTAATGATACTCACTCTTCCAAACATTAATGTTTTCATACTTAATCTTGGGAGAACCTAACTATATAGTCTTAGAGGTCGAGGCAAGCCAGACCCATTCTGCTTTTGTTGCCCACCTTGACTTGTAAAGCCCTGGAAGGAAATGCCACATTCCTGGTTACACAGAGCTCTGCCGACTGGATGCTACCACCTTCTGCTTTCCCCGGGCAGGTGGGCAGAAGCCAGACTGACTGACTGCAGGGCCTTGCAGGTAGCAAACCCCACAGCTTTACATGTATCTGGTAGGTAGGTCTGTGCCAGTGGGATGAATCTCCGTTTTCAAGGTCCATTGAACATGAGGTGGGCTCAGCTTTCCTGGGACTACTCGGGTTTTTGTAAGGTATAGAGGGTCCTCTTACCTCTGTGCGCACCGCATCGCCCCTGGGAAGCAAGGCTGAGGAAATAGCTTCCTGCATTTATCCTCGAATCCAGGTTTCCCTTTCTTTTCATTATACTTATTTTAGTTACTGACAAGATAACATAGACACCATATTCCAGAAACGTTTAGAAAAAAATATCTCCTTGAAGCGAATATTTTTTTTCATTTTTGTTTACTGCTTTCCACAAACATACATATTTCTGCAGTTACAATCAAAGTGAACAGAACTACCTTGGGTCCTTTCACACCTTTCCTTAGGTTTGAAATGGGGCCTCTTTGGCTCTTAGGAATCGCCACACAGCCTTGGATGCTTGTTGATAATAACGCTTTCAGAAGCTCCGGGTGCCTCTCTGAGAGCTGGCTTCCGGCAGTACATTTTTTCCTACACTTTCCCAGCGTTTGCTCAATGCTGATGTTCCTCTGGGGCACAGCTGGGCTTGTCTTCTTAAAGGAGCGCTCACCCATCTCCAACTCCACCCTGGGTCACCTGGAACCCTCAGCTCTCCTTCACAGAATCCCTTTCCTTGCATTGCTCCTGCATTTGGGGGGTGTTATTCTGGACAAGGGGGTGGAGGGATTAACCCAGGTTGGGTAACTGTCACCTCGTGACCTATGTGTTTTATTTTGATGCTCTTCTCAGACCCCCACAGCTAAAGCTGGTTTGCGTGGCATTTCATAAAGGCCAGGGGTTAGGAAGGGTGCTCAGTGGGGCAGAGCAGTGGTCAGGGCTCAGCTCCGTCTCATTTTGGTAAAGTAAAATGTTCGGTGACAGCATGTGGGCTGGGGAGGAAAGGGACTAAGTGAAGTAAGGGGGAGGCTGTACATCTGGAGGAGAAGGAATTGGAGAGGAACAATCTCCCTAGGAAAAGGGTGCAATGTACCAAGACACCACAAGAGGGCAAAATGGCTACCTTCTCTGTTCCGTTTAAGTCAGAGGTTTTCAACTCTTGCTGTTCCTCAGAATCATCTGGGGAGCTTTTTAAAAGTACAGATGCAGAGTCCTACCACCTACATATTCTGATTTATTTCGTCTGGGGTGGGGCTCCAGCATCAGTTGCAGTGTTACACTAAGTAATTTTGGGTTTTATTGCCATTGGTTAACATAACTATCCCCTTGTCTACTGTTTATTAGCCAGTGTTTCATGCTTGTGCTAGATTTTGGGGTAACATAAGTCAGACATAATCTTCACCTTCAAAAAGCTCACAGATAGACCCATAATGAACAGTTGTTAACAGTGGATAGGCACTATGGGAGAGGAAAGCACATGTGCAGAGGAGCACAGAGGAGGTATGCAGCATGCAGCCCTCCTGGAAGGCTTCTTGGAGGAGGTTAACTCCTGAGTTTCACAGTGAAGGTTAAATAGTTGTTGATGATGGGAGAAATTGGATGAGCCAGAGAGTGCCTTATATACAGAAGCCTAGAGGCAAAGGTGAATGGGACCTTTAAGTGATTCAGGATGGCTGGAGTGTAATACAGAAACAAAGGGAAGTTAAGACTCGAGTTGGGAGTGAATGAGAGCCAAGATGGGGCAGAAAATGTGGACTCTTCTTTGCATTTCTTTGCTGTGAAGGGGAAGAGAGAGCTAGAATGATACATGGGAGGCGAGAGTAGGTAGACGTAGAGTGAGGAAGGATTTGTATGTTGAGGAGAAAATTGAAGATGTAGATGCAAGAAAGGACACTTTTATACCTGAACCCTAAAATACAGAATGACTGCTTGTGATCTATGATCAGAAATATTGTCACTCCATAAAGAACTGGAAGGGAACGGCACATTCAGGAACCATCCTTGGGATCCAGGGCAGGCCTGGCTCATGGATGGGTAGTATGCGGTTCTCCAGTGTCAAGGGCTTAAAAAAGCCTCATATGCTCCACGCCCTGACTTTACTTCAGCCCACTGGCTAATGTAGGCTGAAATGCCACTAAGTATGGGCAAAACCCTGAGAGGGAGGGATCTGTCAGTATGGTCAGAGGGGGAGCCTCAAAGTACTGATAATTTTAAAAGCCTGGAAATTAAACCCAGAAGTTAAACCTCCCAATGTCCAGTCCAGATCTCATTTTGGCAAGCCTGAACCCAGTAAGCAGAGAAATGGGGACAATCAGGAGGGAGTCAAGGCCAAGCACTTAGTGAAAGTGTGTGTCTGCTCCTGTTCCCAAACTCAAAATAAACTGCATTGGCTATAAATTATTTGAATGTCTCTTTTTATACATATATATATGCATACTGCTTCTTAGGATCGAAATGCTCTTTCCTCTCCCACCCACCTGGTTACCCCTATGCATCTTACATAATCTCTATTGGGAGATCTTCTACAGGCATAGCTGCTTTCCCCACTCTACCTTGTGATATCATTAACCTTTCCCACACTTCAATTTTGGGTTTCAATTTAATTTTGGGTTTCTGTATTTATTCACTACGAGGTGAATAAATACATTTAGGTGTATACATTTATTCACCTAAAACTGCTCTATGGACCACTTGAGGGCAGAGCAGCCACCTTACACTATTTGCATGTCTTTGAATCTGAAAACACGCTTGTAGGTAAGACATACATAAAACAAGTCCTGAGTTGTTCATACCTTACATTGGTGGAATTCCAAATGGAGTTCCCTGCGGACTTGGAGTAAGCCACAGCTTCAGGCAAGCTGAGCGCCTTGAAGAGTCCCTGTATTGCCTAAGTAAATGGCATCTCACTTTGTTCTCTCCAGGGAAGGCTCCCCGTGCGCTGGATGGCGATTGAGTCACTAAATTACAGCGTGTATACAACCAACAGTGATGTGTGAGTAAGCCTCATATATTACTGAGGGATTCTTTTCCCAGAAAACTATATATTTGGTAAAGGTTTTAAAGGGAAGCAGGAATACTAGGTATGTCTGTGGAATAAAGTAATCAATGGGCTAGAAAATAAATTTATCAAATTAATGAAGCCACAGAGTAGGCGGTTTTCAGGTTGTAAAAATCACAGGCGATAGGCTTCTGGGTTTCCTTCTGCATGTTGGGGAGAGACTAAAAGTTGTAAATTCCTGATGTCCAGAGGAGGAAGGGGCATCCTGGCTGCCCCTGGCTCCGCTTCCTGGACTGACCTCTGTGCACAGGACCTAGAGCAAAGGAGGCAGTTCACAGCAGCCGCTGGGGGTGGGGGGTGGGGGGTGGGGGGTGGGCGGTGGCTGGGCTGGGGTAAGGGGAAGGGTAGTAAGGCCAGACAGTGGGGGCTATCTCTGCTCACAGCCTGCAGGGACAAGTGGTGGGAGAAAGGGTTGGGAATGTGACTTAAGCCATCTTGTCTATTTTTAGGAGAAAAACTGAGGCCCAGAGGGTTGAAATGACTTGTCTGAGGTGTTTTGCTTCAGCCTGGGGATGGGGAGGGGACTGCCAATTACTGCCTTTAGTCCTCTGCATTACTTTGAGGGAGGGATTGTTATTCCCAGTTTTGGAAGAATATACTAAGACGCCGCGAGAGAGTTGAGTAACTTGTTCAAGATTACATGAGGTGGCAAAGATGGGAGTTAACCTGGAGCTGGCTTAGAATGTCATCAGCTTTCCACAGTACTGCCTTGCTGAGCGGGTTACCCTGGTAGTTGGGGGCAGAGAATTGACTGATCAACCTGTTTGCTGATTATTGGTTTCACACTTGTCTCTTCTGCAGCTGGTCCTATGGTGTGTTACTATGGGAGATTGTTAGCTTAGGTGAGTATCTGTCTTTACTTACCAGGTGAGAAGCTAGGCAAATGGAGTGGGTTGTGCCAGTGCTTTCTCACTGTGTAGTTCCACAGGGCACTATTCCTATGAGGTGCTACCAGATGTGTCTTGGAAATGGAAACCTACAAGTTTAAATGTTAGTGTGTGTTTATTTCCATGTTTCTCTTTTGGAAAGCCCTATATCTAATATCATATTTAATACAACCCAGTGGCCATGAACTTCCTTAGTAGATTGTCTCTGCTTGTGCAAACATGAAGAAGTAGACTTGTCATAGGTTTATTTATACAAGAGAATATTATGGGGCCATTAAAAGTCATTTTTGAAGGTCATTTAATTGCATGTGAAAATATTCATGCCCCCAAAGTATCAAAATTTCACATAAACGATGATCCCAGTCTTATAAATACACATGTGTGTGTGGGGGAAACTGGTAATGAATGCTATTGTGCTTTTCTTCATGCTTTTTGTGCGTTTTCCAAGATTTTTTTTTTTTTACAATAAACATGGATTGCTTTTATAATTAAAATCAAACAATAGCAATAATAGACAAAATAGAAGTTGTATAATATAACTGTAGATTTCCAGTTAGAAATAAGATAAATCTCATTGGTACGATAGCTGCGCTGCGCGAGACAGATTCTGGATGAGAAAGAACACTGTGTGCAATGCCATAATGAGCCCTGTGGTGGCTCTGTCCACTGAAGGAATAGTCACTCTTCATTGTGGTCTACCGCGTCAGCCCAGCTTTGATATACAGTGGAATTGCGAAGGCAGGCAAGATCACATAGGCGCTCACATAGGCCGTGACATGCCTTGTCTTATTCCAGCCTCTTGGGCAGGAGGCAGTCCACTGCCTTCAGCTCCAGAGTGGCTTAAGGTGGCATGGTTTCCTGTCTTCCAGGTGGCACTCCCTACTGCGGGATGACATGTGCAGAACTCTACGAGAAGCTGCCCCAGGGCTACAGACTGGAGAAGCCCCTAAACTGTGATGACGAGGTGTAAGTTGCACGTCACCCTGGGGCCATTTTACCTTATCCTACCTCCTGCTCCTTTCTTGGGCAGGCCAACACTAATGAGGGAGTGATGTGATATACACATGTGCACATATACTGAAATCCCAAATAGCCAAAAAAGGGGGTGTCCTTAATACTAAGACCATTATGCAAAGGGCAGGGAATAACAGCTTTCAAGTATAGAAATCTAGAAGGAATTTAAAGTGATGACTCTTCGGGAGGGTGAAATTGTGAGGGAAAATGAATGTGGAAAACATCTAGGATAAATTCATGAAATTACTCATGAATTTAAAAAGTGTATGAAACCTTGAGATTATTGGGGGATAGAGATTTCGGCACTGTTACATTAAGGAAGATGGATTTCTTTTTCACAGAATCTTGCTTCTGCTAGGATTATTTTTTAGGAGTAAGAATTATTCCTAGAAAAAAATGTTTAACTTTGGTGATATCCTCATTCTTAGAGCTAGCCGTGATAGAAGCTCCTAACTGGTGTGGTTTGAAAGGTGCAACGTTCTACTCCAAAATAGTCTCTTACACATAGGTTAAGCAGATAAGTTATTGTCCAAACTGGGCCACTTCAAAGAGTGAGAGTGCTACAAATGTCACTGGTATAAGGGGCATAAAACCTGGGTGTAAGTGGAGAATCATTGGGTACAGTTTCTAAAATTCCACCTTCATTCTGTAAGGAATGGGAAGATTTTTAGTCATTAAGAAACTTTTAATAAAATACAAATAGCTCTGAAATCTATGATACTCTAGACAGATGGTTCACAGCTTTCTCTGTACATAAGGTTCTCCTGAGGCATTTGTTCAATATGTGGAATCTTGAGCCCCATTCCAAGACATTCTGATTCTGTAAGTCTAGGGTAGGTCCCAGAAATCTGCATTTTAATAATATACATAGTCCTGACCAGATTTGAAAAAGCACTGCCTTAGACCAGTGTTTCCCAAGCTATTTTCCATGGAACACTAGTGCCTTGCAAGATATAAATAATTGATACAAAGAGAAAAGAATTCTTTGATCACTTAAGTTTGGAAAGATTCATGTTAAACAAGTTTTTGGTTTTTGTTATCATTTTGTTTTGTGGCAATATTACTCAAAGCTTTTATTATACCAATCCCTAATTGGGAGATGTAGTAGTTAGCATTTCACAAATTTATTTGAAATTTGAGCATGGAGATTTAGTGTTCCAGTGGAAATGATATCCTGAATGTGTATACCCAGTTCTTTCTGGATGATCAGAATAGCTGAGACCAAGATCCTGCAAGGATGGTACTAGGGTAGGCACAAGATCTATGAGAAGGAAGGGGACTTGAATAGGGAGGTGGGGGGGCCTAAGGAATTTCCTAGGTGCTATACTTTGGTCTTCTGCTGACTAAGTTTAAAGTGAGTTGCACAGCTACCTCTTCTTCTCTTTTTTCCTTTCCTACACTTGGCCATGCCCAGGATTGAAGCACAAGTCATAGAGTTAACCCTTTAACTCTATTTTTTGAAGGTATGATCTAATGAGACAATGCTGGCGAGAGAAGCCTTACGAGAGACCTTCATTTGCCCAAATATTGGTGTCCTTAAATAGGATGTTAGAAGAACGAAAGGTGAGTATAGAATTCAACCCAAAAGCTTTTTAATTGGAATTCCTGATGTGCCCACTGTGGCTAATAAAATGTAGTTGACACAACTGAACCAATTCTTCTTGGTATACTCCTAGGTATTATAAGGACATAAAGAAGCATGTGCTCCCTCATCCAACTTTAAGGAAGTTACAATTTGGGGGAGGGGGGAGGCAGAAATAAGATTTCAATACAAGAAAAGAGTCACACATGCTAGAACATATAGAATCAGTCTATTAGAGCACAAAGGAATCATATCAGTTAAATAGCTCTACCCTCTAATTTACAGATGAAGAAACAAAGGTGAACGTGACTTGTGCAAGGGCACACAGCAATCAGTCAGCAAAGCCTGGCTTCAGGTTACAATGGCAAGGATCAGGAAACCTATAAAATTTCTAGATGGTAGTTGACTATATTGATCTGGGACTCAAAAGACAAGTCTGGGTTAGGGAAATAGAATTTGAAAGTCATGAAAATCCAAGTGGCAGTTAAACTAGAGATGTGTGTGAGATCACCCAGGGAAATGTGAAGACAGTAAGTAGACAGAGGAGGGACTTTTGGAGACATTTCAGGAGGCACCAATAAAAGACAATGAGAATGCAATCAGAGACTTGGGAAAGAGAGAGCATGGCATTTTATTTGCAGAAGCTATAGGATGCATTTCAAGAAGAAAGGGTCAAATAGGACTAAAGACGGAAGAGCGATCCCAAAACCTAGTCAAAGTGCCCCTGTTAGGCAGCACCAAGGCAGCCTGCATCTCTGACCCACTCTTGCTCTTCCAGATCTACGTGAATACCACGCTCTATGAGAAGTTTACCTACGCAGGAATTGACTGCTCTGCTGAAGAAGCAGCCTAGGACAGGCCATCTTTTCCCCCTTTACCGACATGAGAAATCCTTGATACATGCCAAGAAGATAAGCAAGCCTCTGCCTAGGAGATGTGATATAGAACATAGACATGTATATATTGCTGTGTGTCTGGGACCTTCCCCAAAAAACCCCTGTGTGTGGGTCTATAGTACACTCTGACTCTAATAGGACTGTACACACTGTTTGGAGGAAGAATGTACTGAAATCAGAATGCTGTTTGTGGTTTCATATGCAATAATATATTTTTCTAAAAATGTGGACTTCGTTAGGAAGGTGTGAAAGTACAATTACTGTAATGCGTAACTCATTATTGTCCTATATATTTTTGATATTTACCTTTATATTGAATGCTTTGAAATGTTTTACTGGGTAGAAGTAAAACATTGTTAGTGAACTCAACAATGACCCAATGTTAGAAGGGTGAGAAAAGTGATAGAATTGTAAGAATTCTAACAAGCCATCAGTTAAAGAGTTGAGAGACTGAAAACTCCAAGTGGTGTGAAAGAGATTCCTCTATCTCCAAATTTTCTCTCTTATCTGCAGAAGTTAGGCCAACCTCATTTGGTCATATAACAACTTCGGCATGTATTTCCAGAGCCCATATCCGTTCAGAAAGCTAACATCTAAAAACAGATGTAAAGTTTATTCCTAGAAGCATAAAAACCCTTAGAAGTATAAATAAGTTTAAGAGATAAGTCAATGGCATTTAGTGGTAGTTTCTCTGGTAACACTGATTTATGTATTTTAAGAAATAATAAAAATAGAAAACCTGGAGTTATATTTGGGAGACATTGTGACTTTCATCATATTGTATTGAACTTTGTAAAAAATTTTAGTTTTGATCAGTTGTGAGTTTTCCATTTATACTGTAGGCCATGTTGCACTGAGATCATATAGTAAGTGAATAAATATCTTGCCTACCACATTTTGGTCCAGGTTTGTGTCTCAGAGGTATTGTTAAATGTCTTTATTAGGCTTAAAAAAAAAAATCTGCCTTCAATTTTATCAACCTCTAATTCCTCAGTAATATGCATGTAAAGCTGTTAATGAGGATACTTCACCAGAGATGGGATCTCAGACTCACAAGGTTGGAAAAGTTGGCAGTGTTCTAGAGTCTAGTTCATTTTCTTGAATTTAGGCAGCAAACTTTGTTAGAAAAAAAGTCACTCTCTGGTAAGGTTCCCACGCGAACTGAGGACCTAGAATCTGAACTCCTTTTAACTGAGTTACAATGTAAAGTAGTGGTTTAGCATATTGACAAAGCACTATATTTCTGCCATCTAACCAACCTTATTTATTCAGAAAAGATGACCAGAAAACAAACCTTATCCTAAACATTCCTTATTCACAACAGCATTTTTAAGTAGAGAGAGCAAAAGCAAGGCTGCTGGCATACCACTGATTTGAGCAACTAAATGGAAACTCAAATGAAAAACCAATGAAAATAGGTACAAATATATATATATATATATATATATATATAATAGTTCCTTTGCCTTTTACCTGACTGTAGTGCTGTCAACTCTTGGTTTGCATATACCTGGAACTGAACAAGTGCAAGTGTGATCTGAAAATGCAAATAATGTCCTCAAAGTTTGTGTATGGCTTCGGAATGTACAAGTAAGTAGTGACAATAAGTTTTTTCCTATTATAGCTTGACCTTCCCGATTATCTACTATTTAAGATAATATAAATTTATACCAGTATAAATTTATACCACATCAAGTATGTGACAAAAAGAGATAACTAATAAGTACTTGCAGTAGCAAGAAAAAGGTACTGAGTGATGATTAAGATTTCATTGTAAGTTCGAAATAACAAGGCAGCAAACTTGAGGAGTATTTATTAAGGGTCTATCATCACAGTTAACTGTCAGAAAGCAACCAATTCATGCCTACCACAGAGGCCATACTACTGATTGCCCTGTGAATCGCCTACACCATTGGCAAAGGCACCTTGTGGCACGTTTACAGGATTAATATTGAAGATTCATGGACTTTTACTCAAAGGTAAATAGTCAAATTGAATAAAGTCATATAATTTCCACATTATGAAAAATCAATTAAGAAAGAAGAACTAGCCCCATAAAGGGATTAGGCAATTCATGTGTTGGGAAGACAGATTACAATTTAGTGTGTTTAGAAGACCAATATATGTAACACTGCCTTTTAAAATATATTAATGCATTGCTGATATAAATTTATAAACAAGTAACAGTACACCTAGTTAGAATTAAAATAGATTACACAATAGCCAAATGACCAACACCTTTATGTCAACAGAGCGCACTGAAACTCTTACATTTACTTCCATGTTTTGTGAGGGAAAAATCTCCATTTCTATTCCTGTATAGGAAAGCTAAGAGAAGCTGTGACAATTTTATTAAGGTTGTTGTTGTTGTTTTTTAATTCCAAGCAGTTTAGTTGATGGTTTTAGGTGTTTAGAGAAGAAAAAAAATGTAGGTAGCCTGAGAAATGACTTTGGGGAAAGTCATGGACCCGTCACTCCAACTCTAAACCATCTTCTACTGTTATTCACACAGTAGGAAGAGGAGTAAAAAGTTCAAGCCAGCTTAATTTCTCTCAAGCTCCAATTTTATAAATCAGTGTGAAAATTTAAGTTTTAAAATATGTAATAAATAAGCATCACCAGCATTTTCCTCCTTTTTTTTGGGAAAGTGCCAAGGAACCTCCCTACCTTCATAGACCAAAGTCTATAGCCAGCAGTGGAAGCCAGAGGGTTGGTCGCTGAAGCAGCAATGAAGATATTTAAGATGTTTTTGTGCAAAGTGATTACTTCTTTCCTTTCAGGTCTTCTTTCACCTTCCAGAGAACCAGTTCCATGCAAGCTGTTGCATTTTCACTAGAATTGTGACCTATAAATAGCACAGAATATAAAATAATGCATTAAACTTTTTAAGAAAAAGTGCACCTCCCTAAACAAAATAATGGCAGATACAAGGTTATGTGGTTTTTAAAAGCAGATGAAATTTATCCAAAATATAAAATCTATCCTTCTGGTGAAAATAATAAAGTGATATTTAAGATTAGATGAGAAAAATCATTTGGCCAACACTTCTAAAATGGTAAAATATTTTTCATTTCATTTTTTTAACTTGTGTCTTACTCTAAAAATAACATGGTATTACATGTTAAATTTTTGAAGATTTTATTTTAAATAGGCAATTTTTTTGTTGTTGGTGAATAAAACTTATGTGCATGGTTCAAGATTGTTTTCAACAGAACACTTTATAAATTCTATAATGGACTTTTATGGGAATTCTTTCTGAGATATGAATACTTGTAACAAAGCAGATGATGTAAATCTAAGACCTCTCCAAGAATAGTATTAGTGTGCCCTAGCATGAGTCTGCATTGTTTATAAGTAATGAGATGATTAGAGGTGCAGACCATGTCTTAAGTATCTCTAGGAACAAGTAGCATTAAAACATAATTTCAACAAACTGAAAATTAACTGTCTCTACTGTCTTGTGCATAGGAGGGGCCTATATGGGTTTGTTTGAGTGTTGCTGTGTAGCCATCATACCAGACACTGGTAAATTGTGCACGTGGAGATGCCACTAACATGGTAATTGGTGGTTATGCTTGTTGCACTTGATTTAGCTTATTTAGTGTTATATAAGGTTCATCAAGAAAAAACAAAAGAGCAAGATATACCAATCTGACATAAAGCAAGTGCACTCATAATGAGTTTACTGCATTTGAGCTATTCTTCTTCTAAGACAAAACACATATACTATATATAGGCATACATACATACTTAAACACATATACATATATACACACATGCACACATAAACTAAATATATATTTATCCTGGGTGAGATAACCCGGGCCCAATCAATTTTAAAGTGTCATTTGATTTAATGAGATGTATACAAGAAAAGAGACATACTGCAAAATTTAGAATGCAATTAGATTTCCACACCAAGAAAAACTTTATGCATGAATTCAAAGGCTAAGCAACTTGATAAACAATTATCTGACCTCTGTTCTCAGTATAATTGTTGTTTTACTGTATGTGGTGCATTCAGGACTGACTAAACCAGGCAGTGGGCATGTAACACTTTTTACACAAGCAGCTGTGAACCTAAGAGGAGAAGCCAGCATCCCACCAAAAAAAGCATTTCCGACAGCAGACCCTATATGACCCACATGGTTTGTTCAGTCAAGTCAGACTGAGGGTCCCAAAACAAATCTTGAGCAAACGGGCTCTTACCACCATCCTGAATGATTCTCTGCAAGTAGTCAGCTACCAAGCTCCTAAGGGAAGCTTCTGTGAGGTGAGCCTAGGCGATGAGGAAACATAACTGTCGTGTCCACAACAGAAGTATGGATTAACTGTCAAGCATAAGAGAAAAATCCATTGGAAGCCCTTCAGATAAACACTCGCAGCACAGAATAAGGATAATGTGCGTAGTGACAATAACTATGCTACCAGAGCAGCTAACATGGAGCAGCTACCAAGCATCGGGTGCTGGTCCAAGAACTCTTCATGAATTCTCTCATTACTTCTGCAGAGTGACCTAACAAGGTAGGTGTTTTTACTGCCCTTATTTTACGGCCAAGGAAACAGGTTTTAAGAGGTTAAGAAATTCACCTAAGCTAAACTAGCACAGTAGAAGGAAATCAAATCTAAGCAACCTGACTTTTGAGTCCCTGCTTCCCCACCATGCCACACCACCAGTGCAGAGAGGTTCCAATCATGACTTGAAAAAAAGTTCTGTCAGAGAGCCAGGTTCCTCAGTGATTTACTTGTCTGCCTCTGGGGAGGAGGCAGGGACAAGGGTTCAGTCCTATCTAGTTCCAAATCTTTGTTTACACATGGAAAAAGCTGCATAATTTTTTACTGAAGTTTAGTAAAGTGGGAAATATGGTAAAATCGATATGAAGAGGAGGGATCAGATAGCTGAGAATCTAAAACATGAGGTACAAGTGTGCACTCCTCAGCAGGAGATCTGTATTTTGAAAGGAACATTTTAAGATTAGCCTCAGGACAAGACTTATTTAAAGACTGATTAAGAAATGAGGACTCGGGCATTTAAAGTTTAGCAGCTATTACACCATGTCTGACCTAGGCACTTTAGATTCTCATTTACTGCGTCAGCCCCAAGGCCCCAGTTCTTGTCTGCAGGGGCCTGAGTAGGGAACCCAATAGGAAAAGAAACAGCCTGGAAGCGGCAGCAGGCCCTCAGGAGGGAGGGAAGAGGGAATAGGGTGTGTGTGGGGTGTTCCCTCAGCAAACACTGCCTGGGTGCTGACCCTGTCTCCAGAACTAGGGGCACAATGTTTCTGCTCTCAGGGATTTTCAGAGTAGTAGGAGAGAGGGAAGAGTGCAAGCAGCTAAATCAGCTTAGGGGACAAGGGATGTCTTCCCTAAGAAGGTGACACTAAAATTTAGAGGGCCATGGTGGAAATGGAGAAAAATAGGAAAATTCATGAGGTACCTGAAAGGAAGAAACAGTGATTACAAGGAATAAAGAAAAGCCATAGTTTGAAATTTTCTGGTCTGAGAGACAGGCACCCAGATAGTTCCTGAAAAGTCAGAGGCAGGAATGTCATGGTGAGAAGTTTAGTTTGGGAGGTGATATCTCTGAGGTGACAGAAGAATATCCCTGTGAAACACTTTCTTATGGAAAACTCATGCTCCCAACTCTCTTTTCCCACAGTTTGGCAGGGTCTGGATGGAAACATGTTCCAGTCTTTTCTCTCACACACAGAGACAACATTGCTATTTGAAGCAAATATCGTAAACCTTGGGTTCTACCTAAAAGGAAAAAAGGCTGATATTCACCTATGAAAATTAAATGGTTTTGTATTCTTGCACTAAAGAAGAAAGAGCGCCTCTTTACATGAAGGTAAGTTCCAGGGTAGCTGAGACAGATATTCAGTAAATGTCCCCAAAGTTCCAGAACTGTGCTGTAGCTAGAAATCACATGTCACTAGTTACAGTAAAATTAATTAAAATTAAATCAAATTAAAATTCAATTCCTCAGTCACATTTCAAATACTCAATAGCCACTTGTGGCTAGTGGCTACCATGTTGTTTGGACAGTGCCTATGCAGAATACAAAATTCTATTGGTTATCAAGGGTTTGGTAAACTTTTTCATAGAGTGCCAGATCATAAATATTTGAGGTTTGCAGGCTAAATGGTCTCTGTCAAAACCATTCAACAGTGCTATTATAGTGTGAAAGCAGCCATAAAGACTGTGTAAATGAATGGGTATGGCTGTGTTCCAATAACAATATTTACCACAAAACAGGTCCAGCCCATGGGCTGTAGTTTATTGGTTTATTACAATAAAATAGTTTATTGTAGTTTATAGTTCTAGAATACAGAACAAAGGACAGACTATACTAACCTGGAATATATTAAGGTGAAAATTTTAATTCCACCATGCGGAAAAAATGAACACGACATTTAATACCAACTTTCTACCTATAAGCTTACCTGATTTTAATGTGAAAAAAAGCTCTAAGTATGTAAATAAAATAACTTGTTAGATAGACATAGGCTTATCCATTTGAATATTAAAGAGAGTCTGTCAAAATAATTATTTTGGTTTTATCATAATTGTTTATTATTCTTTCTGATCTTGATTAGCCAAATGATGTTAGCTGTTTTAGACTGGTTCTGGTGTTTGGTAGTTAGAGTATTTCATCAGCACAGATGATGATTCTTGTTTTCTTGGTTAATGGGACAAATCAAATAATCAGTGATAACACAATGGTAATGACTACTACCTTAACACATCTAGATTCGTAAAAAAATAAATAAATAAATAAATAATAAGAGGCTGTGATTCTTTACCTTAAAAGCATGCAGACTATGTTCAAAACTATGTCCAATTAATACAGTGTCAGCACTAAACAGGTTCAACAAGATGGCTTGCACATCACGGATTGATGTCTTAGTATTCTTGAAGTCATCTTCCACCACACCAGAAAACCTAACCCAACAAGGCACATAAAATGTGTAAGTAAACAAGGTAGCTCAGAGGGAGGGGTCCATCAGTTACAGCTGGAAGACGTTACTGCTGGAAAAAACAAAGATCTCATTTACATGACTTTCAACTACCCCTTTGGTAATCTAGGAAAATTTGTAATATGGATTAATAACGCAAGGCTGTGGGAAATCAGAGAGTTCATGTTAAATTCTAATCTTTGCATATCTGAGTTTTATCAAATACAATTTATCTAAGTGGCCTATCTCTCATTAACGAAAACTTGAAGATAAAATGTGGTAGCGTGGAAAGGCAGGTGGAGTCCTAGGCAGAATGTAGACTACCTGGGTTTCAACCTTATATGACTTTTATTTATTTATTTATTTATATATTTATTTATTTATTTTCCATATAGTTTTTTGTTGTTGTTGTTTTTTGTTTTTAATTTATTTATTTTTTATTGTGGGTAAAAATAAAAATTTTCACAATACATACCAACCTTATATGACTTTTAGTCTTCCCATCTGTAAACTAGTGGTAATGACAAATCCTACTGGTTTATAAGGGTCTAATGAAAAAGCATGCAGGAAACTATTAACTGAATGCTCAGGAACATGGTTACTGCTATGCTTCACTGAAATTTAGAAGAAAAGCAAGAGCAAAAAATACTGCCAAAGAATTTTCAACCTAACTAAATGGTGATATTGCTGTCTCCTGTAAGAAACAAAAGATAACTGCTCCATCATCTCACTTAGTCAGGAAATGTGATATATGGTTAATCAAATATTTGGATTAAGAAGAAATTATCATAGATTAGTACATGGATTCATTTATTCATTTTATAACTTAAAAAAAATAATGCTGTATATTGAATGCATTTGAAGGTTTTTGTTAAGATTCAAAAGGTTTTTTTAATCACAATGCAAGCCTCTCAGCCATCATTTTGCCATTATGAATATCAATAATTATCAAATATTTCCTTTTGTATATCTGGACCTCTTCCAGAAAGAAGTTAGGGGAGATCTAAAACCCATGAAAAAATAAGAACCAATAAGGGTTGAATATTTGAGGCTATTAGGATATGGCCAAAATGAGTAGGAAAAAAAAAAAATCAAATGAGATCAAGAAATTATTATTTTTTTTTCTTTCTTTTTTAAGGATTTATTTATTTATTTACTGTTATCCATTTTTACACCCCTTCCCACTCCCCCCCCCCCGTTTTTGCTGTTTCTGTGTCCATTCGCTGGGCAACTCTGTGTCCATTTTCTGCCCTCTCTTCTCATCCTTCTCCTCCTGTCTTCACTGGGATTCAATCCTTGGAATCTCTGATGTAGGAGAGAGGCATCCTGCCTGTGCAACCTTAGTTGCTGGTTTTTCGGTGCGTCTCATCTTGCCTCTCCCTTGTGTCACTCTCCTATTATGTCATCATCTTGCTGTGTGGCTCGCGGGAACTGGTGGTGCGCCCGCGCACAGGGCCTGGCGGCCCACGCACCTTCTATATATTTTTAAAATTTTTACCAGGAGGTCCCGGGGATCGAACCCAGGTCCCTCCATATGGGAGATGGATGCCAACCAGATATAGCCCCCTGCTATATCTCTTAAGGTTGACCAGAGATACCTAGAGTTACAGTCTTTTCCCATACAGGATGGACATATAATAAATCAGGCTTAGTTTATCACCAGCATTCTAAAAACCAGACCTAGGGAGGAAAACGAGGTCTGGGGACACATGCATGGTTTCTAATATAGCGAATGTTTAGCCCACCCTGATTATCACAGAATCAGGACAGTGAGAATATTCGCATAAGAAATTATTATTAAACAAAATTCATTTTTTTGATAACTACATTTAATGAGTGTTAAATATATACAATCTTTTTTTTTACTGAGCTGTCAAATTTATGTTAGAAAAAAATGCTTGCTAACAGAGTTGCCTATAATTATTCTCAACTTTTATCATCAAAACAGTTTCAAATTTACATGACCACCTTGCTTTATTGTCTTCCAAAATTATTTACACATATATGTAAACAAGCCGAATTTTAAGTGCCTTTGGAGAGTCTGTTATTCAAAGAAAATTGGACAACAAATACATTCACACCAGTAAATAATCACTTCTAAATTTTCACTCTAGAAAAGTTGAGTGTTTCCCATTATATACATAAATTTTAAAGTGTATGAGCCATGACATAGTATGTGTGTGTATATATATACACACACATATACACACCTACATGTAGTATACACCTGCACATGCACACATCTACATGCACACACACCTACATGCACTCAATTCATATATACATACACATACATACATGCATATACACTACACAACATGTTATGCGGTTCATTCCTACACCTTTAGAAAACTCAATTTAAAATTAATCAAAGATATCATTGGATGCTTCATATGAAACTTAAAAATTAAGGGCACATCAGTATTACACTATCTCAAGTTAGCACTGAGTTTGAGTCTGAAACATGTCAGATCTTAATAATGATTAATAAAATTGAATTTGCACTCAACACTGTTATTCTGCATGCCATACCTAAGTTATGATTACTCAGGGTTACGTAAGAAAACAGACTTTCTGACGTAATGGAATGTGTTGAATGTTCTGCAGTTTCAAAAACAATACCCTTAATAAAATGCATACCTAGTGTTATAGTTAATGACTTCTTCATCTGGTTTCACAAATGTATCGTAGACCACCTGGAGGCCGGGATCAACCACTGTCACTTGAATAAGTTCTAAGCCTTTGGCTGTATAGCACTATAAAGGGGAAAATATTATTGAATATACATTTTATATTAAATAAACATTTTTTTCTTTTAACGTCTGGAGTATCTTAGAGAAATTGTTCTGACTAGAACATATACTTTAACCACATCATCCAGTTTTGCTAAAAACTATCAGTGGATTGAACAATATATAAAAGATAATCCAGGCTTTAATTTTTCCTTAATGTCAGAGCATTTCTACCAATAAAATTAATTATTTTCATTTTCTTGGCTTAGCCTTTACAAATCTTTTCATTAGCTATCAGCACTATCCAATAGAACTTTCTGTGGTGAGATGTTCTATTTCTGAGCTGTCCAATATGGTAGCTATTGCCAACATGTAGCTCTTGAACACTTGAAATGAAGCTTGTGCAACTGAGGAATTGCATTTTTATTTCATTTCATTTAAATTTAAATAGCTTCATGTGACTGTGGCAGTTATAGAACTTATTGAATGAATTAAAGAAAATCCACCATAGCTACATAAATATGGCATCATCAAGAATAATAAAACGATGATCACTGACTCCTAAGTGAAAAGCAGCATATATTGTTTCCAGTTAAAGATCTAAAGTTGAAAACTGAACACTGTCCTTCTATATTTATATATTATAATTAAACCAAACACTGTCCTTCTCTCTATATATTATAATCAAACAAACAACCCCACAAATTCTGCTTTCCAAATATACTACCTGGAATAAAAATTTAATTTTATACTTTGTTCTTAAAATGACTATTTGCATGGTATTTGACATTTACAAAGGACTTTCTTTTATATTAATGTACCTGATTCGCACGCCTGCTTTGGAGTTGTTATTAATCCCATATTTTACAGATGAGGGGTCTAAGAGACTTGCTCAAGGGGTTACAGCTGATAAGTTTTGGAACTTCCCATGTCTGTGGTTCTCTACTTTTTAATAATGATTCTCATATATATGAAGATAAATCCTATAAAGGATTTTACTATCTCTACAAAGAATGGTTTTTCTAAAATGTTTAGCAAAGCTTTTATGCTGACTTTGGGATAATAGCAGTATTCATCACATTTTCCAGGCACTTAATATCAGCAATCTGATGATTAGAACAGTCACTAGTTAAGTATAACAAAATTAAATAAAAGGAGAAACATGAACCAATTCCTGGCCTGTCACTTACTGGATGCATGAACTCAGCCAAATCACGAAGCCTTTTTCAGCTTCCCTGCTTCTTGTAAAAAATATGCGAATAACATTGCAGGGATTTGAAGAGAAGGCCTAGGAAAGTGCTTTCCACAAGGTACCATGCTCTGCAATCCTTAGGTAATAAGTAGTGTAATAAGGTAAGATATAAAACCAACTTACCACCTCACAATTCACTGCAAACACACCATGATTACCGTCAGGAGGTGGGAACTTGACGAAAGTCTTCACAAAGCCCGCTATGTTCTCTTTTTGGTCATGAACATGAAACTGAAAAAGTCCAAATTTGCCAAATAAATCACTCTGTTTTTACAGGTGCAAATAAATTCATAAAAGTCTCATCAACAGAAAATTTGTTAATTCTTTCAAATGCTTATTGGCCACCAACGTCAGTGCTAGTAGCAGCAACTCTGCTTCTGAAAGGAGCAGCTTCTGGGTGATGAGCCCTACCTTCGCGACCTGACACCCGGGAGATCCAAGGACACCTTCACAACAGCTGTATTGAGTTTCTAAGCCACCAGGGACTGCAAACCAACCAAACACAAAATCAAAGTCAAAGCAAGCAAGCCTTAGAAGAAATGGCTAGCTCCCAAGAGCATGTGCATTCTTTTACACTCAAAGACCTTTAAAAACACTGAGCAAACCCACAATGTTCTAATATTACTGCTTTTCACACCTTTTTAATATTGTCTACTGGACAGGAAAAATCTACTCCTGTCAGCAAAGTTCTTAGGGGCTGCACTTTGAAGGGAATTATAATTGCCAATGTTCTGAACACCTATTCTTTCCTTCCTCCCTTCCTTCCGCCATCATTTCCCCTGGTTCATCAGGAAGGAAGCCATCGCGGTAGTTTATGACAGAGTGGAGGGTGATTTGGGCTGAGGTGGTGGCAGTAGAGGTGGAGTATGTTTTTGAGAGAGAACAAATAAGACTTGCACATGGGGTAGACGAAAAGGTGTGCTAAAGATGACGATTCTCAGATTTTGGCTTGAGTGAAAAAAAATGAGCGAATTGTAGGGAATTTTTTGTGCTGGAGAAGATGGTGGAAGAAATCAAGAGTCCATCTTCACACATAAAGATCAAGAGGCAATTGGATATTCAGCAAAGGCTGGGGTTCTGCAAAGTCTCCTTGAGGTACACATTTGGGGGCAATAGCAGTCGGATGCTGTTTAAAACCACAGGAAAGGATGAGCTTGTCTAGGGAGAAGGAGTGGAGGAAGAGACAGGGGCCCAGAACAAAGCTCTGAGAATTTCATCAACAAGAGGTTCCAAGGAGGACTGTTTAGCAGAGGAGGTACAGAAGGAGCTGGACAGGGAGGAAGAAGGACGGAAATATGTGCTATTACAGAAGCTGAGAGGAGAGTGCTGCAAAGTGGGAGAATGCTGAAAATATGAGAAAAGGAAATCAGAAACAGGTCCATTAGCTTTGGCAGCCTGAAGGTCAAGGGTGTTGGTTTCAGAAGTCAGTGGAGGGAGTGAAGTCAGATGGTGAAGACAACTCTTAAAGGAATGATCATGTGCAGCAGACAGAGAAATCAGAGTAGCTCTGTAGCAGACTTGGGACCATGGAGGTTTCATTTGTTTAAACAGATGAGAGATACCAGAACGATATGCTGAGGGGACACGCTGGACTTGTAGGTAGGAAAGGGGAGTCTGATGAGTCTTTGTGAAGGAACAAGGGGAGGGAGCACACAGGGAAGGACTCTGATAAGAACAGGGATGCTTCCTCCACTGCATCCGCAGGAAGAAGCAGACAGCTCAGATGTGAATAAATCTAGAGGAGGTGAGAACAGGGTATTATTTCCCAAAGGCTGTTTTCTCAGTGAGGATTAGGCAAGTTTGTCTGCAAAAAAGGAGCTGCAGAGGAAGCACAAAGGAGAAAACTATGGAATGGCCAAAGTAGAAAGCAGGTGACAAGCACATAGAGTCACACACTGCCCATTTGCATTTTGTGAGAAGAAATATAGGGAAGGGCAAAGCCAGCTAAGCCAATGGTTTGACTCCTCCAGGGTTGGGGTTTTGCCATGGGAGTGCAATGGGGCAAGTAGGGCAAGAAATTAAAGCTATTTGCAAAGAAATTATTGTAATGCTGCTACGCAGAAAGAAGTAAGGTCAGGAGGTAGCTGGCTGACTGGAGTGAAGTCTTAAGAAGGCAGAAGAATTGTCCTAGCCTGGGAGTGCTGAGCCCTTGAGCCACAAGGGTAAGAAGGCGTCAGTTTTTAACTGAAACTTCAGAGTCGACAGTTTCTCTTTTTACTGGACTGTAACAAAAATACAGTGAGAGTGAGCTGAACACTATACCACTTCTCTCTGAACAGCCTTTGGCAGTTGTGCTTAACAATACTTGTCAAATAAATGAGGCAGAACTACCAAATACTTGCCTTTATGACTCAACACTCGGCCAAAGGGGTAGTTACATTCCTCTCTCCTAATGTGTTTGCCAGAGGGAGTCACACCATGTATTTTCCCACACCTACAGCAGATCTTCTTAGAAGCTAAAATAAAACATGAAGCGGAATAATTTATGAATGAATGGGGGTCAATAGAAGAGAAGAATGGGCCTGAATGTGGGGCCTTGTTTTTGCATTCTTAACCCTATAGAAAGCAAGTACCCTCCCCAGTGTGATCACACAGGAAGAGAAAAGGTAACAGGATTACTTAAAGGGGTACTTGCTGCTCCAGAGATGCTCAAACAGATGTGCCCTGCCCGCTCCAGGGTCAGCCCAAATGCCAGACAAGGAAACCTGTCTCACTGCTTAGCACCACAGTGTATGTGAAGCCGCCTTGACTAGCCGTCTACTCTAGTACCTAGTAGTAACTTACTGCAATAGGACCCAGGTCTTCTTTATTATTTTATCCCTTTCAGAGTTTACCCATAGCAATTTGTATGTTTATTAAGGTATTGACAGTATCTATGGGCTTGTCACTAGACCCAATCATGAATACTTTTTTTACTAATAATTCTCAGACTGGTTCCTGATGATAACGATAATAATAATAATAGAGGCTTTTATTTGAGTTTTTATTATGAGGCAGGCACTGTGCCAAATACTTTTTATGCATTATCTCACCTGATTCTCACAATAACTTGATGGGGTAGCTAGCATTATCCCCAATATTCAGAACAAGAAGACAGGCTAGGAGAAGTTAAATAACTTTCCCAGCATCCAAAACCAAAGCTGCCTCACTTCCTTCTCCAGAGCCCATGTTCTTAACTGCTAAAATTACTGCCTTCCACCGAAGGGATTCGAAACAAACAAACAAACAACAAAAACAATAAATGCCAAAGAAAATCTCAGTGGAGAATTTCCAAAGATGCAAAAGATGAAGATAAATATTTTCTAGTCACGGGAAAAAATGTCTATAATAACTGCATCTCAAATTCCCATCAACCCTAAGGTTTGACAGTTGTGATGCAGGACATTCTATTTTATGTTTTTGTCCCTGAACCCCACATAATTTTTTTTGTGTGTGGGGATGACTATGATAACTAACAATGCTCAGTATTTGCAGAAAATGTGAAATAAGTCAGATCAATTATAAATCTTTTTAATAAGAATTCTTAATGAAAGGGTATGCATTATTCAAAACATGATATTGCATATGTACATGCATAGTGGTTAAGAATAGGAGCTCAGGAATCATACTTCTTGTGTTCAAATCCCACTTTACCACTTATTTGCTGTGTGACCTTTGACAAGTTACTCAACCTCTCTGAGCCTCAGTTTCCTCATCTGTGTGGGAATAATAATAGTACCTACCTCAAAGTGTTGCTATGAGGATTTAATAAACTAGATTACTCAAATAAAATAAATTACTTAGAGGAAATTAAATAAATAATGCTTTTATCAGTAGTCTAATTATGCTGGCCAGAAACCTTATTTTCTTTAAGATATTTCAGAAACTAGGCCTTCTAGGGTTCCAAAGTCTTAACATATAGGCAGGATAATTCTCTGTCCCATATACTTACCATCATTTACAGGAGTTTTTGTCATGCTTGGATTTAAAATAATACTCCCTGGTTTGTCAGGGTTTAGTTGGGGGTAGTTATTTTCATGTAACTGTTCTTTAGTTAGGAGGTAGTCTTTAAGATGTCTGTAGAGAATAATTCCTGTCAGTTCTAAGAAAAAAAGAAGTTGTTCAATGAAATCCAAATAGCATTTTGTGGGCTTTTTTTATGTAGTGGAATTTGCAATGCTATGATTCTGGTTCATCTTAAGTAAGGTAAAAGGACCCCAAAAGAATTCCAGGTCTTCATATCCATCATCCAACAACAACAAAATTATTATTGTTCCATGCACTACATGAGATACTATGTTTTGGGCGAGAGAAGGACAAGTAAGACAAATATAGATATAGAGGATAAGCTAGGGACTGTATAACGTGATTTTGGTGGTAGATGATGATTGTGGATAATAGTACAAACACAAGAATGTTCCTCTATTACAAGGTGTTAAGAATATGGAGATACCTGGAGAAAATATAACTAATGTAATGTATAGACTATAGTTTACAGTAATATTGTCATATTTTTACAGCAATGACAAAGAAGGTACTATATCAACGCTAAGGGTCAATAATATGGGGGTAGTTGAGGGTATGGGATTTTCCCTTTTGGAGTAATGAAAACATTTTGAAATGGACCAAGCTGATGACAGCACAACTCTGATGAAACTGAAAGGCACTGAGTGTACACTCTGGATGGACTGTACAAGGCAGGGGATTGTGTAATACAGCAAATCCCGTGGTGAATGATGGACTATGGTTGACAGTACAAATATGAGAGTGTTCTTTCATGAGCTATAACAAATATACAATACTAATACATGGTGTTAATAATAGGATGGTTTGAGGGGAAAATATACCAAATACAAGCTATGGACTATAGATAGCAGTAACATTATGATGATGCTCTTTCATCATTTATAACAAATGTGTCACAACAATGTAAGTTGTTGTGGTGATGTATGGGAATCCTGTATAGTATGCATGATTGTTTTGTTAACTCACAACTTCTCAAATTTTATATATATATGTATTTGTAACAACAAAAAAAAAATCATATAGGTAATAGCTACAGCAAATTGAGCATGTCAGAAACTACTCTAAGTACTTTAATTAAAACATCACATTAACCCAGAAAGACTTCATTTTTATAGAAGAAGAAAAAGACCCAGAAAATTAGTCACAACAGATACACAAACCCAAGGCTTCTGGTTCCAAATCATACACAGAGATGCAAAATATTCAGTCAGATAAGGTTATCCCAAAAGCTTACAATCACTAAACATAATGGGAAATATGATGACCCTCACAATAGCAAACTAGCTCTTTGTAGTATCTATTTCCAATATCAAGAATCTTTTTCCAATATCATTAACCCAGGTCCAGATACCCTTACTCTAAGAGATTCTTGAAAATAGTTCCTCTACTATAACCTACAGAATTGAGTGGGAGAAAGTGTAAACTACAATGTAAACTATAATCCATGCTTAGTGGCAATGTTCCAAAATATGTCTATCAATTGCAATGAATATACCACACTAATGAAAGATATTGCTAATGTGGGAAAATGTGGGAGGTATGGGGAGCAGAGCATATGGGAATCCCCTATATATCCTCTGTAACATTTACATAATCCAAGTATCTTTTAAAAAAAAAAATGAAAAGACAAAAAAAAAATCGTTCCTCTAATTTCTCATTAATTCTAGAGGAATTTACCAGGCGCTCTTTGAGAAATCCTTTTGTAAAAGGAAAAATTTATTTGTATGAGAAGTATTAGGAATTCAAAAGCACTTACTTTGTTTCAATTCTTATATAAGAGGCTTTCTTAGAGGATGATCACTAGCATCTGGTTTCATTCAAAAATACAACCAGGAAGCAGAGAGTGTCTGCAACTGCAAGCAATACAGTTCCATCCATCTGCCCCATGGGATCTAAGCTCCTTCTCAAACGGAGGCAGGGTGGGCATCACCATCCCCAAATCCTCAAGAGGAAGGAAGATTGAGGAAGGAACAAACATAAAGGGGGAATGCAACTATGGACTAAAGTAGACTTATTATTATTCTAGCAATGGAAAAACTTGTATCATTGATATAAAGGCAGTAGCCACCAGAGGTTCTGAGAGGAGAGAGAGGGAAGAATAGGTGCAACATGGGGGCATTTTTGGGACATTGGAATTGTCCTGCATGACATTGCAATGGCAGATACAAGTCATTTGACATTTTTTCAAAACCTATAAAATTGTGTGGGCCAAAGTATAAACTATAATTGGTTATCACAATGCTTCAATATATGCTCAACAATTGTAGACATATTTTGGAAGGATGTTGTTAATGTGAGAAAGTGTGGGAAGGGGAGGGGGTGGGGTATAGGCGAATCCTCTATATTTTTTTTTTTTTTTTTTTACCGGGAGGTACTGGGGATCGAACCCTGGTCTCTCCATATGGTAGATGGACGCCGAACATCTTGAGCCACATCCGTTTCCCAAATCCTCTATATTTTTGATGTAACATTTATTAATCTAAAGATTCTTTAAAAATAAAAAATATACATTTTAAAAATACAACCAAATTCAAAGTAACCCTACTTCTCTAGCTTCTTGCTCCTGGGAATTTGTTTGAAATTTAGCCTGAGGCCCCTTCCAGACCTACTGAATCAGATTTTGCATTTTAAAAGGTTCCCAGGTGATTGCAATGCACATAAAGATTGAGAAGCATTGCTCTAGCAGACTGGACATATGTTATTAACATATATATATTTTAAAAGTTCAGAATTCAATTCAAGTATTACTTACATAAAAGTCAATTTTTCTATTTATATTCATTTTAAAAAAGGATATCAGATATGCATAGTATGCACCCAACCCTTCATAAATACAATAGTTCAATAATCGCATTTTATCAAATATGCTTCCTCCTTTTAAGGTAACAATTGCACAGGGCCTATGATTATTATATTAAGCTTACCAGTTTTCTTTTCATTCTTTTTAAATCCAGTTTTCTTGTTGTTACCACTTCCAGACACATCTAAAAGATATAAAAACTTTTATCTTAAAACACTGAATTATTTGTTTGCTTCAAAAAACATAAAACAAGGTTCTATAACATAGTGAAAATATTTTTATCTTAAGATAAACAACTAATAGAGTTTATCTTGAGATCAAACATCTTCATAACCAATTCCAAATTGGAAAAAAAGTTAAATCAATTTAACTGTCTCAGGACATTATATTTGCCCAAGCCAAAATATTTTGCATATTGTATAGAGTATGCCTAAATTTTAGTCAATAACAGTTGGCAAGACATTTCTATCTTCACTGGGAATATTTAAAATATGTAGTTATTAATAGACATCTATTTTCTATTTCCATGTGTTATATTCTTTATGAAAGGAAGATGGGGAAACAAAACACAAGATTAGAATGAAAATGCTAATCTAACAGACCCTGTATGTTTTAAAACATGTATTTAAATCTACTTAAAGTGTAATACATAAAAATGCCATAAAGAAATGACAAATGAACAGTTTTTATATTCCTGAAACTGAAACAGGTTTTCTAAATCACAAAATCCATAATCAAAAAGGAAAAGATCAATTACACTTTGAAAATAACTTCTATATAATTAACTTTATTTTTTATTTTTTTTTAAGATTTTATTTATTTACTTTATCCATTTTAAACCCCCCCTTCCCCATTTGCTGTTTTTGTGTCCATTTGCTGGGCAATTCTCTGTGTGTGTTTCCTGCCATCTCTTCTCATCCTCCTCCTCCAGTCTTCACCAGGATTCGATCCTGGAGACCTCCGATGTAGGAGAGAGGTATTCTGCTGCCTGCGCCACCTCAGCTCCTGGCTTCTGGAGCTTTCGGAGCATCTTGTCTTGTCTCTCCTCTGTTACGTCATCATCCTGCTGCATGGCTCCCGGGGCCCGACAGCTCAGCGGCACACAGAGCCTGGCAGCCCATGCGTCTTCTATATATATATTTTTTATTTTACCGGGAGGTCCCGGGGATCGAACCCAGGTCCCTCCATATGGCAGACGGATGCCCAACCATTTGAGCCACATCCGCCCCCCTACATAATTAACTTTATAAACGAAGTTGAAGCACAAATGACCAACTGAGAAAAATATTTGCAGCAAAATATGCAAAAGGCTATTCTACAGAATTTATATATTTTTTAAAAAATAATTTCTCTTTATTTTTAGTATTTGTTTGGCTGTGATTTTTAAATTTATGTTTCTCCCATATCTTAGGTATGACAGTGGTTTTGTCTCTCCAAAACTCAACTCTACCCAACAAAATCTATTCCTCAGTATTTAATATCATGGTTGGTGGTGGTGGTGAATTAGGAAAGACAACGTTTACAAATATTTCTTAGGGGGACAATAATGGAAAAAAAGGTAGAGAAATACTGTTCCACAAGAAGGTGCATTACTTTTATTAACAGAAAATAAATTTAAATATCTCACTGATAATCTTACAATGAGGTTATATTTATATGCCCAGTTTCAAATCTAATCTGTTATTTTCAATTAAAATTAATGTCACCTGCACATTCTACTAAAGAGAATATATAGGAAAATAAATTTCACTGAAAATTTAAACATGACCCTACTAGTAACGAATAGAGCACATTTAGTGTCAGGTGTTAGTCACAAGATTTTATCTTGTCATTGAAGTAATAAAAAAAAAAATTACCTTGATCTCTCAGCTTCTTAAGAGTATTTATTGCTATGTTCACACACATTTTTCTACTGCCACAACGTTCATAAATGGACTTTTCTTCTATTATCGCCTAGACCACAAATTGAATAATTAAATGAAAACATGAAACCCAAAGTTTATATAAACAATGAATGCCATTTTCAATTTAATGGGTAAATATGGCAAAATATTTATCTAAGAAGGAATGAGGGAAATACTGGCACATAAATAAAAAGCAACTTATTTTACATTTTGTGTTTATGTTTTTTCAGAAGGAAAGAGAAAAACAAAAACAAAAAACCCATAACACCCTGAGTCAAACCCAAGAACCAGATACTCTGTCTTCATAGTCGAAAAGACCACTGTAAATCTATCCAGGATGAATAGTGTTTGCAAAGCCTACACAAAATTTTTAGGGTACATAATCCCATTTTTTTCTCAAAGCAAGCCCCTAATGTAGCAGAGGCACTTGTTATTATTTTCATTTAAAAAGGAGGAAACTAGGGCTCAGAGTGGCCAAATAATTTGCTTGAGTCACACAGCAAAGGGAAGACATGATCATCTTTTCATTATCCTTCTATAAAAGTTAGTTTCAAAAATTATTAAGCAATTACTATTTCCATGTCAAGGCTCATTATTTAGGGCAGTAAAAGAGATGAAATATGGGAGAAACAGGTAAAAAGAAATAATAAATATTAAATATTATATTATTAATTTGTTATGCACCTATTATATCCAGATTTGTTGCAGGCACATTAAACGTATCCTCATTTAAGCTTCATTGCCACTCTATGAGGATGGGTATCATCATCATCATTTTATGCAAGGAATCTGATGCTCAATAAAATTAAATATCTTTCTTACTATTGCCGACTTAGTAAGTGACCCCAGATGTGCCCAAATGACAAAGCCAAGACTCTTCTCACTGCACGAAACCAGCAGAGAACATGAGCCACAAGGGGTGAGGGTAAGGGGAGGGGGGGCAGGTAGAGAGTAAAGAAGAGAAAACAGATATTGAAAAAGCAAAGCTAGAATAAAAAGGTGACATTTCTCAAGAAGAGGCCCCTCTTTTTGTTTGTTTTTGTACTGCCACTGCTTTTTGACCTATACAGAATCCTGGGGGGGTAGGGGAGGACTGACTTCTGGAATGGTGGCATGAGAACCATCACGAGCTACCTCTCCCATAAAAACAATGAAAATAGTGGCAAAACAACAATAATCAACCATTTCAAAACTCTAAAAATTAGCCAATGCCATGGAACAAAGTGAAAATTCCTATCCAAGAAAAACTACTGAGCCTCAGAAAGACAGTGAGTTCCGACATTTTAACTTGAAGATATTCCTGTGTCTCCTCCTGCCCTAGCTCAGTGACACTGTAGCGAGGAAATATGGCGTCCTTGTGGCTAACAGGGGGAAATGACTTCATCTCGACCTTTACTAAAAGCAGCATCCTTACAGTAGTTCTCTCCAGGGAAACTAGGCAAGAAAACGAAATAAAAAGCATCTGAATTGAAAAGGAAGAAATAAAACTATACGTATAAATGACATGACTTTGTATATACAAAAATCACAAGGAATCTACTAAAAAATCTATTAGAACTAATAATCAAGCTCACCAACATTATAGGATACAAGATCAATATACAAAAATCAATTATATTTCTCTATACCAGCAATAAAAAATCTGAAAATAAAATTAAGAAAACAATTCCATTTACAATATCATCAAAAAGAATAAAACAGGGGAGTGGAAGAGCCTGTTTCCCACGTACAAGGTCCTGGGTTTGATCTCCGGTGCCTCCTAGGGACAGATAAAGAGACAAACAAACAAAAAGATCAACTCTCATTGGGGAACAGATGTAGCTCAGGGGTTGAATGCCTGCTTCCATGTATGAGGTCCTGGGTTCAATCCTCAGTACCTCCTTAAAAAACTAAAAGTAAAAACTAGGAATAAATTTAACCAAAGAAGTACAAGTCTTGTACATTGAAAATTACAAAACACTGGTGAAAGAAATTAAAGACCTAAATAAATGGAAATTCATCTCATGTTCTAGATCAGAAGACTAAAAACTAATATAGAAATGCTTCCCAAATTGATCTACAGATTCAACTCAATCCTTATCAAAATCCTAGCTGCCTTACTTTGTAGACATATAAAAGCCGATTCTAAAATTCATATGGAAATACAAGGGACCAACAATCACCAAAACAATCCTGAAAAAAGAACAAAGTTGGAGGACCAACACTTCCTGATTTCAATACTTCCTACAAAGATACAGTAATCAAGACTGTGTAGTACTAGGATAGACAAAGATCAATGCAACAGAATTGAGAGTTCAGAAGTGAACTCATAAATGACCAATTGATTTTCAAAAAGGGTGACAAGACAATTGGGGAAAGAACATTTTTTTTTTCAACAAATGACATCTGGATATTCACATGCAAAAGAGTGAAATTGGACCCCTACCTCATACCTCGCATAAAAATCAACTCAAAATGGATCACAGACCAAAATATAGGAGTTAAAACTACAAAATTCTTAGGAGATAAATAGAAGTAAATCTTTGGGACCTTAGCTTCTTAGGTATGATACCAAAAGCACATGTGACAAATGAAAAAAAAAAAAAAAAAGATAAATTGGACATCAAAATTAAAAGCTTTTGTGCTGCAAACAATTCCATCAAGAAAGTGACAGGACAACCCACAGAATGAGAAAAATATTTGCAAATCTTATAACGGCTAAGAGACTTATACCCAAAATATATATAGGACTCTCACAACTCAACAATTTTAAAAGAAAAATGACCTAATTTAAAAATGGACAAATGATTTGAATAGACATTTCTCCAAAGAAGGTAAACAAATGGCTAATAAGCACATGAAAAGATGCTCATCATCAGTAATCATTAAGGAAATGCAAATCAAACCACAGTGAAATATCACTTTACTCCCACTATGAGGGCTATAATAAAAAAGACAGACAATAATAATTGTTGACCAGGATGTGGAGAAATTAGAACTCACACAATGCTAGTGGAAATGTAAAATGTTGCAGCCACTTTGGAAAACAGTTTGGCTGTTCCTCCAAAACGTAAACCTATAATTAACAAATGACTCAGCAATTCCACTCCTAGGTGTCTACTCAAGATAAATGTAACCATATAGCCACACAAAAACTTTTAAATGAGCGTTCAGTAGCAGTATTATTCATAATAGACAGAGAGTGGAAACAACCCAAATGTCCATCAACTTTTGAATGGATAAATTAAATATGGTATACCCATATAATGGGGTATTATTTGGCAATAAAAAGAAATTAAGTGCTGGGACATACTACAACATGGATGACCCTTGAAAAAATTATGTTAAGAAAATAAAGCCAATTCCACATATTAAATGATTCCATTCATAAGAAAGTCCAGAACAGGAAAATCTATAGAGACAGACAGAAGTAGATTAGTGGTTGCCTAGAGCTGGGGGAATTGGGAAGTGACTACTAAAGAGTACAGGGTTTCTTTTGGGGTAATGGAAATATTCTAAAACTGTTGGTTGCACAGTTCTGATACTGTGCATTGAACTCTAAACTTTAAATGGGTGAATTATATGGTATGTGAACTCTATCTCAAAGCTGTTAAAAAAAGAATCCTCCAAAATCCTCAAGATAAAGGAATGAACAAACAGAAGGGGGGAATGCAACTATGGACTAGAGACATTATTATTCTAGTAATGGAAGAACTTGTAATATTGATATAAAGGCAGTGGTCACCAAGGTTCTGACGGGAGGGAGTGGGAACAACAGGTGTAACATGGAGCGTTTTTGAGATACTGGAATTGTTCTGCATGATATTACAATGACGGATACCAGCCAATATTCATTTTGACAAAACCTATAAAAATGTGTAGTACAAAGTGTAAACCATAATGTAAACTATTGACCACGGTTAGTAGCAGTGCTTCAATATATGTTCATCAGTTGTAACAAATGTACCACACTAATGAAAGATGTTAACAGGGGAAAGTGTGTGTGGAGGGTGGGATATATGGGAATCCCCTGTATTTTCAATATAACATTTATGAATCTAAAGCTCCTTTAAAAATAAAAAAATAAAAATTATTTTAAAAAATAAGAATCTTGAAATTAGTCTTTCCTCACTCCTACTGCAAGGATCCCCTATTGTGAGGGTAATTTAACTTATACCCCAAACATATCTAGCAATTAGTATCTCACTGCCTTGTGAAGCAGCTATTTTATGGACATTATAGCAGTTGTGATAATGGCCACATTTTGGTCTGAAATCTGCCTCCTGTTACAACTACCCATGGTTCTTTCTATAACCTCCAGAGCAATCTGCATTAGCCTCAGAGAACCGGCAGCACCAAGCCCAAATTTAGTGCTCAGACATGTGTTTGTCCAACAGTATTTTAAATAGAGATTTTAACATAAAAATTCTTGAAAGATTAAAAATCTGTCAATACTGGAATTGAATTCCCAAACTGCAAAAAAATCGGCTGCAGGTGAGGAGGGTCTGTCCCCCTTTAGATGTGGAATATTCCATCCAGTTATCCATGGCCCTTACAACTCTCTATCACTTACAACACCTACTTACACTCATTTATTCCTGGCATCACCTGGATTTGCAACCCCTTGTCAAGACCTTTTTTTCCCAATGAAAACTTTTCAAATCATTGGCGATAGCTGTAAGGCCCCAGTCCCATGCATAGCTTCAGAAACCCCTGGGGACTGAGTATGCTGGGGTATGAGGCCATCAAAAAAGCAAACCAATTCTGCTTAAAGATGGAGAAACAAAGAAAGGAAACGTACACCAGAAGAGATGATTCCTCCCCTCCATATCAAGAAAACATTTGGTATGTTTGATGTACATGAAATGTTATGATAATTTCTTGTTATAAAACAAATGTTTTGAGACAACTTACATTATTCAAGACTGACCTTGTTAAAAGCCTCATGCTCCTTTCCATAAACTTTCAGATATTTCTCAACAAAGAGGTTGATATAGCGTTGTCTTGTTTCGTCAGGTACTTTGAATGAAGATTCTGATGTTACAGAAGCCTGCTTCTGATAAGCCACCTTATATTTTGACATCTTGTTAAATATGGAATTCTTGGTTAGAGCAAAGAAGAACACATGAATTTCTGTTTAACATTCATAGCATTTGTATGAAATAAGTAAACCATCTTAGGCAAGCTCTATATCAAAATGAAATTGAAAAATACGTTCAAGGTTCAAATTCACTAAAAGAAGAATAAATACAAGGCACAAAAATTATATTCAAACATGAAGAAGTGAGAATGCCAAGTCCACACTGCTACCTGTATGTGTACCATGATAGCCGATTAGTCATCTAATCGTACTACTGTTTCCACAGCCATTTCTGAGCTGTGATTTGGTCCTCTGATCAGCATGGAGGAAAGTAGTTTACCATCCTTAAAACAAACATATGTCTCAGTGTCTTGCTGATACCATTTTATGAAGGAAAATGCTGGGACTTAGATAAAATTTATAAAGAACACATGTATACTCAATATTAAGATGGTTCCTGCTATAAACAATTTTAGCATTGCTTTTGAAGGACCTATGAAGACCATGAGAATTCTGGAATGAGCTAATCTGCTTTACTTTGTAAAAGAAAAAGTCAATGTTATCCTTTTTAGTAGTTGTTCCCTTGCAATTGAATGAAATTTTAGGGAGGGAGAAAGCCTCCAAACTTATAGGTAGCTTTCTGCTACAGAATACTTGGCAAACATAAAAAAAGTTATTGCCACAAGTAGGAGAAAAATAACTTGAGGTAAGGTTGTACTATCATATCACTGATGGAATTATTTGCCAAAGGTTTCTTTTTCTCACACACACACACATCACACTGCATGGGGCTTAAAAGGTATATTCCAATGTGAGACTTATCTTTGAAGAAGGTTTAAATTAGTCATAGTCACAGATGTTTTAGATCTATAAAAAAGCCTAATATTTCTAAAGATAGGATAAACAAAATAGGTAAAAGTGACATGCAGACACAAATCATATAATAAAAATAACTGTATCTAACAGAAACTTAAAGAACATTGAAATTTCTAACAGGTCTGGCATTTATCTGAAGTAGGGAACTTCAGACAGACAGAACATAGCCATTCTTGCAGAGGCGATGTATATATGTAGGATATACAGTTATTAAAAATGGAATTCTGTTCTTCGGACCGAGTTTACAATACCTTTACAGGAAAAGCAGCAATACTTTTCACAGGAATGTCTGATCTGCTTGGTTTTTCAGGTGGGTTTTCCCCTGAAAGAACTACATCCAGGTGAAGGCTCTTTGATGCAGGTGAATTTTCTAAGATGTTTCAATGTGTAACAAAAGACAATGGGTACATTTTAATGACATTAGCCACAGAAGATTGGAGTTTAATTGTTAACTGGAGCTTTCACAAACCTCCATTTACAGGTTTGAAAGATGAATAGTTTTGTCTTGAAGACTACAAATGCACATACAAAAATCCCAATAAAGAACTCCAGGATAACTAACCCAGAAGAACAAATGTAGTTAATGAGCTAAGTTTTTTTTAATAAAGCAATTTGTTTCATGTAAAAATGCTTGTAAAATCCCTGCCCTCTATGGCTTAACCTTTAGGGATAAACAGCATGAGATATTTAAGTATCATATTGATCCTATTATATCTTGGAGAGCTGCATGTCACTGATTCAAATACAATTAGTAATATTTGGACCTTATAAGAAATTCTTAAAAATAAGGTAAAATCCTTTTTTTTAGTAAATGATTTAAAATCTCTATGTTTCTATATATAGAGAGATTTTTTCCCCATACGTCCTGAGGCTGTTTTTGGGCTTGAGAGGCTGGACATGCAAATTCTGTTCTGAAGTGGCAGCAACAAAAGCCTGCCCACTCTTAACAGCAGCCATGATCTGCACTGCCTGTTGCTGGGCCCGAAGGATTCCAGTGTGGCATATTAGCGGTGAGACTCGTCCCGTTAATGAGCCAATGATCTCTTTACTGGTTGGTGTCTATAGAGCATCAACACAAAGAAAAGTGATAAAACTGATAATATTCATAAGAAGACTTCAGCTTCTTTTTGTCACATAGGGTCTCTGGGAACCTTGAACCCAAACTTAACGGTAAACTGACTACATTTATAATACCCCATGTGACCCAATTCATGCAGATTTGGACATCCGCAGAAGGAAGCCAAAATAACAAAATTGAGCGACTATTTATAAGAACACTTTCTTGAAATAGAAGGGAAAAAAACCTCATGAAATGACACATTGTATGCATGGAAAAATTAGAATAGCTGACAATAAGATATATCCTACTAAAGTTACTGGAATTTGAAGTTAAAGAAAGAATCCTTTAGGTAACCAGCCAAAAAAATCAAGTGACTTAAAAGAATAGAAATAGCAGGCTAGCATCAGACTTCTCCATAGCAACATTCTTTACCAGGAAAGATTGGAACATACGAAAGAATGCTCAGTTTCACTAGTAACCAAAGAAAGATATCATAAAACAAGGAAATAACATTTCATCCAGATTTGCAGGGTACTAAAAATTATAATATCCATTGCTGGCAAGGGTTTGGAGGGGGGAAACCCTGAATCATTGTCAATTATAAATTGGCATGACCCTTCTGGGGACCATATGGCAAGATGGTTTCAAACACTTAAAATTCATTATCTGTCCAGTTACTTCCATTTGTGAGAATTTATTTTCAGGAAATAATATATATAAAGTCAAGAATTATTTATATATAAGACTTTTTTTTTTAAGATTTATTTATTTATTTACCCACACACACACCCCACCCCACCCCCACCCCCCCGGTTGTTTTACACTCGCTGTCTGCTCTCTGTATGTTCCTCTGTGTCTACTTGTCTTCTCTTTAGGCAGCACCAGGAACCGATCCTGGGACCTTCCAGAGTGGAGAGAGGCACTCAATCTCTTGTGTCACTTCAGCTCCCTGGTCTGCTGTTTCTCATATTGTCTCTCTTCTGTGTCTCTTTCTGTTGCGTCATCTTGCTGTGCCAGCTCTCCATATGGGCCAGCACTCCTGCCCAGGCCAGCTCTCTGCTTGGGCCAGCTTGCTTTTCACCAGGAGGCCCCAAGAATCTAACCCTGGACCTCCTATATGGTAGATGGGAGCCCAATCGCTTGAGTCACATCCGCTTCCCTATAAGACTGTTTTGAGGGAGTTATAGAGCATAGTAAAATAGCATAGCAACCAAAGGGAAATATTAGCCTCCCCAAACTTCCTTCATAAGAAAGAAAGCAAGGGAAGAGAATTAATTTGAGTACTTGTAGGTGTGGCACTAGGAGAGGCATTCAATATTCCTGTCTCACAGATGAGGAAAACAAAGTTCAGAGAATTTAATAACTTGCCCAAGGACACCCAATTATTCAGTGAAGAACTGGAACTCAGGATCTTATTTGTGACTTGGAAGTATAAACTTTTTTTTTTTATGTAACAGAAGGTTCTGTGGTCAGTATATGCCAAGTACAAATTGTATAGAGTCCAGATGAGAGCATTAAAGTTAGTGTTAAATATCATTCAAAAAATTAACTTGAAGAATATTACTCACTGCACTGCTTTTTCAACTTCTTTATATATCAAAAGAACTTCAGCATAAATCACAAGAGGTTAAAATTACTTTGAAATATCATTAATATGTGATTAAAAGCTGTGCAGTGGCAATATATAAGCTCTTAATAACGGGGAAAAAAATGAAGGACACAGAAAATACTTACAAATAGAAATCAGTTTACTGACTGCCCACTTGTATCTCCTGGTGAATGACTAGACAAGCACTAGAATATACTTAAAGGTGGAAATGATAAGGTATGTGCTTTATAAAGTTTTATGTGGGATGGGGAGAAGGAACTAAACAACTTACATTAAACTTGGCAGTGTGTGCAATTCTCTTTTTTGGTCCCAAAGTGTTTTTGTAATATAACATATCCAATTCAATGTGCTTTCCTGAAGCCTAATAGAAGAAAGAAGATTTAGAATCATCTAATTTCAGCATAATAAAGGCAAATTGAGCATGTTTACTGAAAATCCATGGGAATCTAAGCTACAAAAATATTGAGCAACTTAAGAAATAATTAACCAAAAAATCATAGAATTTGGATAATATTCCTTGACATACATACATACCTGTAAAAGAATCCTCTAAACTGGGAAACCAACTATAAATTACTGTATATAATATCTTGGCTTCTGGAAACTGTCTAATCTGCAAGATTCTATGGGTGGTCAATTATCAGGGTTTTTGCCTTGTCATTAGAATATGTTACTGATAAAACCATTAGACTATGGTTTCCCTTAAATTTAGGAAAGGGATAAAGAGAAAAACCCACCAACCTGCTTAGCAGTCTCTCCCTTATGAGCTTCACTTTCTGTGAACTCATTGAAAATTCGAAGACATTTCTCCATGGTGTCATCAGAATCAGAGGGGCTGTCACCTTCAGTAAGCTCCTTATTAGAATCCAACTCAAATAATTTGCTGTCTCCAAAAGTGGCAAAGTCTTGGCCACTACCTCGTCCTATCAGCACATTGTCTTTTACATGTCCATCTGAATAAAAGATTTGGGGCTGGCTTGGTGAATTCCAACATTAATTTTCTTCTTTTTGAGCATAAGTTGTTTTTACATGTTTTTTGTTCTGTGGATAACTTTCATTATGACTTTCTTCCTTTATTTCTTTGTCACTGAGAGGTGTATAAGATATACCTTCTTCTGAAATACAACAAACTCTTTTTCATCACCAAGGCTTCCTGTCTCAGAAATGTGTTTTTTAACATGATACAAGTTTATATTACTTTCAGTATCCAACAAGGCTTCCATAGGCATTTTAGGTAGTCCTTTATTATTGTCATCTATTTGCATGGTTTGTTGGCTTTTATATATTTTTTCTTCTTCTGTGTCATGAATTTGAAGATTTCCCTCCTCCAAGGGGATCATATGTATCCTTTCATCTATATTCTGATGTTGGAAACCTCTGATTAGTTTAAATTTCTTAGAAGCAGGCATGAGTGGAGGTACATCTATTACAAGATCATCTTCATCAGATTCTTGAAGATTTATTTTAATTCTTATTGGTGAAGCATAGGGTCTTTGGCTTTCTGGGGACTCGTGGCAATGTTTGCCCACAGATTTTTTCAAGTGACATAATAGCTGTATGTCAGTTTCATCCTGCCTTGCATTAGATGCTCTAAGCAGCCCTGCAGAATAATTGAGCAAGGGGTCATATTCAATATCAGTTGCTGGAAATTCATTGTCCACCACATACCTTCTAGGCTGACTGCCATTGTTCTTTGATGGTTCATTCCACTTTTCCTTTGGAAGCAGGATGTTTTTAGAGAAATCTTGTCTCACATTTGTGTTGCTCAAGGAGGTAACAGGGCTTGGAGATAGCTCTTCACATGCTAAAGTGAACTTGGAGAGCCTCTTCTGCTTTTCTTCAACCTCAGTCTTGACTGACTCAATTTCTTTGTTGATTCTTTCCAATTCTTCCATAGTTGCACCTAGGGCTGTCAATGGAAAATGAGTACCTTTAAAACTACTTAAAATGAAATGCAGATTCCAGACTATCCTGGACAAATGGCTTCCTAACAGAATGAAATGAACTCTTCCAAATCCAGGCTTAAACACAGGGGGTAACTTACTAACTGATCAGCTCTTGGGAGGAGAATAAGAAATCAATGACTACAAATATGTAAGGGCTTCAAATTTCTAGCTGATTCCCATGACTGACTAAAGTATATGCATGTCTTATTACTAGAATGACTTTACACCACTGGGAGAGGTCTGATATATGCATAATTATTAAATTGTGTCAAACGTGACATGGTTTGGAGGTAAACAATTCATCTTAATCCAGTGACAATTTGGAAGTGGTTCAAACAGCTGAATACCAGTTAGAACTGTACATATTCTCACACAGCAATAAATCTCTTCTGTCCATAAGAAAAAGCCATTTAAAGCATTAGTCTATTTTAGTGGGTCTCAACATTCTCACTATGGTCCTTGATGTTCTACAGAATGCCTAAAAACAAAACAAAGCAAACCCCTCCAACAATAAAAATCTAAAAAAAAAAATTAAAATATTAAATTCCAGAGCAGCTAGATCCACACTCCTGAGGAAACCTAGGAGAGTGACAAGAGACAAGGCTGGAAGTAATGGGCATCCATCCATAAGACCCTGGCAGCTCTTTCCTAATTTTTACTAAAGAATCACAGCCTCTTTCTTCTTTCTAAGATAAACTTTCCAATATCAATTATGAGATCCACTTGCACACTCCCCATTTCTCCCAAAGAAGAGATTTCAGATCTGAGGTATGGGCCAAAGTATTCTTTTTAAAAAACAATTGGTCTTTATTTTAGATAACCTATATGACTTGACAACACACAGGCTTCCTCTCTGAACAACAGACTTTCTCGTGGCTCAACAGCCTTTCAACTTACTGTTCATTTTAATTAAGAAATTAACTTTATTGAGACCCAAAACAATGTACTGTGTTTTGTAACATTTTGTGTGTGGCAGTTTGATTGGGGGGGGGGGGGGGGCGGGGAGACGGGGGAAAAATTATCCTACAATCCAAATATGAACGACTGGGTCTAATTTCTCTTTAAATAAACTTAGAAAGAAGAGTAAATTCTAAATAACCAGCCTGAAATGCATTTTGGCCTAACCTCGGTTTTATATAGTTGCCCTGATTGACGAAATGCTGTTTAAGCAGTACTTTGGGGCACTACGGAAAGCAACGTGATTATGCTTTTCCTTCAATTCACACGCAGTGGCATTTTTTACTCCCCCAGAACCTAGACTTGAAGGGTTCATCTTGAAGTTTGCGGGCACATTGAAAACATTTCTTCAGGCTGGACGTAATGGAGAATAGCTACTTTTGATTTGTAATTACTGCCCGAGTCCCCAGAATTACAAAGACCTAGCTTCCAGTTCCCAAATACCCTTCAAGGAGAGTCCCACTCCCACCACTTTTCACTAGAGTACAGGAAGTCCCTTACAACAATCCACGCTGGGGAGAGGTGAGGGGAGAAAGGGTGAGTCCCGGCAAGGCCGCGCGCAGGCAACTTACAGGCAGCAAACTTGGGGCACGCCTTTTAGGAGCCTGCCTAGGATCCGATGCTCCTAGAAGCTGGCATTTGCTGGTCCTTGCTAGGGGCCCACCGCATGCTCCTCGACCTCTACTCACTGGCCTCGTGACTTTGGCCCAGCCCGGGACTGGAGCAGCGCGGGGCGACACGCCGGGAGTGGCAGGTGCTCAGAGCTCTCTAAGCAGTGCCGGCAGCGGCGCCCCGGGAGGAAGAGGTACCTCGGAACCGCCAGTCCACGCCGATCACCTTCCTGAACATCATCGCGACGCCCCCACTCCGAACCGGTTTTCAGGAGCCGCGGCCCTAAGGGCCTCCCATTGCACCCCTCTCTTGCGTCTGCCTTCCGCGGGAGGGTGGAGGGAAGAGGGGTTAAGGGTTGGCACCGCAGACTCATCCCGGGTGTGCGATGCGGAGTAGACTTACCCTTGAGGACTCTGAAGCAACTTGGTTTCTGGTTCTAAGGCAAGTGCTTGTTATTCTTCTCACCCATCACGCCAGTTTGTAGGAATTGACTTTAAGTACGTAGTAGTTGTAAGTTGAAAACAAGGGTAGAGAAGCACACGCACATATACCAGCCTGATACAACTCTGGTGGTGCAGAATTTAAATTGGGTTAAAGCCCCTCTATAGGGGCCTGGGATGAGGCAGGTTAGAGTGCATAAAGGAAAGGAACTAGAGTGTTTCAGGGTGGAGACAGACAGGTGGGTTAAAATGAAACTGACTTTATTGCACCATTTCAGAAAAAAAATCAGAAGTCCGATTGTATAGAGGGTCAGCAGAGGACAAATTAGAAGACTCCTGCCCACCAGCTTGGGCTGTATGACTAGACTAGGGGGAAGAGGGAGAAGGGAAGATGAACACTAGCAAGGAGCTGAAAAACTGTTGTGTGTGCAGGGCCCACGTGAAGCCTCCCAAAACTACCCGACACTTTTCATGCCTGCTTCCTCAAAATACTGCACCTTACAGTGGTCTCTACAAGCTATGCCACATGTCTGAGAAGAACAAGCCCATTTAAAAAAATATTTACAAACATCTTTTGGCCATTTTAGCAAGAGTGATGCTATATTGATTAACTTTCTCTCTAAGGCTTTACGTTAGCAGTGGAGACAAGTGATACCAATTCAAAAGCAACACTTATACCTATTTCCAATCAAGAAACTCCTTGGCACCTCCCAAGGATGGGTGGAGAAAGAAGATGGGCATGCTTAGTAGACTCCTCCCAAAGCCCTTTCTTACCCATGGCTTCAACATGGCTCTCCTGCACCTGGAGCATCTCCAAGCAGCTGCAACTACCTGCCTCATTCCATTCCCACGGCATCTTCCAGTGCCTGAATCGGCAGTACAAACGCTGGCATTGGTCCCTGGCTTGCTGGCTGTCAAAAGGGCATGGAAAATTGCAAAAGTAACTTCCAAAGGGTAGCATGGGCCGATGCTCAAGGCCAGCCCAGCTGGCTCAGAATCTGTGTGTACTTTTGGCAGAGATCAGGCACTCTGAGCACTCTGTTTCCCTCAAAGGTACCATCTTATATAGTCCATGGCTACTCAAAGGTGGAGCTTTGTGGCTTTCCCAGCCAATGGTAAGAGAGGCTGGAGACTGAGGAGGAAAAAGGAAGTGAGGGGGAATGGATGGTATGGGAAGTGGTGAGTGAGTGTAAAGTGTGTCTGTTCTCCATGGGGAAGAAGATTCCTAGAGACCTAAGCTAGAGGGAGGGAAAACAATTTCCCAAGAGTTGAAAGAACACCTGAGCTAAAAAGCCTCATGCCTGCTGGGTGCAGGGCTACCTTGCTCTTTAAAAGTCCTTTGAATTTTAAGTTTAACCATTAACCTACATGGATCATGCAGAGAACCTGTTTTGAAGCAAATCTTAGCATTGCCCCCTCTAACAAAATGATCTTAGGCCAAATATCTGACTTATCTGAGTTTTCATTTCTTTATTTTTTATTTTTTTTATTTTTGTAGTACCTTTAATATTTATTTATATACATTTTGATAATCAACATATTTGGGAGTTGTCTATTAGTGTTTGGTTGGAGGCATAAAATTTGATTTCCTTTTGTCAACTGGAGAATTATCTAGCCAATTTTCCTGGATGTGATTTTAATCACAAATGGTTGTCATCATTTTTGTACCCCTCAAAATATATTACACTCACATTTGTCCATTCTCTCACTCTTATTTTTTTTTCTTATATAAGGGCAATAATCTTTCACTCTCATTTCTTGATCTGTAAAATGAAGCCACCTTTCATAGAGTAGTAGAAATCAACGTGACATAATTACCAGGTGCCTAGCATAAAATAGGCACTCAATTATATGGTGAGATTTTAGGAGCAATGAAGCCTCCCCCAATCACCCTCCCCACCCCACTATCCACACACATCCACAAAAGTCTCTAATGTTCTGCCAATGGAAACTTACTCCTGAGAAGGGAACAGTATCCCTATTCCAGTTGTCCTCTTTATAAATTGAAATATTCCTGGGGTGGATAGCCTTATAAGTCATTAATAAGTTGAATTAGTCTTTGAGATGCTTTGCTTTTTTTCCAGTATAGCATAATGAGCCCAGATGCCTGGGGAAAGAGAGAAAAAGGGGCCCTTCATGAATTCCCCTCTAGAAAATTTCATGCTGGTATTCCCTCTTTCTCTTCTTCTGGTGTCCCATGTTATGTCAAACAATTACGGATATTCTAGAAATGGGGTGGGAGGGAATCTTTTTTTTTCTGTCTTACTCTTTGTCCTGTAAGAGCAGTCTGGTTGACTTTTTTTTTTTTTTTTACCGGAGGTCCCGGGGATCAAACCCAGGTCCCTCCATATGGGAGATGGACGCCCAACCAGTTGAGCCACATCCGACCCTCTGGTTGACTTTTAAACAGTTCACGTGTGCTAGGAGTCTGTCTAGCACTAATTTAGTTTCATCTCAATAAGACAACTGTTTTGTCAATAGAACATGAACAAGTGTTCTTTTTGCTTTGGTAGGGATGAGGGCGCATGGGTGGTGGTGATTACCCTGAAATTCTTCAAAACGTCCCCAGGTAAGGTAAATATCTAAATGTCCTCACTTTAAAATGAACAACCTATAGTGAACACTTTTCATAAGTCACTTTCCAGGATTATTTTTATTTGATGATGTTCCCACACTTTGAATGATTTCCTTGTGAATTTTCAAGTGAATAATCTTCGTAATAGAATTTTATTTAATATTTCCTTCTTTCAAAGACAACAGAAATTTTAAATACATCTCAGCAGAGTTTCAAAATCATGACATGAATATGAGTCACAAAAGTAGGTACTTTTTATTTTTTTATGAAAAAAGAATGTTTATTCAGGTATGCATTTCCTCACTCAGTACCTCACTCGGTGGTAAATCTGACTCCTCGTTTATACCTGTATCTTCTGAGGCTGTGGAAATCATATCTGTCGTAGTATTAGATTTTGGCCTTTTTGTGCCTGCTCTTTTAAATTCTGAGGAAGTGTTGCCCCAAAGCGTGCTACTCTCAGCACTCTTAGAAAAAGATGTGTCTGATATACCTTCGGATGGGTGAAAATAAGACAGGGTTGCCAGCTCTGGGTTGACTGAGTATTCTTGTTCACATATATTTTTAGAACTGAAAAAGAAAGAACATATATCAAGAATTATTTTTAGTTGTGTACATTTGTAGCTCAACTGAACTTAGAATTTGCAAAATTTAAACCAATATAAATATTCTGTCTAGTGTATTAAAGTTATTTAGTAACTTACTAATGATACTTAGTAATGATATACAGATTTTTCTTTCATTGTAATTTTATTACATTTAATACTTGTGAGAATGAAGCATATTCAGAAGAGAATCCATAGTACTTTTAGCCCAAGACTATCAAAAAAGGAAACATATCTAGATTCCCTATATCCTTTCCAATTGAAATTGATTACTGCTATTTCTCTTTCTAGATGGCTATTTAAAATATTGGGAAAATTTCATCCAGAATATTCCCTGAGTGACAGCCCCTGGTCTTTTCTAAATAGGGGAAATGAAGTCAGACTTATAAATTTGTGGGTTACTGTTTCCTAGCAATCTACCAAAGAGAGGAGGGGGAGAGCTTGATATTATGTATGCTCTAAAGACTCCAGGGGACTGTACACTTACCTCAGCTTGTTCAGTTTGTACAAAGTGATACAACAGATTGTCAAGAGGGTGAAGAAAAGGAAGAGGGTCATCATTGAGATGCCCAACATTAATTTTAGCTTGACTGCCTCTAGCTCTGCAGTTTTGTCTTTGTCCCCAGAGGTCATATCAGAGGCTGAGAGAAAAGGAAAAAAGTGCAATGAAAAGGAGTTATTGTGTTTTTCTAAAGGATTGCAAAGCAATTGCAGGGAAGCTGTCCACCAGCCAGAGTATTGACTGCTCACCACCCACACCCCACCCACCCACTCCCAGGAAATGCAAAAGAGAAGGCTACTCCCCAGGGCCTAGCACTCTTAAATTGTTCTGTTTAATCTCACAGCAATCTTGGAGGAGCTGTACTAGCTACATTTCACAGAATCCCAGATGTTTATGAATCTGCACATGGCACATAGCTAGTAAGTGGCAAAATCTGGTTTCAAATCCAGGTTTCCAGATATCAAATTGTATATGTACCAGATTGTCTCATTGTCTCTACTACAAACCAGTTCAAGACTCTACAGTGATTGCTATTAAAAATTATTAACTTACACACAAGGGTCTAGTCCTTCAGGAGAGAAAGTTGTACATTTTACTTATAGGGCATGCACTGATTTTTCTTTTAGCTAAAAGGATGGTTTCCCCATGATGCTTAAAAGGCTGAAATTACCATTTTATTGCTGGGAAGACCAAAATTTGTGTACTTGACATTAAAAAAATAAATGGAAACTAAATTTATCTTTCTACAATAAGTCATATAATAAAAATCATTTCTGGATCCAGATTTGTTAAGAGTCTTTTTACTAAATATATTCATGAAAATATATCTTCATTGCCAAATTTTATGCTTTCCTGAATATATGACTTAATAAACATTCATTTAATGATGATATTAAATGACTATGTTAATATTTCTTCCCTTTTCTCCAACTCCCTCTGTCTAAATTTTCCAAGGATTTTCATTATTTTCTAGGTAATGATGTCTAGGTAATAAGAAATGACCAACTCCTGTGTCTATATTCTTTGATTTAAAAAAAAATTATAATTGTCAAAGTATAATATTAGTGGCCAATAACTGTTTTCTGGCTTTGGGACAGATTATTTTGGGAACAAACAAATTATGTTAAAATAGGCTGTGCTGGGAGGCGGCTGTGGCTCAATCAGTGGAGCTCCCGTTTACCATATGGGAGGCCCCGGGTTCAGTTCCCGGGGCCTCCTGGTGAGGGCAGGCCCGCCCACACGGCGTGGTTAGCTGACCCAGCGAGCACAAGCAGCAAAGGGGGGATAAATGAATAAATAAATAAAAATCTATATATATAAAAAAAAATAGGCTGTGCTTCTGAATTGCTTTTCTACCTCCTAAAATTGAGTTTGTAGAGAGGAGAACTCATAGTACATTTTATTTATCAAGATGATGGTCAAATTTAGAGAAAGGTTTGGAATTCCTAACCACTAGAAGTTGTGGGAAAACCAATTACAAGCTAGGGCAGTTTTTTTTTCTTCTAAGCCTCAGTTTTCTCATCTGTAAAATGGAGATAATACTGACTTCATAGAGTTGTTGTGAGGACCAACTGACGTAGCAGTGATTGTGGTATGTGCACAAAAAATGATAGAAAATCAATCAGGCTCAATTTAATCACTTAAAAATTAAATAACAGAAATGATGAACTATTTTTTAAATGCTTAAGCATGTATAATTCCTGCATATAACTTTTCTAAGCACAGAAGACTCACTACATTTACTTGCAGCACCACAAGGCAAGTGTTTGTGCTTGCCAAATAATCCAATGGCAGAACTGAGATGATAGGCATTGGATAAATCTCTAATGCTATTTTTTTCTTCAATGGTTAATTTGTAGGGCAGAGGTTTAGGGGGAAAATTACCATATTGGTTTGCAATGCATTTTTTTCATTCAAATCAGGAGTTCTTGTACTCATATGAATATACTTTATCCATTAATGAAAACTACTGCATTCTATTTAATATTCACTCTCCCCAGTCCTCCATTTTGTTTACCTGTTTCAGGAATAGAAGCTACCAAGCAGGAAGATGAGAATGGTCATCTGCAAAAAGGTAACTGGAGAAGAATGTTTAGGAATCATAACTCTCTTAAAACAGTAAATGTTTTCTCCAGTATGATGTTAGCCACTGTGTTACCTCGTTGCATACACTCGACCTTACTAGGGAAAAGAGTGTCACCATACAAACACCAAAATACTTGAGTATTTGTGTACCCATTAATTGAAGTATTCTTTTCTTACCTGGAACTGGGTGAAATAATTCATCTTTTTCAGCTGACCTCTCCATTGTTGTTTCATTTAAAGCTGTTAAAACAAATTGATGTTATGGTAAACGAGTCACTTAGTGAAATTATTGTATGCGTATGTATGTGTGCATATAATATGGTATATACATTACATGTATAATGCATATGTATATTATGAGATGCATACGTTACATTTATACATGTGTGCAAATATAGAAATATGCTATATATATTATACTTATTCATGCATGCGTATAATTATGATATATATTCCTTTTAGACATGTATATTTATAATATTTGATATATAACTTGCATTTAATATATGCATGCCCAAGTGCTTATGTGCATACTGCTCAAAACACAAGGAGGGCAAGAACCTCATTTTAATCATAAATTAAATTGACTGCTTTGCAACAATTGTAGGAGAATAAAACATTTTGGGAGACGAATCAGACAGTATGTGACAGTTTATCAAATTTCTGGGTTTATTATGCATTTGCTATTACAGGTAACAATGGCAGGAAAATTTTGATTTATTGACTCATTGTATTAGAAGTATTTAGACTGATCTTGGCTTTCTTGCATAGGATTTTATAAAACCAAAACATTTTCCTAGCTACCTAACTGTATGATTACCTTCAGATAACATTGTCCAAAATGCAGAATCATTTTGTCCTTTGGTTGTAACTGTTTTAAAAATAAAAACAGGATAACACAATAAGGTAATTTGGATTTAATAAATATGTGATAAAAACATTCATTCATTTGTTTGTTAACTTAATCACTAACAGTTATACCTCAAGTTCCTACCATGTGCCAGACCTTTGCTTGGCAATAGTGTTTTAGTTTCCTAAAAGCTGCTGGGAGCAATATACCAAAAATGGGTTGGCTTTTACGATGGGGATTTATTAGGTTAAAAGCTTACAGTTCTGAGGCCATGAAAGTGTCCAAAACAAGGCATCCTTAGGAGATCCTTTCTCCAGAGCTGCAGCTGTGGGTGATCAGGTACATGACGGCATCCACTTATCTCTCCCTTCTCCCTGGGCCTTGTTCCTTTCAGCTTCTGGCTAAAGTGGCTTCCTCTCAGCTTCTGAGTTCCATTGATTTCAGCTTCTGACTCCTGGGGACTTCTCTCTCAGCTTCCGGGTTCCTCTCTGTCTCTGAAGCTTTTTCTCTGTATCTGTGGCTTTTCATTCCTCCATTTATAAAGCACTCCAATAAGAGGATTAAGAACCACCCCGGGTCACTCAACCTAATCAAAAGCCCATAACTGAAGTTATATAATCAAAAGATTCCGCCTACGATAGGTTTACATGTACAGGAATGGATTAATCCTAAAGACATGTTTTTCTGGGGTCCACAAAAGTTTCAAACTGCCACACTCCACCCTCTGGACCCCCCAAAATATGTGTTCTTTACATATGTAAATTACATTAATTCCATCTCAATATTTCAAAAGCCTTAAGTCATTTCAGTAACAATAGTAAGTATAAAAGCTCATGACAATCATTATAAGCATGTTGCCTGTCCTGGGGCAAAAATTCCCCTCGGGCTTTGGACCTGTGAAACTTAGAAAACAAGTTATCTGCTTCCAGTATACAAGGAGGGACAGTCATAGAATATTCCCATTACCATAGGGAGAAATTAGAAGGGGCCACTGGTCCCAAATAGTTCCAAAAACCTGCAGGACATACTCCATTAGATTTAAAAGTATGAGAGTCATCTATAGAACCATGGTTTCTTCTCCTCAGGGCCCAATAAAGCAGCAGTCCCAGCCTTTCCAAGGGCTTGCCCAGGGCCAATGTTCTCTGTTCCACCCTCATCAAGCATCAGGGTGGCAGCCAAATTCTAGGCCTCACCCTCCAGGAATACTGGAGTGATAGCCAGACTCTCCACAATCTCTGGGGCACAGGCTCAACTCCCTCAGAACAGTGAGGTACAGGCCAAATTCTCCCCAGTCCCCGGGGAATGCATTCCACCCAATCTGAAGCCTGAGGTGGCAACATTCTTCCTGAACAATGGGGCAGAAGGCTGGCATGCTCCACACTCTGGGCATACTCACCCTATCCGCACATATAGGTGGGTTTGTTCTCTGGGCCAGAGAAGATGTCTTCAGTCTATACCTCGGCTTGGACTGGTACTGCCTTTGAAGTCATTTTTCCTTCCATCTTTCCTTTTTTTTATCCCTTTTTGTCTAGGCTGGCAGTGGTTCCGTTCATACAGATCTTGCAAAAAACTTATTGGTTTTGCATGCATGAAACAGGGGCCAAGCCATCAAAAGAGTAAGACTTTCCACAGATCCTTCCTGGATAACTGCATTTCCAAATCTGACTTACACTGAAATGACTGGCTGGTTCCTTGTTCCATTAAATCCTCATCTGGGCCACTGTTCTCTGGGCACTCACTTTCCAGAAGCTCAAAATTTCCCAAACCATCAGTTTCTGGTTTCTTTGTGCTCAGGAGTTCAGTTCTCAGCTTATCCTTTTCCTCTTGTATTTTACTATAAGCTGCCAGGAGAAACCACTGCACTTTCCACATTTCATTTGGAAATCTCCTCAGCTAAATATCCAGCCTCTTCCCTTTCAAATTCTGCTTTCCATCTAACATCAGAACACAATTTTGCCAAGTTCTCTGCCACTTTAAAACAAGGATTATCTTTCTTCCAGTTTGCAATGACACATTCATCATTTCTAAGATCTCATCAGATGTATCTTTAGCATCCATATTTCTCCCAAACAGCCTCTTCAAAGCAATCTAGGTCTTTTGTCAAGCATCTCACATTTCTCCCAAAATCTACCCTTTACTCATTTGTAAAACCATTCCAACATTTTTGGTATTTGCATAGCCACATGTACCTCAACCTCCCATACTCCAGTAAGAGGATTAAGACCCACCCTGGGACATGCAATCTAATCAAAGGCCCTTACCTGAAATAATAAAATCAAAAGGTCCCACCTACAATAGGTTTACATGCACAGGAATGGATTAACCCTAAGGTCATGGTTTTCTGGGGTCCACAGTGGCTTCAAACTGCCACAAAAGTTATCAAAATGAACCCAGGCCTTATGCTCAGGGAACCTACCCTTAATTTTTGGAGTCAGACAAAAATAATTAAGTTGTAGAATAATGAGGGCTTTAACAGAAATACAAAAGTGGTACACACAGAGGACGTAACTGAACTTGTGATGATTAATTTTATGTGTCAATTTGTCTAGGCTATAATACCCACTTACTTTACTGAACACTGATCTAGACGTTGATGTTGTTAACATCTAATATCAGCTGACTTTAAGTAAAGGAGATTACCCTCCAGAATGTGGGTGGGTATCTTCTAATCAATTGAAAGCCTTAAGAGCAAAAACTGAGATTTCCCTGAGAAGAATAAATGTTGTAGCGTAAATACATATATATTTCATTCATTTGGTTCTGTTATTGGAGAATCCCGACTGATATCGATTTGGTTATCAAGAGTGGTTGTAGTGGAACAGAATATTAAAGAGGAGTTTTCTGAATTGGTTCTGGGGATTCTGGAATTAGTTTTCTAATCTGCATAGATTTTAAGGCACTGCTGACTCTATTTCCAGTCATAAAGAGGGTACTGATAGCCCAATGTGATGTAGCAATGGAAATATACAAAATATCACCATTGGATACTCCTAATTAATTACTTATAAAAGGACAGATTCTGGGTGACCATTTATTTGATTCCTTAGAACATTTTTTTTTGTCAAAATAAGAAGTATGATGAAATTGGGGAAAGGAAAGAATAATTTCATTATACTTAATCAAATTCCCAACTCTAGTGCTACAGAAATGACCTGAAAGTTTGTCTTCCCTGAAAGAAACCCTTATCTCCTGTAACCACAGAGCTGAGATTTCTGAAAACTAAACCTGGAGTGTCTCATCCTGCAAGTGACTGAATTACAATGCAAATTGAATTCCCTACCTCACAAGGCATCTGCTGTTAAGGTAAGGGCATTAAATGGTGTCTTAGTTTGTCAGGCTTCTGTATCAAACACCACACAATGGGTTGACCTAAACAATGGGAATATATTGGCTCATGGTTTTGAGGCTAAAAGAAGTCCAACATCAAGTTATCAACAAGGCTTGCTTTCTCCTCAGGTCTGCCTGCCAACAATCCTTGGGGTTCCTTGGCTTGTATCTCTGCCTCCCATCATATGTCAATGTCCTTTCCTTTCTAGCTTATGTGACTTCCTGTTCTTTTCCTAAGGCTTCCAGCAACCCAAACTAAGACCTACCCTCAATTCAATTCAGCCACACCTTAACTAAAACTAACATCTTCAAGAGATCCTATTTACAATGGGTTCAAACCCATAGAAATGCAGATTAAAAACATTCCTTTGTTGTGGTTTATAATTCAGTCTACTACAAATGGGGAGAAATGAGAACCTAAAAATTAGACTGGAGACCTATGAGCATATTTTGATAAAACTATGGATATTGAACTTCTAAATTCTGCTGAGTCTTCTTTGCCAATAGAAGCCCTTCCACACCTGTCTGATAAGATTAACCCTGCTCTGCCTAAGGGACCTGTAATGGCCTCCTCTGAGAAGCTGCTTTACAAGACACTGCTGATTCTCCTCAGGACCTACCCTTACCACCTGTCTTTGCTTGTAGATCTATAACAATATAACTAAACTCAAGTCCCAGCAAGTCCTGAAGGGTGAGGTACAAAGTGTGATCCATTAGAAGGTGATATATACTTAAAAATAAATGCATTATTTTTCCAATTTATATATACAGAAATCTTGGGAATATATGTGGGAATGGATATTAAGGGCATGGAATAATGGTAGAGGGAATGGAAATTTGAATCAGGCTGAATTTACTGATATGGATCCACCAATCAGAAATTCTAGATTGAAAATTGTCTGATGATGTCGAAAAGGCTCTTTTTGGTTGCTTGGTTGGCTGAAACATGGACCAAAAGGTAGCCTACATGAATAAGTTGAAATGCAAGAACTGCCTTGGTATGCTATAAGGAAGGTATCTAAAGGCTGAGGGAAATTTGAATATAAAAGTGGATGTATCAGGGAGCAGCTGTAGCTCAGTGGTTAAGCACCTGGTTCCCATGTACAAGGTCCTGGGTTCAATCCCTGGTACCTCCTTAAAAAAAAAAAAAGGGGGGTGTATCATGTTGAGACCTGCTCATCCACCATGGGAAGGTCTAGAGGACACACCTTTCACCAGGGCTGTGTAAAATAAATATGTGAGGGGAGTCCAGCTTCCCTAAAATGGTCTGTGGTCAGTTGTCTCTGTAGGTCAGAAATTACTGTAGGAACTACTGCCGCTGAACTTAGATCCTTAAATGCAATGAAGATAATTGGATTCTGGGGTGGCATGGGCTAAGTGGTGGCACTTAATCACAAAAGACAAGGTGGGCATGGCTACCATAATGTACAGCAGTCAAAGCAGTAATTAGAGGCCTGTGGCATTGGCCAGATGATCATGGTGTCCCTAGAAGAGAAAGAGATGGGCAGTCTACTAAATTCTTAATTGATCTTTATAAGCAGAAGCATTCAAGAGAGCATAAGGTTAACTTTAATCACCAAAACAAGGTGTCACTGCCTCTCAATCATTTCTTGGACTTCAGCCAGTTTACAGACTCAGAATCCCTTGAATGCTGGGGAGTCTGGGTACCCTTGTGGAAGGACCCTGCTACATTGTCAAAAATTTATAGTTACTCTTTCTCCCAGCCTTCCCCAATGGGACTCAAGATCTTTGACCAGAGTAATTGAGCATTGGGTAGAAGGAAATATCAGACTATTTGGACATAGGCTCTTAGTTAGCACTAATTCCAGGAGACCCAAATGTCACTGTGGCCTTACCAGTCAGAGTAGGGGCTTATGCAGGTAGGAGATCAATGGAATTTTTAGCTCAGGTACAGCTCACGGTGGGTCCATTGGGCCCCCAACAACCCCAATCTGGTGGTTGTTTCCTCAGTTCCCAGAATCCATAATTGGCATAGATATACTCAGAACCTAGAAGAATCCTCACATTGGTTCCCTGACCTGTGGAGTGAGGGAAATTAGGGTGGGAAAGGCCAAATGGAGGCCACTAGAACTCCCTTTACCTAGGAAAGTAGTAAATCAAAAAGCAATACTGCATTCCTGAGTCTACTGCAGAGATTAATGCCACCATCAAGGGCTTGAAGGATGCAGGGGTAGTGATTCCCATCACGTACCCCCATTCAACATGACTATTTGGCTTGTGCAGAAATCAGATGGCTCTTGGAGAATGACAGTGGATTATTGTAAACTTAACCAAGTGGTGACTCTAATTGCAGCTGCTGTTCCAAATGAGGTTTCATTGCTTGAGAAAATTAACATATCCCTTGGTACCTGATAGGCAGCAAAAATCTGGCAAATGCTTTTCTAGATACCTGTTTGTAAAGACCTAACAGAAGCAGTTTGCTTTCAGCTGGCAAGACCAGAGATATGCCTTCACTATCTTACGTCTGATATATCAACTCTCAAGACCTATGTCATAATTTAGTCCTCAGGGACCTTACCACCTTTCCCTCCACAAGATATCACACTGGTCCATTATATTGATGGCATTATGCTGACTGGACCTAGTAAGCAAGAAGTAGCAACTACTTTAGACTGATTGGTAAGATGTGTGTCAGAGGGGAAATAAATCTGACAAAATTTCAGGGGTCTTCTATCCCATTGAAATTTCTAGGTATCCAGTGGTGTAGGACATGCCAACATGTCCCTTCTAAGGCAAAGGATAAGTTGTTGCATCTTGTCCCTTCTACAACCAAAAAAGCACAATGCCTAGTGGGCCTCTTTGGACTTTGGAGACAACATATACTTTACTTGGATGTGTTATTCTAGCCCATTTACCAAGTGAGCCAAAAGGATGCTAGTTTTGAGCAGTGTCCAGAACAGGAAGAGGTTCTGCAACAGTCCCAGGATATTGTGCAAGCTGCTTTGCTTGGGCCATATGATCCAGCAGTTCTAATGGTGCTTGACGTGTCAATAGCAGATAGAGATGCTGCTATTTGGATCCTTAGGATTTTGGAGCAAAGCTCTGGCCATCCTTTCTGAATAACTACTATCTTTTGAGAAACAGCTTTTGGCCTGTTACTGGGCGTTAGTGGAGACTGAACGCTTAAGTATGGGTCACCAATTTACAATGCAGCCTGAGCTGTCTATCATGAGCTGGGCATTGTCTGACCCACCAAGCCATAAAGTTGGGCATGAGCAGTACCACTCCATCATCAAATGGAAGTAGTATATATGAGATCACATTCAAGCGGGCCCTAAAGACACAAGTAAGTTATATGAGAAAGTGGCCCAAATCCCCATGACCCCCACTTTTGCCACATTACCTTTTCTCTTCCAGCCCACACCTAGGACTCTCTTAGGAAGTTTCCTACCATCAGTTGACTGAGGAAGGAAAACCTGGATTTGGTTTACAAATGGTTCCGTATGATATGCAGGCACCACCTGAAAGTGGATAGTTGCAGCACTACAGCCCCTTTCTGGGCTATTGCTGAAAGACAGTGGTGAAGGGAAATATTCCCAGTGGGCAGAACACTGAACAATGCACCTAGCTGTTCGTTTAGCCAGATTATGAGTGTATCCTGTTTTATAAGCTGTGGTCATGGTTGGACTGTGAGGTCAGAGACTTGGAAGGGACATTATTGTTAAGTTGGTGACAAGCAGGTCTGAGGAAGAGGTATGTAGACAGACCTCTCTGAGCAAAAAGTATGAAGATATTTGTGTCCCATGTGAGTGCTCACCAAAGGGTCAGAAGAGAATCTTAATAACCAAATGAATAAGATGACCAGTACTGTGGATCCCAATCAGACTCTTTCCACAGCCACTCCTGTCATTGCCCCTCATGAGCACATGAACAAAATGGCCATGGTGATAGGGATGGAGATTGTGTATAGGTTCAGTAACATGGTCTTCCCACTCACCAAGACCAACCTAGCTATAGCCACTGCTGTGTACCCAATCTGCCAGCAACAACATTGAATCCATGATATTGTACCAACCAGCTACCCAGTGGCAGGTTGATTACATTGGGCCACTTCCAATGTGGAAGGGACAGGACTTTGTTCTTTCTGGAATAGACACTTATTCTGGATACAGATTTTCCTTCCCTGCATGCAATCTTCTGCCAAAACTATCATTTGTGGACTTACAGAAAGCCTTATCCACCATCATAGTACTCCACACGTAATCAATTCTGACCAAGGAACTCACTTCACATCAAATGAAGTGTGACAATGGGCCCATGCTGATGGAATTCACTGGTCTTGCCATGTTCCCCATCACCCTGAAGCAGTTGGCTTGATAGAACAGTGGACTTGCTTTTTTAAGACTCAGTTATAGCACCAGCAAGGTGGCATTACCTTGCAGGGATGGGGCATTGTTCTCCAGTAGGCTGTATATGCTCTAAATCAGCTTCCCCTCTATGGTGCTCTTTCTCCCATGTCCAGGATTCACAGGTCGAGGAATCAAGAGGTAGAAATGGGAATGGCACCAACTCATCATTTCCCCTAGTGATCCACTAGCACAATTCTGGCTTCCTGTCCCTGCAGCCTTATGCTTTGCTGGTCTACAGGTCTTAGTTCCAAAAGGAGGAATGCTTCCACCAGAAGACAAAACAATGATTCCACTGAACTGGAAGTTAAAAACTGCCACCCAGTCACTTTGGGCTTCTCATGCCTCTGAATAAACAGGCAAAGAAGAAAGTTAGTGTGCTGGCTAGGGTGACTGATCCTGATTACCAAAGATAAATGGAATAATACTACATAATACCCTTAGGGCATATCTTAGTACTAGAATTCCCTGCGATAAAAGTCAATGGAAAACTACAACAACTGAATTCAGGTAAGACTATTAATGAATGACCCAGACCCTTCATAAATGAAGATTTGGGTCAATCGTTCATTACCAGCTGAGGTTCTTGCTGCAGGCAAAGGAAATATAGAATGGGTAGTAGAATAAGGTAATTATAATAACAGCTATGACTATGTGGCCAGTTGCAGAAACAAGGACTTTGTTATAAGTATTTCTTTCTTATTTTTGCTTTGAATGTTTGTATGTGTCAAATAGCTTTGTGTTCTTCCCTCCCAGGTCCCCTTATCATATAACATAAGATATATTGACTTTACATTATAATATTTAAGTATTGTTAACTTTATATCATAGTATTTAAGTTACAGGATATCAGGGAGAGGAGTGAACATCAACCAAGGACTTTGCATCCTCTTCTGGGGAAAGATTTGGTACATTTTTTGGTTGTATGCAGGACAGTTGTATTATATTAAGTGAAAGTATGATTTTTTAATTGTCTTTATTTATAAACTAAATATGGTTTAAGGATATTTGTATGGGTGTGAGCTGATAAGGGGTGGATTGTGATGGTTAATTTTATGTGTCAACTTGGCTAGGCTATAGTACACACTCTTTTAATAAAATACTAAATCTAGATGTTGCTGTGAAGGTATTTTGTAGATGTGGTTAATATCTGTAATCAGTTGACTAAGTAAAGGAGATTACCCTCAATAATGTGAGAAGGCATCATCTAATCAGCTGTAAAGCAAACAGGTTTTCCAAGAAGGCAGAAATTCTGCCTCAAGACTGCAACATAAATTCCTGCCTGAAGGGAGTGGGTGTAGCTCAGTGGTTGCATCTGCTTCCCATGTACAAGGTCAATCCCTGGTACCTCCTTAAAAAAAAAAAAAAAAAAATCCTGCCTGCTAGGCTGCCCTGTGAATTTTAGAGGTGCAAGCCCCCACAATCATGTGAACCAATTTCTTAATTCCTTAAAATAAACAAAAAATAAAAATTACATATTGTTTCTTTGGAGAACCATGACTAATACACTCTTCAAAAGGAGGCTCCAATATAGGCTTAGAGGACTAGGAATTATTAGCCAGGCAAACTTGATGAGGGAGAGGTCATTTCAGCTGTGAGTAAACTTAGAGTCATGAGCAGATTCAGTAAACAATGGGAGCTCTAAGTAGTCTGTAGTGAAGAATGTGGATGGAAAATGTGACTAGTGGTAAAACTAGAAAGTTCTTCAATGGCCAGATCATTTCAGACTTGAGTGCCTGGTTAAGAAGTTTGAACGTGACCCAAAAACTAGTGGTTAATTATTAAAGATATTTAAACAGGGGATACCAGAATGATGGGTTTTCCATTTTTAAATATAAAGTGGGTAAAGTTTTATTATTGGTAGTAGTAATAGTGTTAGATGTAAACAAATTCAGAGTAATTAAATTAGAAACATGCTTGGATTGCATGAACTGGAGAAAATTATGTTTTTACATAACTGCAAGTAAATAGCCATTGTCTTCAATTAGACCACTCATTCAAGATCTTAGAGGAGCCATCCTGTGTTGTTATGGTTTCACAAATATTTTATAAGGAACAATATTTTTGGCAGGAAAGTAAAATGGTGATTTTGATTTTGCAACTTCCCTCTCCCAACCCTCCTCCTTCCACCCCCCCCCCCAAATAACCTTAGGAAACACTAATAATTGACTCTAGACAGAGATAAGTTTATTCCTCAAACAGGTAGAAATTTTACATTATCATCAAAAGTAAAGAATAAAGTATATAGTTTTAAAAAGCTCACTTCCTATCCCTTGTCAGTAAATTTGACTCAGACATTCACCATTTAAATGATTTTAGAGTGACTTTAAAATGTAGCAGCTGTTCAAGTTCTTTAAACATGTTATTACTTTATGCTACACTCAGAGCAGTGAAACTTAATTTTTTATGCCATCTAATGATAGGCTCCAGGTATGAGTACAGTTTAGTAACTTTACATACTTTGCGTAAAATTTTCAACTGATTCTTCAGTGGGTTCGGTGGTGGTTTCGGTGGTGGTTTCTTCAGTGGGTTTTTCAGTGGGTGCTTCTGTGACAGTGTCAGCAGATCTGCCCATAGTTGTTTCATTGGGGGCATTTTCTAGAAAAAGGGATAATGGGTTACCAACATATAAGAAATATTGACTAAACATCATGATTAGGCATATTTTAAGCTAAAAATAGAACAAATGAAAAGAGAGGGAAGAATTCAAAGAGATAGGTATTAAAATTTTCCTGAGATAACTTAAAGGTTGAGAAAGGAAGGCAGTTAAAAATAACGTTTTCATGAGAAAGAGAGGAAAGACAAGGAGCAATAGTGTCCCACATCTTCCTTCAGAGGTAAGGAAGACCTGTGGTATAAGATAGAGTGGCTTCGGATGGCTCTCTGTGTGGGACTTGCAGTGATACTATCATGACAGCTTGGTTGCTGGTCAGCATAATGACCTGAAAGAGAAAGGCAGCATGCATGTCCTTGTCACTAGGAAAAAGGCACACGTTATCTTCTCAAAATGGAGTTTTGGGTAAAAGATTTGGGGGCTGCAAATGAAGGATTTTCAGACCCATCTCAGCCTGTAATGTGTCTGTCTAGAGGCTATCACTAAGAGCATGTATGGATAAAAATGTGGGCCATTTTTTTCCATGTAGGTGGCCATTTCAGTTAACTTTGCTTAATACAGGAATCAGTAGGTTCCATATGGAGAACAGGCCGGCCCACCGTAGGAGAAGTCCTATGAAAGTAAGAAAGAATTCAGATTGATCCTACAAACAGCACCATTGCAGGTATCCTGGTAACAAAAAAAAAAAAAAAAAAAAAAAAAAGAATGGAAAAGAGGATATGTTACTGGAATTGACACTGATTCAGGAAGCACTTGAACAATTGGCAAGTAATCTCTAAACTCTACTTTGGAGAAGGTGTCTGGCTTATCTTAGCTCTCCCACTGCCATCAGAGTTTTAGGAATTATTCTTAAGCAATATTTAGCCATAATTATTCAGGAGCTCTCCAGCCCAAGAGAATTGCTTTTCTAAAGTGGCCTCATCACACCAGCTTGTCTGCCTCTGTGAGAGCCACGTTTAAAATGTCAGGGGTTTCTTATACCAATAAAACTTTCTTGGGGAATCTTTTGGGAACACAAATTGTGGGAATAGAAATCAGGGTTTTGGAATCTTTACCATGGGTCCAGTGGTCCTCAATAGCCTGTCTCCTAAGGGAATTTGAAGTACCTGGTCTGCTTAAGAGCTGACTTTCCTTGTCTCATCCCAAAAAACTAGTGATGTTGTTTGCTGTGTTACAAGCAAGATTCCTATGGGTGATTGGTCTACAAATGATGCATGTTTAATGTCCCTATATCATTTAAATCCCAAAGTTTGAAATTACTCAAAATTTTCCATTTGCCAAGTAGCTTTATTAGTAATTAGGCATCACTGAGTTTGGCTTTTTCTCCAAAATTGAAATTGCCAGAGCCAGAGACAGTCTCTCTTCTCTTTCTGTTCACTTTGGTTCTCTTTCTTTTCCTTGATCTCTGTTTTATCCCTAGGTATTCATAGATATGAATTGTTGACACTACAAAGTGAAATTTGGGTTAATTTATATACCTTGGAGACTTTTGATGGCCTCAAAAGTTACATGCTGGCAATAGTTTTATCTATAAAATAGTAATGGTTGGTGGAAGGATTCAAAAAGGAAATAAGAACATTTGAAGCTGAAGGTAAAAAGCAGAAAAGAGTAAAATAAAAAAAGGTCTAAGAAAGACATACAATTCTCTAGAGTCCTAAATTTCTTTAGCTATTATTTAACTTTTCTTCCCACACAAACCAAAAATATGGAGATAAGAAATGTAAGAACTTCCCCACCTTTTGAATTTATTAGTTCAGTGGATATTGAACCCCATTTGTTGGTGTGAGAGGAAGTATGAGGGAAAAAAAAACCTAGAGGATAACTCAGGAGCTCAGTTGGATCCAAGAGTCATAGAATGTGCCCTACAGGGAAAATTTTAGTCTTGTTTAGGAACTAAGACTCCCTAACTTTAGCACCACTAAGACCTTTCTTACCCAACACTTCCTAGTGCTGTTTTGAAATCCTCTTTTAAGGGCTTTTCATACATGAAACAGTGCCTTTCAGTACTTACTATTTTTTAGAACAAAATTCACATCAGTTGTTGCTCTCAAGGATATTTCAGATGCACCATTCGTTGTACTTTGTGTCTTGAATGTATCTAAAAACATAAAATCAAAAGTCATCAAGAGCTAGCTAGATCACTTCGTGTTCTTTTACATTTTTCCACATCTGATTTTTTTTTCTTAAAACATACACTAATTCCAAGGAAAAAATTAAGTACTTGAGTCATTCTTCATCTACCAAACAAGGAGATAGGGCAAGGGCCTATCAAATTCATGGAGGAAATGACTGAACTACTATCCTTGTGTCAAATGACTCCTTTTGAGAAGCAATTGTTGAGGTAATTTGTGGAAAACATAGGATACATAACTGGTGCCTATGAAGATGTGCAATATTATCACTGAATAGACATTATCAAAAAACTGAAAGATATTCGTCTTTAAACCCTCTTTTAGAATAAGGAACACATTCAGTTTTAAAAATATGTAATTCAGTAACAATCAAGGCCTTCAACATATACTTGCATTTACATACACACATAAAAATATCCTTCTCTTAAGATGTGTCAGTTGTGGATTGTAATTTAAAACTAATGAACACCCCACCCTGCCAAAAGGCCAAAGTGAATTGGATCAAGATGGCAGACTGAAAAATACATACGTATGTGCCTCATCTATCGAAATTTCATGAAATGACAGAAGAATTTATATACACACACATCCTTAATATGTACATATATATTCGTTTCCCCAGCACACCCATGCCAAAAACACAAGTGCTATTAATATATCATAATTTTTGAGTAATTCCTGAGAAAGAGGTCAATGGGGGGAAAAAAAGAAACTACAACCTAAAACTCAAGCAGAAGACTGTCATTGAGATAGGACTGGTTGGGAAAGATTTAAGATTTGCCAACAGATAAAAAGATCTGTCAGAGGCCCTAGAGAAATCATGAAGATGATGAATTACAGAGCATCTGGATGCATTTGAAGCAGAAAGGTCTGTCAAGCCCTTTCCCCTTCACTCTTATGCAAAATATTAGACAAAAGCAGTGAATATGGGCAGTGGGGATGGTGATTCATGGACTTGTCCAGGTAAATACTGACCAGGGTATGACAGGGAGTTCCCCCAGAAGATATATTATGATCGTATATTATTATGCAGCACACCTAATTTGGCCAAAATGTTCCAAATGTGTTAAACCTGTAAATGTACAGTTTCAACAATTTCAACAAAATCTGAACCAGAAGAAAGATGAAGTAAACTATACCAAATCATGTCATAATTAAATTGCTTAAAACCAGTGATAAGGGAAAATCTTAAAAGCAGCCAAGGTGGAGGGACATTATGTATAGAGGAACAAAGATGTAAATTACAGCTGGTTTCTCTTTGGAATAAATGAAATCCAAAAGAAAGTAAAACAATGTCTTTAAAGTTTGAGAAAATATACTGCTAAACTAGAATTCTATACCAAATGAAGTTATCATTCAAAACCAAAGGCAAGATAATTTAAAAGATGGAAAGAATTAGTTAGGGCACTTGCACTACATGAAATATCAAGGGAAGTTTTTCAGGAAAAAGGAAAATGGTAGATAAAAATCTAGATCTACACAAAGGATGAAGAGCACCAGAAATGGTAAAGATGTGGGTAAATCTAAAATAATCTTTTCCTAACCTTAATGTTTTTTAAAAATTATTGAGGGAGCAGATGTAGCTCAAATGTTTGAGTGCTTGCTTCCCATGTACAAGGTCCTGGGTTCAATCTCTGGTACTTCCTTAAAAAATTATTAACCATTTAAAGCACAGTAATAACAATGTATTATGGGATTTGCAGCATACATAGAAGTATGATGTGTGGAAACAATAGCACAAAGACCAGGAGAAAGATAATGAAAGTATAGTATTGTAAGATTCTTATACTATATGTGAAGTGATATAATATTACATGAAAGTAGACTGTGATAAGTTAAAAATGTATACCATACTGAGGGCTCTGGAGACACCCAGGTCCTATATAAGGGGGGATAGCCCCAGAGACTGACACCTTATCAGTGGGCTCTATTTTGGAATCTGTGCTCCTGAGAGTGACAGAATTGGACTCAAATAAGTCCTCCCTGCACATGGTTCATCAGTCCCTTCTATTCAAACCTATATGTGATGCTGGAGTTTTTAGGTATATTCCAGGTGTGTGTGGAATCTAGGTGGAGTTGCAACTCCTACCCTACAGCTCAATGGACTCATCCAAGTCACCTGGCGAGGAGACAACGATGGGTAACGGCCATCCCAGGAAATGCAGACGACCTGCAGCTGCAGACAGGATAATCCCACCCACTATATCCATGGGATATAAGCCCTCTCTCACATATGGTGACTCTAGCAATGGAAGAAATTATAACAGTGAGGTGGAGCCGGTGGCCACTGGACACTTTCGGGGCAGGGAGGGGATGTGCAGTTGAAATACAGGGGCTTTTTTGGGACTTGGAGGTTGTCCTGAGTGCCGTTGTGGTGATGGATGTAGGCCATTTTAAATCAGCACATACCATTCAGAACTGTGTGGGAGAGAGTGTGGTCTATGATGTGAACTGTGATCTATGGTTGATGGCAAGGCCCCAGGATGTGTAGGTCCATTGAGGGTGATGGGCCACACTTGTGGGACATGTTTGTGTGGGATGTTGTGGGAGGTGTGGGAGGTGGGGAACATGGGAACTCCTGTAGTTTTCGTGTAATATTTAGGTAATCTAAGTACCATTTAAAAAAAAAATATATATATATATATAAATAACATTTTTGTAAGCAAATGCACATATATGCATATATATATTTATATATCATTTTACAAATATTGGTATGTATTGTGAAAATTTTGATTTTTACTCACAATAAAAAGAAAAAAAATGTATACCATAAATACTAAAGCAACCATGAAAAAACAACCACCAACAAAGAAAATGATAGCTAATTTAACCAAGAAAAAATATAAAACCTAACTGTGATAGTTAGGTTCATGTGTCAACTTGGCCATTGGTGCCTAGTTATTTGGTCAAGCTAGCACTGCCCTAATTGTACTGTGAGGACATTTTATGGACTTAAATCATCAGTGAGTTGATTGCATCTATGGCTGATTACAGCTAAAATCAACTAACGAGATTGCCTTCAGTGATGATAGATGTCTCATCCAATTGGTTGAAAGTCCTAAAAGAGGAAGTAATTTAAGCAGTCAGAGAGAGAATTCCTATCTATTTCACACAACCAGCTTCTTCTGGGGAACTAATCAAGGACCTTCATTGGAGTTCCTGGATTGCAGCCTGCCCTATAGAATTTGGACTCATAGTTCATTAGACAATTTTATAAAATTGTGTAATATTTATAGATATCTCCTGTCACTTCTGTTTCCACTAGCCATAAATTCTTGGGCATTTTGAAGTTGTATATACCCAGAAAAAAAACATGTTCTTAAATCAGTTCCTGTGGGTTTAAACCCATTGTAAGTAGGATCTTTTGATGAGGATACTTCAGTTAAGGTGTGGCCCAGCCCAATCAGGATGGGCCTTAATCATATTACTGGAGTCCTTTATAAGCAGAATGAAATCCAGACAAAGAGAGAGAAAGCCAGAGGAAGCAAGAAGCAGAACATCCAGAAGAACCCAGAAAAGAGAGACCAGGAGACAGGAGACACTGCTATGTGGTTTTTCATGTGACAGAGGAGCCAAGGTTCACCAGCAGACGGCCACAGAATGCCAGTCTTTGGGAAGAAAGCATCGCCTTAATGATGCCTTGATTTGGACTTTCTTTTCGCCTCAAAACCATGAGCAAATAAACTCCCATTGTTTAACCCGACCCATTTCATGGTATTTGCTTGAGCAGCCTAGGAAACTAAAATAATGCCAAATCCGAAAGAGGGAAAAGGGACAGAGAACAGAGGAAAAGAAAACAAATAACAAGAAATTAGACTTAAATCCAACTATATCAATAGTTATATTAAATGTAAATGGTCTAAATATCCCATTTAAAAGGCATAGATTATAAGATTGGGCAACAAAGCAAGACCCAACTACATGCTGCCTACAAGAAACCCACTCCTTTGCAAATATTCTCACTGTCCTGATTTTGTGATAATCAGGGTAGGCTAAACATTTGCTATATTAGAAACCATCCATGTGTCCCCAGACCTAGTTTTTCTCCCTAGGTCTGGTTTTTAGAATGCTGGTGATAAACTAAGCCTGATTTATTATATGACCACCCTCTATGGGAAAGTACTATAACTTTGGGTATCTTTGGTCAACCCTAAGAGATATAGCAGGGGGACGGATGTGGCTCAGGTGGTTGGGTGTCCAACTCCCATATGGAGGGACCTGGGTTCGATCCCCAGGACCTCCCGGTAAAAATAAAAAAAAGAAAAATATAGAAGACACATGGGCCACCAGGCCCCATGCACAGGTGCGCCACAAGGCCCCGCATGCCACGCAGCAAAATGATGACATAACAGGAGAGTGACATGAGGGAGAGGCAAGATGAGATGCACTGAAAAACTAGGAACTAAGGTGGCGCAGGTGGTAGGATGCCTCTCTCCCACATTGGAGATTCCGAGGATCGAATCCCAGGAGGAGAAGGATGAGAAGAGAGGGCAGGAAACAGACACAGAGAGTTGCCCAGTGAATGGACACAGAAACAGCAAAAACGGTGGGGGGTAAAAATGGATATAAATAAATCCTTAAAAAAATGTATAGGGGAGGAAGATATGGACCATAGTTAGTAGTAATACTTTGACGATGCTCTTTCATGATTTGTTAACAAATGTTTCACAACAATGTGGGGTATTTGTGGGGGGGTTATGTGTGGGAACCCTGTATGATGTTATGCATGTTTGTTTTGTAAGTTCACGATGTTTACTGAACACTTATAGTTTATGTATGTTCATTATGAATGATATACTTCAATAAATTGTTTTTTTTTTAAAAAAGAAACCCACACTTTTTTCAATTTCTATTGTTCCATATATGTTTATTTTATGTTTTTATTAGAGAAGTTGTATGTTTACAGAAAAACCATGCAGAAAGTACAAAGTTCTTATATGTTCCCCTTTACTCATACGGTTTCCAAGTTTTTAACATTGTGCATTAGCGTGGTGTCTTTGTAACAACTGAACCAATATTATTATAATTATATTATTAACCATAGTCCACATTTTACATTAAGGTTCACTCTTTGTGTTGTACAGTTCTATGGAAGTAACCCACTTTTATTATAAAGGCACAAAAATAGTAAAAATAAAAGGAAAAAAATATATGCCATATCCATACTAATCAAAATATAGCTGAAATAGCTACACCAATATCAGGTAAAGTAAATTGCAGAGCAAAGAATATTTCTAGGTTAAAGGGTGAACACTGCATAATGACAAAAAGGTCAATTCATTAAGAAGAGATAACAGTCCTAAATGTTTAAGAAGCTAATACTAGAACTTCAAAATAAGTGAAATAAAAATGGGCATTGCAAAAAAACTTGCATAAAAAACAAATAAAAATAGACAAGTCTATTAGTTGCGAATTTCATTATCCTAAACTAGACGAAATCAGTATTTTGAAAATTTGAACAACACTATCAACCCATTAACCTGATGGACATTTATACAACACTCCACCCAATAACAATAGAATATAAATTCTTTTCAAGTAAACTTGGAACATTTACCAAGATAGACCACATTGTGGGTCATAATACACATCTCAATAAATTTATGATTCAAGTCACATATGCATGTTCTCTGACAGTGAAGTTACATTAAAGATCAGAAACACAATGATCTTTGGAAAATCCCCAAATATCTGAGACTAATACTTCTATACAACCCTTGGCTCAAACAAGAAAGAGAAAAATTGGAAAAATATTTTAACTTAATTAAAATGAAAACAATTTTAATCACTTGTGATGATTTGAAGCTGTGTGTACCAGAAAATCATGTTCTAAAGTCTAATCCATTTTATGTGTAAACCCATTGAAAGTAGAATCTTTTGAAGAGATTACTTCAGTTAAGGTGTGATCCACCTCATTCAGGATGGTTTTTAATACTATTCCTGGAGTCCTTTGTAAATGGAATGAAACACAGAAAGAGAAAGCTAAGGAAGCAAGAAACTGAAAGCAACAAAACCTGGAAGAGAAGGAAGAGATCAGCAGATGTCACCATGTGCCTTGCTGTGTGGCAGAAGAGCCAAGGATTGCGGGGAGTCAGTCTTCAGGAAGGAAGCATTGTATTGATGATGACTTGATTTGAACATTTTCCTGGATGGAGTCTAACCATAAGTGAATAAATTCCCATGGTTTAAGCCAAACCATTTCATGGTGTTTGCTTGGAGGAGCCTAGGAAATTAAAACACTATTAAAGCAATAGTTCAGATGAAAATTATAGCACTAAATGTTTATGTTAGAAAAGAATGATCTCAAATCAATGACCTCACCCTCCACCTTAAGTAGTTAGAAAAAGAAGAGCAAGTTAAACCCAATGTAAGTTGAAGAAAGAACATACTAAAGATCAGAATAGAAATCAATGCAGTAGAACACAGAAGACAAAAGAGGAAATTCAATGGAATGATAAATTGGTTCCTTGCAAAGATCAATAAATTGATAAACCTTTAACTAGACTGGTCAGGAAATAAATGAGAGAAAACACAAATTACTAATGTTGGGAATGATATAGGCATTACTGCAGATCTTACAGCTATTAAAAGGATAATAAGGGAATGTTATAAACATCTTCATGCCAATGCTTGACAATTTAGATAAAATGGGCATATTTTTTGAAATTTTTAAACTAATAAGGCGCTCCCAGGAAGATATAATCTAAATAGCCTACAATTAAAACTTCAGGGCCAAATAACTTTACTGATGAATTCTGCCAAGCATTTGTGGGAGAAATAATGCTAATTATACACAAAATCTTCCCAAAAACAGAAAAGGAAAAACACTTTCCAACTCATTCTTTGAGCCCAGCATTACCCTAATACTAAAAACAGAAAAAAGATATAATGGAAAAAGACTATGGAAATATATGCCTTATGAAGACATTTTAAAATGCTTAAAAATTTAGCAAAAAATAAAAAATAATATATAAAAATGATAAATAACATGGTCTAAATGAAATTTAAGGAATGCAAGGTTGGTTTAACATTTGAAAATTATCAATGTAATTCACTACATTGACAGACCACAAAAAGTATTATTTTTCAATAGACTTAGAAAAAGCATTTGAAAAAATCCAAGAGCCATTCATAGTTACAAAAACTCAGCAAAGTAGCAATAGAAAGGTATGTCCTTTATCAACCTAATAAAGGACATCTATGAAAACTATACAGAGCGCATATCATATTTAATGATGAGAAACTGAATATTTTCCTATAGGATCAGGAACAAGGTAAAAATGTCTGCTTTAATCACTTCTATTACATATTAAACTGGAGGTCCTAGCCAGTTCAATAAAGGAAGGAAATTATATAAAAGACATATAAATTTAAAAAGAGCAAGTAAAATCTTCCTAATTTATAGATGGCATGATTATCTGAATAGACTAGCCTAAGGAATCTACAAAAAAAAAGTAAGTAAAACTATTCCGTTCGCTTAGCAAGGTTGCATGACACAAGGACAATATTAAAAAATCAATAGAATTTCTATATACTTAAAATGGGAAAAAATACCATATTCAATAGTATCAAGATATATGAAATACTTATGTATAAATTTGACAGCCGATGTAGAAGTCCTATACACTGAAAACTAAAAAAAATCTGGAATACATAAAATAAATGGGGGATATACCATGTCCATGAATCAAAACACTCAGTATTGTTAAGTTCTCTCCAATCTGAAGATTCAATATAACCCTGCTCAAAATCCCAGGATGCTTTGCTTTGGTAGAAATTGGCAATCTGATTCTAAAAGTTATGTGAATGCAGAAGACTGGCCAAAACATCTTTGATAAAAAAAAAGAAGAGTGACACTACCTGATTTTGAGAATTTTCATAAAGTCACAGTGATCAAAACTGATATTGAAACTATATTGTCATATAGCTCAATGGAACAGAATATAGAGTTCAGAAATAGATCCACAGGTACATGGTTCTTTGATTTTTGACAAAGGTGCAAATGCAACTCAGTGTAAGAAATGCATGAACAAATTGTGCTGGCACAATTGGACAGTCATATGCAAAAAATAACACTTTGTCTTGTACCCATACAAAAATTAATTCAAAATGGAGCTTAGACCTAATTATAACACAACTATAAAGCACTAGGGAAAAACAAAGGATAAGATCTTTGCAGCATTGGATTTGGCAAGGATTGTTTAAATAGGACACAAAAGCACAAATTGCAAAATATAAAAGAAAATAAATTTGACTTAACCAAAATTAATAACTTTAGCTCTTCAAAAAATACTTATGAAAATGAAAAGGCAAGCCACAAGAATGAGAGAAATATTTGTAAGGCATATATCTGACAGTACTTTTATATAAAACGTAAAAAGAAATCTTAAAACTCAATAAGATGATAAACAAACAAAATAAATGAATTAAAAAACTAGAAAAAATAAAACATAACTCAATAAGATGACAATCTAAATAAAAATGGTAAAAAAATTTGGGCACTTCGATAAAGAAGATGCACAGTTGGCAAATAAGCACAGGTAAAGGTGATCAACATCATTAGTCACTAGGCAAATGTAAATTAAAACTACAATGGGTAAAATCACAAAGACTGACTTTAGCAAGCATTGGTAAGGATGTGGAGGAACTGGAACTCTCATACACTGCTACTGGGAATGTAAAATGATTCAAACATTCTGAAAAAGTTCTGCAATTTTTAAAAATGTTATACATCTACCAAATTTTACAGTCATTCCATTCTTATGTATTTAACAAGAGAATTGAAAGCATAAATCCACAGAAAGGGTTGTATACAAATATTAGTAGTCTTTTTTTTTTTCTTTTTTTTTTTTTTTTAAGGAGTTACAATAAAAATTTTTATTTAAGTTTGGATTCACAGAGTAATATGCCTTAACAGGATACAACAGTTAATAAAAACTGAGTAATTATGCATACAAAATTTTTTAAACATTCAAGTAATCTAAGGAGAAAATGCACATGTGTATGGTGGAAAAAAAAGTTTTAAGCATACACAGATTTATATAGACATCATTTTGTTGAACTTGAAAGAAAAATCTTCATTTACAACTTCATATTAACTTGTATATAAAAATAACTTGAGGGAAGCAGATGTTGCTCAAGTGATTGAGTTCCTGTCTACCATATGGGAGGTCCAGGGTTCGATTCCCAGGGCCTCCTGGTGAAAAGCAAGCTGGTCCGAGTGGAGAGCTGGCACACGTGGAGTGCTAGCCCATGTGGAGTGCTGGCCCATGTGGAGAGCTGGCATAGCAAGATGACACAACAAAAAGAGACACAGAAGAGAGACAATGAAAGACACAACAGGGAGCTGAGGTGGCACAAGCGATTGAGCAGCCTCTTTCAACTCTGGAGGGTCCCAGGATCGGTTCCCAGTGCAGCCTAAAGAGAAGACAAGCAGACACAGAAAAACAGAGCAGACAGAGTGCAAAAACAAGAAGGGGGGTGGGGGGAGAGAAATAAATAAATAAATATATATATATATAAGCAATCAGTGCAATTCACTATATAAACAAATTAGAAGGGAAAAAAACAACTTGACCCTACACAAAAGACCCTTTTAGCAACATTCAAAGTAGTTAATTGTAACAAGTTCCGAAGTGGCAAAAATATTCAAACACACACACACACACACACACACAAGAAAAAAAACACACCCACACCCACAAAAAGGCAAATTATGACAAAAAGTATGTGTTAATTTTCTGGAGGGTATCCTTTCCCAAATTAAATAACACTGTATAAAAATCATAATTCTAGCAATGGAAGAACTTGTAACATTGAAATAAAGGCAGTGGTCGCCACAGGTTCTGAGGGGAAGGAGATGGAAGAATAGGTGTAACACGGGGCATTTTGGGGGCATTGGAATTGTTCTGAATGACAATGCAATGGTGAATAAAGGCCATTATACATTTTGTCAAAACCTATAAAAATGTACAGTGCAAAGTGCAAAGTGTAAACTATGATGCAAAGTATTGACCATGGTTGCATGGTTGGTAGCAATGCTTCAATATGTGTTCATCAACTGTAGCAATATACCACACTGGTGAATGATGTTGTTGGTGGGGAAAAGTATGGGAGGGGGAGGGGGATGTATGGGAATCCCCTTAAATTTTCTATATATCATTTGTGTAATTTAAAGCTTTTTTTTTAAGGTACCAGGAACCCACATTAGATCCCCTGAGTTGGTTTTTAATGTTTGTTTTGCTTGTTGTTTGTTTCTATTTTCTTTTGGAAGGCACTGGAACCAAACCCAGGACTTCCCATGTGGGAAGCAGGCACTCAACCGCTTGAACCACATCCGCTCCCTAAAGCTTCTTTAAAAATAAAAGAAAACAGAAAAAAAAAATTGCTGGAAAAAATATTACAAACTAAACCCTGGACATTTACATTTGCGTTCAAGCTATTCTGAACATAGCATGGGGGCACGGATGTGGCTCAACTGGTTGGGCGTCCGTCTCCCATATGGAGGGACCAGGGTTCGATCCCCGGGACCTCCCGGTAAAAAAAAAAAAAAAAAAAGAAGTGCATGAACATAGCAGGAACCCACAGTTCCATTACTTTTCCCACTCACTGCTTTCTCCTCTTGAGGGTCATGATGGGAGTCTGTGCCATTTGAGTGGTATGTGAGAGTTTTCACTGCCCATGGGAGAGTCTACACTTTCATACGCCACACTGAGTTGGTTTATGTAACTACTACCTCCTCTCCCAGTTCTCTCTTCAGAGCTGTTGGAGACCTTATTACCATTTCCTAGAGAAGAAGCAAAGTCATCTTCAGTTATGTTCCCCTCCCTATGAAATCCAGACTCAGACATACTCTGACGGGAGGAGCTGCCATTGCTTGGTCCATTAGCAAGACGACTGCTGTCTTTATTTGTGACCTCTGCCTGTTTTCAGAAGAGGTAGTCCTGCTGGTACTTGGGGCTGAGGTTTGTGACTGCTGCTGTTGGTGCTGAGCCAACTGCTGGCACGTCTCCTTCAGTTGTTGCTGAAGAACGGTACTTGGCATACCCTCTACTTCTTCATCAAGCTGAATGATGAAGTTATTGAGTTCATCCTGACTGCTTTTAAGCTCCTCACTGCATTTCTTCTGTAAAGCCAATTCTGCTTCAAGTTGTGCAATATGTCCCTGGGACAGCTGCCTTCCAAGCTTTTGATTCTCCTGGATAAGCATTTGATACTTCGCCATCAACTTTTTGCCTGTTTGACTCATTTGAGTTTTGACCCAAAAGTTCAAACAACAAGAAAGAAATCCGCAGTCTTATTGGCAAAACTGCTATACAGTGTCTCTAAGTCACTATGCTCAATGTTAAGAGTGATGCACATTCCATTTTTACATTTTATTGGAATTTTAAATGTTCAATTCATGATTAAAAATCTCTAGGTTTTCATTCCTCCAAACTGTCGGAAGATAAAGTGTGCCACAGACTTAAGACTTCTGTTTCTCCATCTGTTTTCTTCAAACAAACATTTCTCAAGTGTCTACATGTTCTAGGAGGGGAATTTTCTGCAGAATAGTCTGATGCCATCAAGCCTCTGAAGCAAGGGGTGGGAAAAAAGCTGAAACACAAGGTTCATCTGATAAGTTTTACATTAACCAGTACAAGCTGGACGGTATAGGAATGTGGTTTTTGTGGACTTTTTGGCTCAAAAACTCTCAGTCTTGGTGTGGAAACAAGTACTTGGCTATTCCACCACAGCTTTCTCAGACAGTCTCAAGACTGTCAGGGAAGTCCTGACTGGGGAGTATAATTTGTTTACCTATCAGGCAGTAAACTTCCAGGCACTCAGTTCATTTGGGGCTTGTTCCAGTTTGCTTTTGTCTGTTCCAGCTCACCTTTCCTTTTTAGGAAAAACAAGTTGGTCACCAGGTCTACTGTTGTTGATCTCAGTTGGGCTGTGCTAGGCTGTTGGACTTGCTTCAGGTACTGGATTTGAGTAGTACATTCTTGCATCTCTTGTTCCTTGGTTGCTAGCCTCATTACAAGGATGTTGTCCCTGCGTGCAGACTCTTGCTCTTGTGGCTTTAATTTTTCTTCAGATTCTCTTAACCAGTTACATCATTAAAGATCCGTGTATTTGTCCTCCAGAGCTCGCTCACATGCTTCATTTTGTTTCCGTCTTAGAATTAACTCATCTCGTGCCATAACTTTGAAGTCTGTTTCATTCCACAGAACGTTTTGGGGAGGAGGTTCTTCGTTGGTCATCTTGAATCCTTTTCAGGCCAACGCCACTCTCTGCCCACGGCCTGTTAGGACCAGCTCGTCGCCCCGGACCGCACTGCTCTTCCTGCCGCCACAAAATGGAGCAAAGGGAGGACTGTAGTCTCTTGTTACAGCAAAAACCTAACCGAAATGCCCATCAACAAGTAAATGGATAAACTGTGGTTGTTTATCAGCAATACAAAGGAACAAAGTATTGATACAGGCAACCACATGAATTAATCTCAAACATATTATGCTTACATGAAAGAATCCAGACAACAAAAGATTATATTCTGTATGAGTCCATTTATATGATATTTAGGAAAATAAAAACTTACAGTGCCAGAAAGCACATCACAGGTTACCTGGGGATGGGGAGGTGGAGAAGGAGAAATAGATTACAGAAAGGCCTGAGGAATTTTTTGGAGGTGGTGGATATGTTATCTTAACTGTGGGTGATGGTTTCATGGTGTATACATATGTCTAAATTCACTGAATTTTGCATTTTAAATATTTGCAGTTATGTGTTAATAATACCTCAATAATGTTGTTAAAATTTTACATCAAGCATACAACTTTATGGTGAAGGAGTCCCATTAAAGTTGGGAACAAGCAAGACAATGATGGCTGCCACCACTGCTACTAATTCAATATAGAGGTATATCCTAAAAGGGGTATGATTTGTACTCCACCATTTTGTGCATAGTTGAGGCAGCCTGGCAGGAAATAGCTTATATATGACTCCTGACTCTGCTTTTTGGTAGCTATGAAACCTGGCAATTTACCTCTCTAAGCATCAGTTTGTTTTTTTCAATCTACAAGAGAAGGTTATTGATCTAATTTCATAGGGTAGTTGTGAGAATCAGCTGAAGATAAAGACCCTCAAGTGCTTTGAAAGCTGTAATGCATAAGTTGTGATTTTATCTTTTCTTTAATTAAGGTTAAGATTTGAGGATAAGTACATTTAATCCTAATTTCTTTCATTTTAATAAGAGCTTTCTTATGAAATCTTCACTTTTTAGAATGGTGTTCCTCATAAGGATGTGGAAAGGAGCCCCAAATGAGTAATGCTGTGTTATATACTATATTTTAATGGACCTTCCAAACATATGGAAAATCACCTCTAAATAAATTCTGGTTAACTCACCAGAGAATCAGGTCAATTGTTATTAATGTGAATAAATAACCATAATGCTATGGTGAACCTTATGTCAGTTGCAAACAATTACCAAGAGAACCTTGTTGAACTTCACAACATCTCATGAAAAATAGCAGGAAATAAGGATTTCATTTTACACACTGAAAAGTCTGTAAAACAAATTAGAATTTAAGAAGTAGGAAATAAGTGAAAATAATTGGGGGTGTTTTAATCAAAACCAGCATAAGCAGAATTTCTATATCTATTGCTATGAACTTTGAAGACTTACATTCTTTTATATCCTTATAATAATTGCCAGTTTTCTCATTAGCAGGAACTTTATTCTTATTCTTCTCTTGTTCCTCTTTTTTTTCTGGTTTAAGTAACGGCATCACATCAGGGAACTCTATTAAAACAGTATGACACACAATGTTTCAGAAATACAATATTGATTTATTTTACTACTTTATTTTTTCTAACTCTGCTTTTTTTTTTTTTTACAAAGGATTTGAAGCAGATATTTAAAATTTAAGTTATACCACATCTCTAATAATAAAATTGATATCATCCCATAGAAAGTTGCCATATACCAATTTTCCATGATTGGGGTAGCCTTCTTGCCAACTATATCTGTGAAAGTTTTAAATGCTAACTTACCTTCAAAACTGGTTTCAAAATCACTAATTCCTGAGGGAAAAACCCCATATAAAAAAATAAGCAATATCAAATTCATTGGGAAAGCAATGTGATTTATCCAGTCATCTACTGCATCTCCTCAGTATTTCCTTTCTGTTGCCCAGCAGGTCCTATGACTAACTTGAACATTATGACATCATTGCCAAATGAGGGTCAGAATGTTGGGTAGGAATTTCCAAAAGCTTTGTGAGTTAGTCTGAAGACAATTTTATCATCAGTACTGTGATAGTTTGTAGCTTTTTTGAAGTAAACCATTACAAGATTTTCTTTGAAAGTTAAGAAATATTTTAATGAAAGAATGTCAGTTATTGGTCCCTGAATTTTAAAGAACCATTAATAATGTTTGGAGGTAAAATGAGAACAGAACTTTTTTGGTTTTCAAAGGATTGCAGATATCATATGTTCTTTGAAATAACTGCAATCAAAATATCTGTTAAAAGCTAGTCAGAGATAGAGAGATTTAATCCAAATGCCGTTCAAGTTCTGACTCATGGCTATCTTGACTATAGTTCTTTAGAAAAAGTTTTCTGAAACATCATTTTGGATTTTAAGACCTATTATTTATAAAATTTTCAATGATTTGTTTGGCTTAAAAAATCTTCATCAGTGAAGCCCATATAACATTTCACATCTAGATTTAGAAATAATTTAATATTTAGTTGATCAGAAGACAACTTTGATATAGATATTTAATGTTATCCTTATATGACTCATATAATAACTAATGTAATAAACAATAAAGAAAAGAAATCAAATGAACAATATCACCAATATTGTTCTTCATTATATTAAAGCATTACTTAATCCTTCCTTCCCCAATTTTAATTATTTTTGATGGATAGCCTCAGCATTAGAGAGCATTCATAATCAAAATGACACAAGCATCAGGAAAAATGCATAAATTTAAAAGGGCTTGAAAGTTTTTTTCACTTTAATGAAATGTCACAAATTAAGTCCAACTTGAGGTCGCCCACTGGGCGTGCCTGGTGAACTGGAGGGTCAGCATGCCAGAACTCTTAATTGCATAAGATAAGGGGAAGCAAAAAGAACTTATCCTAAGAGAAAAGAGCATCAAATAAATGAGGCCCAGGATCAAAGTCTTAGTGAACCAAAAGGAGGTGATTCTATACATAGCCCTGTTTTTCTTTTAGATCTTCCAAACCATTCTCAGGTGAGTCCTGGGAGATGAAGAGACATGAAGTAAAGAGCTGGCAGTACACTGGAGCCCTTTACTTTATATCTCTCCAATAAATTACAGCATAGGAAAGGAGAGAAACAAAACAAGCATGTTCCATATTACTACAGTCTACCATACAGTTTTGGATGATGCAGCTCAGTCATGATGAAATTCAGCAGAATGGAGAAGTACCCAGGGGAAGGGGTGGCATCTAATGGAATTATCAGTTGTACCTGGTGAAAGGTAAGAGTGAGAGACAGCCAGAAAACACGTGTACTACAGAATGCCCCAAACCTGTCACAACACATGGCACAGAGCAGGTACTTAATAAATAAATGAATGAAATACTTTTAATTTAAAAAGCTACTATATCATATCATGTTAATTTTCAAAGAACAAGGATCTTTCAATAAAATACAAGTAAGTTCTTTTGAATAGAACATAATCTTGTTCCTTTCTTTGTAGGACTGTCAAGAATTAACAGTGCCTACTGGGTTAAGTGATGAACATTGATTATCACTATGTACTTTTTTGGGTGCATTATTTTGAGTATTGAGTTTTTGCTTGTTTAGCTTCGAGATAAATTGAAGCATTGTAGTAAGGGCATTTTACTAGCAGAGTGACTTATATGGTAAAGAGGAAATATTTGTTGTTATTAAATACTGAGATTTGAAATTATACCTTTTATCCACAGCTTACTAGAAGAGCCAAGAATATAGTTAAGGGGGAGTGGATGTAGCTCAAGTGGTTGAGCAACTGGTTCCCATGTAAGAGGTCCAGGGTTTGATCCCCCGTACCTCCTAAAAAAAACAAACAAACGGAAAAACCAACTCTCACTGGGGAGCGGTTATAGCTCAGTTGTTGAGCATCTGCTTCCCATGTACTAGGTCCTGGGTTCAATCCCTGGTACCTCCTTAAAAAAAGAGAGAGAGTGGATGTGGCTCAAGCAGTTGAGCACCTGCTTTCCACATGGGAGGTCCCAGGTTTGGTCCTCGGTGCCTCCTAAAAACAAAAAAACAACAAGAAAACAAATGAAAAAAACAACTCAGGGGAGCTGATGTGGCTCAGTGGTTGTGTGCTGGATTCTCAACTGGTTCACTCCCTGGCCCAGGTATTTAAAAAAAAAAAAAAAAGAATATAGTTAAGGACTTCTGGGAAAATGGCAGATTCAAGAGGGCTCATTTATCTCCCAGAAAAATAGCTAGAGGACAGATAGAAACAGCCTGAAAAAAAAAAAAAGTTCTAGGATTTAGGACACCAGGGGAAAAACTTGACACCACTCATAAGAGAGAGGGGCACAGGAAAAGAATCTTGATGGAAAATACTGTGACTAGAAGCTGCAACTGCAGCTACCAGTACCCTTCCCCCTACCCTCTGAGCAGACAGCTTTGAATACTCCAGACTCTGACTGGTGGCTATGGACAGAGGGGGCCACAGGGATCCATCTCCCCAGGAAATGGGAGAGAAAGGGATGCAGCCTGAGGCTGATTCAGCTTTTGGCCAAAAAATTTGGTCTGCTGTGTCCCATGAGCACTTCCAAATAAGGCAGGGCCATGCCATTATTTGTCCTCGGAGCTGGTGATTGATGCTCTCAATCACCCTTCCTACTGACCAGGACTGGTTGTTGAGGACACAAGGGGGTCGAAATATTTCCTACCTGGGAAAAGGGAGGGGGCTGCCAGGAAAGGTTGGAGATCAGACTCTGAGAAGGTCTGAATTGCAAGGCTCTGAATAGCCTCAAGGCAGGATCTTCTGTCACATTGCTGTGGTCAGTGTTGCAGCGAACACACTTGGACCAGGCTTAGAACTGAAAGGGCTGCTGAAGAGCAACACCTGCTGGTAGACCAAGAAAGTGCATGTGAGAAATTACAAGTAAATAAGTAAGAGAGGCTTTTTCCGGCCTTTACAATTTCCCTCCCCAAAGCCCTTGGAACAGGTCTCCAACCCTTTCCTGGCCCAGATTCGAGCATCTAATAGGGACAATCCTAAAGACCCAGAAGAGTTTGAACCAAGAATCAAAGAATGGCAGTAGCACACAGCCGCACAACTAAATCCCCAAGAAAGAGAGAGAAATTGAGCACCAGAGAAAACTCACCATCATAATCAGATGCCTAGATATCAGCAAAAAATTACCAGCCATACTAAGAAAATGGAAAAAATGGCTCAAGCAAAGGAATATACCAAAGCCTCAGCTGAGACAGAGGATTTAAGACAATTAATCAATAAGGTTCATACAAATCTCCAAAATTAAAACAATGAGTTGAAAGAAATATGGCTAAAGAGAGAAAGGACATCAAGAAGATACTGGGAGTGGTTCTGGGAGGCATGAAGGGCCTGGAAAGGGGCCTGGGTAGATAGGCACATGGAGGATATGCCCGAACCATGCTCTGGTCATGCAGGGGCTGTCCATCCACGGTGGGCCCCAGTCTGAGAGGGGGAATTAAAAAAAAAAAAAAAAAAAGATACTAGGTGAGCACAAAGAAAAAATTGAAAACCTGAATACAAAAATAGCAGAGCTTATGGGAATGAATGACATGATAGGTGAGCTAAAAAACAAACAAACACGTTAGAGGCATGCAACAGCAGACTTAAAATGATAGAAGAAAGAATAAGTGATAGAGAAGACAGAACAGTTAAAATTGAAGAGAGAAAAGAACAGACAGAGAAAAGAATGGAAAAAAAAATTAATCAGGGGCTCAGGAAGTTGAATGATAACATGAAACGTAACAATATACGTGTGATGAGAGTTCCAAAGGACAAGAGAAGAAAAGGGCAGAAAGAGTGTTTGAGAAAATAATGGCTGAAAATTTCCCAACTCTCAGGAAAGAAATGAATTTACTTGTCCAAGAAGCACAGCATTTCCCAATCAGAATAAATCAAAATAGACCTACTCCAAGACACATACTACTCAGAATGTCAAATATCAAAGATAAAGAGAAACAAGGGAGAAGCAAATTATCACATACAAGGGATGGCCAATAAGACTTAGTGCAGATTTCTCATCAGAAACCATGGAGGTGAGAAGAGAGTGTTATGATATAATTAGAATACTGAAATAGAAAAATTGCCAGCCAAGAACTCTATATCCAGCAAAATTGTGTGTCCAATATAAAAGTGAGTTTAAAATATTCACAAATAAACAGAAACAGCAAACATTTGTAAAAAAAAGAATCCACCTTTGCAGGAAATATTAAAGGAAGCCTTACAGCTCAAAAGAGAAAGACAGGAGAGAGAGGCTTGGAGGAGAGTGTAGAAGGCAAGACTATCAGAAAGGATAACTAAAAGAGTAAAAAGATGAAAATAAGATATGACATATGAAAGCCAAAGAATAAAGTGGTAGAAGTAAATAATGCATTTACAGTAATATTATTGAATGTGAATGGATTAAACTCACCAATCAAAAGATATAGGCTGACAGAATGGATTGAAAAACATGAGCTACAAGTGATTGGGAGCCTCCCTCCCACATGGGAGGTCCTGGTTTGTTTTCTGGTGTCTCCTAAAAAGAAGATGAACATACAACAAACAGACACAGTGAGTGCAAACAATGAGGGGGAGGGGGGAGAAATAAATAAATAAAATCTTAAAAAAAAAAAAAAAAAGGAGCTATCCATATGCTGCCTACAAAAAACTCACCTTCGACCCAGGGATACAAATTGGCTGAAAGTGAAAGGTTGGAAAAAGATACTCCATGCAAACAGCAGGGGTAGCTATACTGATATTAGACAAAACAGACTATAAATGAAAAAAAGTTATAAGAGATACAGAAGACCATTATATGTTAATAAAAGGGACAATTGACTAGGAAAAAAAAATTCAAAATACCTGTGCACTTAACCAGGGTGCTCCAAAATATATGAGACAAACTCTGGCAAAACTGAAGGGAGAAATAGACATCCCTACAATAATAGTTGGAGATTTCAACACACCACTCACATCGAGAGAATAGCTAGACAGAAGATCAACAAGGAAACAGTGAACTTGAGCAATATGATTAATTAGCTAAACCCAACAGACATATAAAGAATGTATCCCAAATCAGCGGGTTATACATTGTTCTCAAGTGCTCAGGGGTCTTTCTCCAGGATAGACCACAGTTTGGGTCACAAGGCAGTTCTTAATAAATAAAAACAATTGAAATTATAAAAAGCACCTTCTCCGATCTTAATGGAATGAAACTGGGAATCAATAATAGATGGGATTTTTGCAAATGTATGGAGGGTAAACAACACACTCCTAAACAATCAGTGGATCAAAAAAGAAATTGTAAGAAATTAGTAAATATATATGGACAAATGAAAATTAGAATAAAAATTATCAAAACTTATGGGATATAGCAAAGGCAGTACTGAGAGGGAAATTTATAGCCCTAAATGTTTTTATTAAAAAAGAAGAAAGAGCTAAAATCAAAGATCTAACTGAACAACCAGAGAAACTAGAAAAAAACATAAAAACAGCAAACCAATCCCAAAGCAAGCAGAAGGAAAGAAATAACAAAGATTAGAACAGAAATAAATGAAATTGAGAACAATAGAGAACATCAACAAAACCAAAAGCTGGTTCTTTGAGAAAATCAATAAAATTGACAAACCCTTAGCTAGACTAACAAAGAAAAAAGAGAAGATGCAAATAAATAAAATCAGAAATGAAAGGGGGATGTTATGACTGACCCTATAGAAATAAAAAGAATTATAAAAGGATATTATGAGAAACTGTATGTCGCCAGACAGGTCAACCTAGATGAAATGGACAAATTCCTTTAAAAAGCACATTGATTCTACAAGAAATACAAGAACTAAACAAAACAATCACATTTAAAGAGATTTAAACAGTTATTTAAAAATCTCCCATCAAAGAAAAATCCAGGACCAGATGGCTTCACAGCTAAATTCTATCAAGGATTTTAAGAGCAATTAACACCAATCTTGCTTAAACTCTAACAAAAAATTGAAGAGGAGGGAAAATTTCCAAACAAATTTTATGAAGCCAATATCACTCTAATACCAAAGCCAGATAAAGTTAATACAAGAAATGAAAATTACAGACCTATCTCCCTAATGAACATAGATGCAAAAATTCTCAACAAAATACTTGCAAATAGGATACAACAGCATATCAAAAGAATTATACACCATGATCAAGTGAGATTTATTATGCAAGGGTGGTTCAGTATAAGAAAATCAATTAATGTAATACACCACATTAACAAATTGAAGTAAAAAACCAAATGATCATCTCAATCAAAAAGGCTTTAGACAATCCAGCATCCTTTTTTGATAAAAACACTTCAAAAGATAGGAATAGAAGGAAAATTCCTCAATATGATAAAGGGCATACATGAAAAATCCACAGCCAAGATTGTACTCAATGTTGAAAGGTTGAAAGCTTACCCTCTAATATTGTGCTAGAAGTTGTAGCTAGAGCAATTAGATAAGAAAAGGAAATAAAAGGCATCCAAATAGGAAAAGAGGAAGTAAAACTCTCACTATTTGCAGCTGACATGATCCTGTGTTTAGAAAATTCTGAAATGTCTATGACAAAACTGCTTGAGCTAATAAATGAGTTCAGCAAAGTGGCAGGATACAAGATCAACATGCAAAAATCAGTAATGTTTCTGTACATGTATTGAACAATCTGAGGAGGAAATCAGGGGAGAAAATTCCATTTACAATAGCAACAAAAAGACTTAAATATCTAGGAATTGATTTAACCAAAGATTTACATGACCTATATTCAGAAAACTACAAAATGATGCTAAAAGATATCAGTGAAGATCTAAACAAATGGAAAGACATTCCTTGTTTATGGATTGGAAGACTAACTATCATGACAAATAATTAAATATCTATATTCAAACTGATTTATAGATTCAATGCAATACCAATCAAAATTCCAACAGCCAACTTTACAGAAATAGAAAAGGCAATTACTGAATTTATTTGGAAGGAAAGTACATCTGAATAGCCTAAAGCATCCTAAAAATAAGAGTGATGTGGGAGGACTTTCACTGCCTGACCTTGAAATATATTACAAAGCTACAGTGGTCAAAACAGCATGGTGTTGGCGTAAGATATCTACATTGATCAGTGGAATAGAATTGAGTATCCTCACTTCTACAGCCAACTGGTTTTTGACAAACCTACCAAGTCTGTGTTAACGGGACAAAGCAGTCTCTTCAACAAAGGGTTCTCGGAGAAACGGATATCCATAACCAAAAGAATGAAAGAGGACCCCTATCTCACTCCCTATACAAGAATCAACTCAAAATGGATCAAAGACCTAAGCATAAAAGCCAGGAACATAAAACCACTGAAAAAAAATGTAGGGAAACATCTTCAAGATCTTGTGGTAGGTGTTGTTTCTTGGATATTACACCCAAAGCATGCACAACAAAAGGAAAAATAGATAAATGGTACCTCCTCAAAATTAAACACTTTTGCACCTCAAAGGACTTTGTCAGAAGGGTGAAAAGGCAGCTGACTCAATGGGAGAAAATATTTAGAAATCACATGTCCGATTAGGGTTTAATATCCATGATATATAAAGAGATGGTATAACTCAACGATAAAAAGACAAACAACCCAATTAAAAAACGGACAAAGACTTGAATAGACATTTGTCTAAAGAAAAAATACAAATGGAGAGAAAACACATGAAAAAAAGTGTTCAACATCACTTGCGATTAGGGAAATGCAAATCAAAACTACAATGAGATATCATTTCACACCTATTAGAATGGCCACTATTAAAAAGTCAGAGAACTACAAGTGCTGGAGAGGATGTGGAGAGATAGGAACACTTACTGTTGGTGGGAATGTAGAATGGTATAGTCACCCTGGAGGACTGTTTTACAGTTCCTAAAGAAGTTAAATATAGATTTGCCACGTGACCTGGCCATACCACTACTAGTTATATACCCAGAAGAACTGAGAGTAGTGACATGAACAGATATCTGCACCATTTTTCACAATTGCCAAAAGATGGAAACAATCCAGGTTTCTATCAATCGTTGAATGAATAAACAAACTGTGATGTATATACACAATGGAATATTATGCAGCTGTAAGGAGAAATGAAGTCATGAAGCATATGACAACATGGATGAACCTGGAGGACATTATGTTGATTGAAGCAAGCCAGACACAACAGGACAAATACTGTAAGATTGTGCTATTATGAACTAAATATATTGTGTAAACTCAAGGAGTTAATAACTAGAATATAGGTCACTAAAAAATAGAATGAGGTTAGAAAATGGAAAGCTGAGGGTTAAACTGTGCAGAACTGGTACAAAGGTTGTGTGTTAATCTTTGGAAATGAATATAAATGGTGAAAGCACATCATAGTGTTTGTAACAAGCCATGCTATTATATGGGTAATGACAGTGGTTGAAAGAGAAAGCCTAAGGTCATGTGTATTACTAGAAGGAAAGCTAAAAAATCTAACAGAGGACTGTACAGCATAGTGAAACCTCATGTGAAATATGAATGTGGGTAATATTGCATATATAAGACTGTTTTTGTTTGAAACTGAATAAATGTATATTAATATTACAAGATGTCAATATCAGACAAATCAACACACAAAAAATTATTCTGAGTCAAAGAAACCAGACGCAAAGTACTACATATCATATGATTCCATTTCTATAAAATGTAAATATAAATCAATTTATAAAGATGGAATTAGATTAGTGATTGTGTAAGGCTGGGGAAGGATAAAGGGATTAAGAGGTGACTGCTAAGGAGTATGGAGTTTTTCTTTTTTGGAGTAATTAAATTGTTCTAAAATTTTTTGTGCTGATGAATGCACAACACTGATTATACTAAAAGCCATTGATTGTACACTTTGGATGGTTTGTATGGTATGTCAGTAAAACTGCTTTTTAAAAAATACAGTTAAAAGGGAAGGGTCTTTGTAATCTGGATATGCATAAGCCATTAAATAAGGTGCTATTTAAAAACTGTCACTTACCTAAGTAAAAAGGAGCTTGCTAGTTAATGAAATAAAAAATTTTAAGAGATAAATTGTGCAGGTACGAGTCCTTAGGATAATCCTCAAGGATCCAACAAACAAATACCACTTTGTAGCAAGACTTGATTTATTTGGTCATCATAAGGTTTTCTAAACTAACTGAAGTTAGTAGACATTAAATAAAAATATAATTGAGGCAGCTTGATTTTAGTTTGATGTTGTGTTTGAATGTATGTGCCATTACTAAGTTTGAAACGTAGAGTTTTGAATGGACCTCAGCTACATATGTAAAAAGGACTGGTGAATTATTATGGAGTACAACCAGCTAGTCCATAGAGAGGCCTCAATAGCTATCTCTTTAGGGCAGACTGATTCAACTGGACATTGTATGTGGTCTGTGGGGCTATTTGGCCTCTTCTTCCTCTACTGACCGAATCAAGAAAGGCTCAGTCCTTGGGAATCCTCACACTGTTGGGAAAATTTCAGTCTTCTCCATTGTCATCAATACCCAGGAGTTCTATGGCTTATGCCATAAGCCTTCTAACTATAGATTCTCCCCTCTCTTTCACTGGGCTGAGGAGGACAGGTGACAGCATTAAAACTTTTGCGTTCTTTTCACTCTTTGTAGAGCTTACGTCTTTGGAGGGAAAAGCTTCTTCCTGGTCCTATCTCTTAAATATTTTTTGACTCTTTGTTGTTATTGTTGACTAAACTCCATCCTTTATTTGGATCTCATTAGTTTTTCCCAAATGTCCTTTTTCTGTTTCAGGGTCCCCTCCAGGATACCATATTACATTTAGTCGCTATGTCTCCTTAATCTCCTCTGGGCAGTTTCTCAGACTTTCTGTGTTTTTGATGACCTTGACAGTTTTGAGGAGTGAGGTTAGATATTTTGTAGAATTCCCTTGAAATGAGGGGTTCAAGGGATTAACCTTGCATAAAAGAAGGACTTCACATTTCACTGAGACTAAAGGAAAGAAGGCAAAGGTGGGAGCTGATATAAATAAGTTAAGGATGGAGGGGGAAGTTGGGGAAGTCACCCCCGATAGCCTCAATTTTTTTCTGCGGGAGGAAACAAAGTCAGAAATTGCAAAAGTCATGGGCATAGGTGGGCTAAAATGTATGGGCTTTAAGTAGAACAACAAAAATTAAGACTATTGCCTATGAGGACTGGGATATAAAACTGAGTAGCAAGGACACCTAAAATATTTACTGCTCAATACTGAGAGTTTAGCAGAGGTTGGACATTTGTAGTTCCCTCCAGTACCATTTAGAATCTAGAAGGTATAAGCTGGGAAGGTAGACTGTTGACTCGACCTAAAGATTCAGGATAACAGGGTGTAAGCGTTAGAAAGAAAGAGGGACCAGAACACTGAGGTTGCTAAGAGTAGAAGAATTGATTTATAATGGGGCCTGAGAGTTTAACATTTCAAAACTGGAATTGTGCACTATAATAATGAGGCCAAGGGCATGACTACAGATTTCTGAATTGGGTTAGAGGGGGAAAGCATTGTCATTGGGGCTGTCAAACTGAGAGATCAAATCATTGGATGCATTTTCTGTGTGGCCAATGAAGTTCCAAGGAGATGTCAAGATTTGGAAATGAGAGTAATAGTGGAAAACAGATATCAAAGTCTTTAGTGGATAAGAGCAGGTTTAGAGAATGACAAAAGATGATAGCTGGGGAAGGCGTGTACAGAGTGATATAACTAAATGGCATAAACTGTAATGGAGAAATCGTAATTGAGAGAGGGAAAGTCAAGCTCTTGGAGCAGCCAACAAGACCAGAGAATGCCAGCCCTGAGGTTCTACAATGCTGCAGGGAAGAGCCAGGTCTCAGATGGAAGTTGTGCTCATACTGAAGCCTGACACTGCATTTATAATTCAACATTATAATCATTTTCATAAACTTAATTTTAATAGTTTATTTTCATAAACTTAATTTTCATAAACATTAATTTTAAGTTAATGGTGTATTAATTTAAATACACCATTTAGTGAAAATTCCAGAACTTTTTGTCATTTCCCTATTTTCCACTATTTAGCTTGTTTGCCATTTTCCCTATCATAAATAATTAAAAGAACATCTTTATAGCTAAATTTTTTAGCAATTCAGATTGTTTCCTTCATATTGTTTCCTAAAAGTAGAATTTCTACCTCAAAGCATATTAATATTTTCCAGGCCCTTGATATTCAATGTTCCATACTTACATTTTCCTAGCCTCAGCCCTGGAACCAACAGTTTCTCCAAGAATCCCTGGTTCCTTTTAGTGGTGAATGGTACTTAGATGCCAAGATCTGAGCATTAGCTGTGTTCGTTGATGTGAAGTATGACTGCCCTCACATCTTCTCAGTGGACAGAGATAGGGAATATATTGTATGTACATGTGTATATTTCATATACATAAACACACATATATCTATATTCATTTCTTTATCTATCTATAGTTTATTTCAATTTCAGACATATCTGTTTACACATTTGTAACTCTCTTCTTTGACAGTGAGAAACCTGGCTTCCATTAACCTTAATGGGATATATGTACTTATTTGATTAATTCTCCCCCAACCCCAGTATGGAATCAATCTTCCTTTTCAGATGTCATCCCCTTCTCTGCATTGATGCCTTCCTATGTGGACCTCCTCCTCACCATTGGCTTCTGCCGCCCCATGTTAGGTAGCCCTCTGACACAGGTGTCCTCCTCATTCTACCTGGGTTCTGACACCCCATGCCAGACCATCCTCTCCCTAGACTCTGTCACTGCATGAGTTCCCTCCTGACCCTACTATGGTTCCCATATTCCATGCCAGGCAGCTCTCCTACTCAGAAGCCTTTCTCACCCTGCTTGAGCTATGACACCCACCCCACCTAAGGCTTTAGGACAATGTAGTTACTTTGAGGTTTAATGGACTCAGAAACATTCAGAGTTTCTGAACACTGTATTATCTTCCTTTCTTTCCAGTGAGATGTGATCATCTGCCCTACATCCTATTCCAATTCTTTTCTCTCTCCTCTCTTATATCATCTCATTCAGCTTGGGGTGATGGCCCACTTGCACTTCTTCTAAAGGGATGATTTACACAGTCAGAAGACCCGAACCACCAGTATTTTAATGCAAGCCAGAGACTTCTAGATATACACTTCAGTTAAATGATTTACCCAACAGGAAGAAAGTGGGAATGGGGAGTTCACCTTCAAATACCTTTGGGAACTTGGACAGTGACCAAGGCAGACAGAACAAGTTATCTTAATATTAGCACTTACTTTATTTGATCTTTAATCTGTCTCAACCCAGAATGGATTTTAGGAAGCCTAAAAGAGGTGCAGAAAATTACCTGATAGTATTAGTAAACTATGAAAAAAAAGAGAAAAACAAGAACAGCAGCCAATACAAATAGGAGAATCTTGTCAGTTCCATGATCAACAGTGTTGGGAGAAATGAGAGACTATTGCTCAGAGGGTATACACCTATTCTTGGTGTTGGTATCAGACAGGCTCATCTTCTGCCGACCTCTTCAATTGTATTTGTGCTACCTGCTGCCTCCCTCACTACGCTCCAGCCACACTGGCACTCTCAGTTCCTTAAAATGTGCCAAGTCTGTTCCTGCTTGAGGGCCTTTCCACATGCTGTCCTCTTTGTTTGGAGGGCTGTTGTCTCTCTTTGCCTGGCAAAGTCCGGACCAACCTGAAGATAAAAGCCTAAATGTTCATTTCCTCAGGGAAAACTTCTTAGACCTTGTGGTGTTTTGGAGCTAGGTACCCAGAAAAATATGTTCTTAATCCTAATCCATTCCTATGGGTGTGAACCCATTGTAAATAGGACCTTTTGATGAGATTACTTCAGTTAAGGTGTTCCCAAACTGAATGAGAATGGGCCTTAATCAAATATGGCTGAAGTCCTTATAAGCAAAAGAAAATGGACACACAGAGAATTGAGGGGGAGCAGCCAGAAGCTGCAAGTCAGTGGATCCCAGAAGAGAAAGGAGAAGATGCTGCCATGTGAATTACCATGTAACAGAAAAGCCAAGGAATCCAGAAGATTGCTGGCCAGCCAGAAGATACAAACCCAGGGAGGAAGCAAGCCTTCTAGCCTCTAAAACTGTGAGCCAATAAATTCCTGTTATATCAACCCATTGTATGGTATTTGTTTTAGCAGCTAAGAAATGAAAACACCCTTATAGACTGATCCTTTATCTATTGCACAACCCCCTTCCAAACTCCCTGAGCATTGTTGTTCTGCCATGATTTACTGTTTATTCATTTGCATGTGCTTTTTCACATGATAATATCATTATAATGGGAAGAGGTCCTCATTATCAGGGCAATCAAGGGTGGTGCTTGCTCAGTGTAGCATCTTCTGAGACCTGCTTTGCTCTTGGATCACGTCACATGTGGGTTTGCAAAGAGGTCAATACTCTGCAGTCTTCTCCTTTCCCCACTGCACTAGTGACAAATACACTTCTGAACTGACTAATTTTCTATTTCTACTCACTAAACATAATACATTCCCTTCTTTCAATGGAAGAGATTCCTTTCTAGTAATACTGCAAAATAATTGAGCCAGCTATACTCAGGGAAGCCTAGCTAGCCCTTACCTGAACTTGGTTCCTTTCCAGCAGCTTAGGAAAAGCATTTAGCTGCTCATAGGCTGCCACGTCCCTTCCTTGGTACCATGGGAGGGACAATATCAGGTGACATGTGTAGTAGTTAGGAGTTCTGGTTTTGCGGTATGTTAGTCCTGGGTTCACATCTTTACTCATTCACTAATTTGTAAAACCTTAGGCAAAATACTTAATCTCTTTAGGACTCAGTTTTCCCATCTTTAAGCTGGGGGAAATTATGATACTTATCTCATGAAGTCGATAAAAGAATTAAATGAGATAATATATGCAAATCATTTGGCATAGTGCCTGGCACATAGTAAGTACTGCATAGTTATAAAATCTTGTACTGTAATAAAATTTTGTAAAGTAATATGTGTCTTTACTAAAGTCTAATAAAAAGGCTACAAAGAGGGAAAATCACAATATACAACAAAACTTCCTTAAAATACCCTTCATCCAAATCTCTTTCCAATGCTCCCTTTAGTGTCTCCTAAAACAACTCTCTTCTTTGTCATTCTACAAACTCCATTCCAGTTAAGCTTCTTCCACTCTTTAGATTTCTTCCCCTTCCATTTTCCTTCTCTCCTCTCAATTCATATCTATTTATTTTTGCAAGTTATTCCATGTCATTTCTTATTTAAATTAACTTATTCCCTCCCCACTCTAAGATTATTTTTTAAAATTAACCTTTTGTCCTAGTTCTGTCATGGTTTCTTTTTTTTTTTACATTTTAATCTATGGTCTAGAGAGAAAACGTGGCTCAAGCAGTTGAGCGCCTGCTTCCCACATGGGAGGTCCCAGGTTTGTACCTACTAAAAGCAAAAACAAAAAACAAACAACAAGCAAAACAAATGAAAAAACCAACTCAGGGGAGCCAATGTGGCTAAGTGGTTGAGTAGCCAACTTCCTACATATGAGGTCCCAGGTTCAATCCCCAGCCCCCAGTACCTCAAAAAAATAAAATAAAATAAAACAAAATCTATGGTCTAAAGCATGGACTGGAAAACACTCTGTAAAGTATGAACTAATAAATATTTAGGTGCTTTTTAAAAAGCTTGTACCAGTGCAATAAATGAAATATGAAAATAAAATAGAAGATATAAGGATTGGAGAGGAAGGAAAAAAAACTGTCATTCAATTTTCACCCAGAATATTTAACAGACTGTACAAAGTCTTAAACCTAATGAGAAAATTAGCTCAGGCCTTAAGAGACTAGCAGCTTCTACTCCTGTCTCCTGGAACACTACTAGCTCTTCAGGTCCTGAGCTGCCATGTAAGAGCCACCTTGTTAGAGAAAACCTGTGGAAAAATACCTGAGACTACATGGGAAAGGAGGGGCCTAGCTGAGCCCAGCCTTTGGCCATCCCTGCCAAAGCTCCAGGCATGTAAATGAAGCCATCGTGACCCCTCCTAGCCCAGCCACCAGCTGAAACCCTCCAAATGGCTCTGGTCATATAGCAGAAGAATTGCCCAACCGAGCCCTGCCTGGATTCCTGGCCCACAAAATCATGAGATATAATAAAATGATTGTTTTAAGTCACCAAATTTTAGGATACTTTGTTCTATAGCAATAAAATATCAGGAACACTTTGGAATCTTAAATTCAGACAGATTGCCCTCTAAGCACAACCTTCTTTCCCGGCAGCTCTCTCCTTCGTATATTCCTGCCATCCTCATTCTTCACCTCTATGGGAATCTCTGATTTCCTGACCTCTCCACTCACTCCCCATCCCTAGGCCCTCTCCTATCTTTAGTTTATTTCTTCTATATTCAGTTTAGATTCCATGAGTATTGTTGTTTATACGAGCACTATTCTTCAGAATAACATCTCTAGATGTGTTTAGATAGAAACATAGACACACAATGTGGCTAGCTCACAGCAATCTTTATTACTGTCTTCCTCCTGAGACCCAGGGGAAAAAGGGGAGGCTCCTTAGCTAAAGAGGGGACTTGATCCGGTTAGGCTAAGAATGGGAGAGAAGGGTGAGACGGGGGCGTTGGCTATCTCAGCAAGCTTCAGGGCCTCTGTTTGAGAGTCACGCAGTTCTGTCATCAGGTGCCATGGGAGCAGCATGGGCTGGTGTGTCCTGGAGAGACAGCCTTCTCCTTTCCCTCTTAAGGGGGATGCACGCAGGGCCTGGGAAGCAAGAGCACATTGAGAGTGACCGAGTATTTAAAGGTTGAGGTGCCATAGCTCATCAAATGTTTCTAGATATTCATGGCTCTGAGGAAGGCATGGGAGGGGTAGACCCCCAATCCTTAAACAACACATGGAAATTTCAAGCAACTGTATTATAATCAAGTTGCATTCACCAGTGTCCCATCTAAGGCATACAAGTTTTAACTAATTTAGGGAAACATAAAGGGCTGACTTTTATTCTGAGGTTTTATTTTTTCCTACACTTTTGGTGCTGAAATATCCTTTCTTTTATGGAATAAGGATGATAATAGGTCAGTCTCTGTTTAATTTTAAACTTTCTAGCCCATGAAATCCAAAAGTATGGGAGCCCTTGAGTGAAAGGGCTATTGGCCATTTTTACAATCTGTGAAAAGCCTGACTTGCTGTCTTGCTGGAGAGAGGAGTTTAGTTCATTCTGGTGGGAGCAGGCTGACATTGAAGGATTCTGAGTTAGGGAGTGGCATGATTTAGAAAGCTGGGGTTTAGAAAGTGCAATCTGGTTTCAGTTTGCAAACAGTGGATGACAGGAGAAGAGTCTGGAGGCATTATGTAGCTTCTATAGAGTGATGAAGGTAAGCAGAGCCTGAATAAATGCAGAGGCCACGGAAATGGAGGAAAGGGTCCTACTTAGCCTTAATACTAATTTTCTAACTATCATTTGGGGAAATCCTTTCTCCAAATTGCTGAAGCCTATCAGCTATTTTGTCTTTCCGTAATCTCATTAAAACAGCATGTCTGCACTTCACGACAACCTTTCTAAAAATGGTAGAGAAAAGAAAAGGCTGCAACTCATTTTATACTTTTAAAAAATAAAAGCCTTTTTCTTCTTTTGCCAGCTGGACAAGTTTGTTTTACTAAGCTTTCTGTTGGTAATAGCTGCTTTCTCCATTCTGTTTTCATGAATCGGCTGTATCTAAATTTTAGTAATTATCAGATGTCTTCTTTGTGTTCATAGATCCTCCATCTGGCCCTCTTGCAAGGCACATCTTAGTAATTACTAGACATGACTGCTATGAGAATGGATGCTGAAGACTGCACGTAAATGGGCAAAATTATTCTTGTCGAATGTAAAGATGAGGCAAAGTATAGTAAGGATAGATGTGCACTCTGGAAATACTTATTTTGTTTCTATCCCACCTGGGCATGTACCCTTCTCTCCTTTCCTCTCCTCTCATCCTTATACAATCCAGCTCCCACACTTGACTTTCCAATTCCTGTCATTGGAGTCATAGGAATCTCCCAGGCTAGGAAAAAAAGTGCTATATTTGACTTTTCTCAATCCCTTGCCTCTTACCCCATATCTATTCAGATGCCAAGTCCAGGCTTTCCCCCCTTGGTGGCATACCTGCCCACTCCTTCTCATTACTTCTTCCAACATTCAAGAGTTAGGCCATTATCTTCTCTCAATATGAAGACTAGTGTGGTGAAATTGAAAAGTGTGGATTATAAAGCAAAAAAAAAGGAAGAAGAAAAAGGAAAGATGAAAAGATGTGGATTTGATTACAAACTCCATTACTTACTAGTTGCATATGATCTTGGCTTAATAGCTTAATTTCTCTGATCTTCAATTTCCTTATCTGTAAATATGAAGTGATAATAACTAGTTCTTTAAATATTCTTTAAAATGTCAGTTTGCCACTGGAAAAAATACTTGTAATGCTTCCTTGGATGATGAAGCTTAATTTATGAGGACATTTGTTTAGGCTCAATAATTGAAATGATGCATTAAATTGTGAATTGACGGGTGTCTTAAATTGGATTCCTCCAGAAGAAGATCCTGAAACAAGAAGTTGAATGCAAATGATTTATTAACTAAGTGCTCCCAGAGAAATAAGTAAGGAAGTAGGGAAAGCAGGGCAGGAAAGGGAGGGCGCCAAGCAGGGATGCAGTTTTGGGTAGGATCCCACAAAAGGATGACTTAGCCTATACTGAAGGGAAACTCTGTGGTGTAAGCCATGCTTCAGAATTGTCCTAACCCAAAGCAAGGATACTAAGGCTTTTTTTTTTTTTTTTTTTTTTAAAGATTTTATTTTATTTATTCATTTATCCCCCCCTTGCTGCTTGTGCTCGTGGGTCAGCTAACCACGCCGTGAGGGCGGGCTTGCCTTCACCAGGAGGCCCCGGGAACTGAACCCAGGGCCTCCCATATGGTAAACGGGAGCCCTACTGATTGAGCCACAGCCGCTTCCTGATACTGAGGCTTTTATAACATTGTACCTGTCTATAGTTAAGGGCTTCCCAGGGGAGTAATATTTCCAGGAACTTCTGGTTCTCTCTGTGTGCTTCAGGAAGCTGAAGGAAGTTAAAAAACAAAAACAAAAAAGTGAAACCTACTGATACTGGGGTACCAAAAATAATAAAAACATATTTGAGGAAATTTGGGTGGACACTGACATTATCCACTGCAGTCCACACGTTACACTGCTGAGGCCCATCAGATCCACTTGTATCCTGGCTTGGATTCTTCAGGTTGGTGGTCGGTCACAATTTCTGGGGAAATAATTTTTAAGAGGAAGGTTAGGGGAGAGCCTTACACAATATTCATTGCTCACTGCTGTTGAATTCACACTGCTGAAGAGGTCCTGAGGCTGTAACTGATACTTATCGTCTCTGTCTTCTACAATTTGTTCTGGAATTCCTTCAGCTTCATATAACTTGCTTCTCTTAGCTTCTGGTTTCCATGTCCTAGCCAGGGCATGCTGTAATTGCCTATTGATCATCAAAACTGCCTTTATTATGTAGCAGCAACCCTACATCTTCAAGATGATCAGAGTCAATTACCTCTGCCAGTCTGGTAACTCTTTTTTTTTTTTTTTTTGATGTACTGGGTGCCAGGGATTGAACCCGGAACTTCGTATGTGGGACTCAACCACTGAGCAACATCAGCTTCCCTGAGTTGGTTTTTTGTTTGTTTTGCTTGTTCTTTATGTTTTTTCAGGAGGCCCTGAGACTCAAACCCAGGTCCTCCCATGTAGGAGGCAGGAGCTCAACCGCTTGAGCCACATTTGTCCCTAGTAACTGTTTTTATTGCCTGCTGGTCTGCTAGCATGAGAAGCCCAGAATGACCAGGAAACACCTAAGCTTTAGGCTTAGTGGAACTCTTCCTGTGTCCTGGTGAAGGTGTCCCCTTTCTTGGAATCAGGATTTCCTGACTCACAAAATAAAGTTGTGGGATATATTTTTCCAAGCTTCCGGTAACCACCTCTGCAACATATTAGGGCATTAAATATAATGTCATGAGAGCATGCCCCAATAAATCATATGCTCTTATCCAGCCTTATATTCTACCTCCCCTGGTCAAGCACTCCCTCAAGATCCATTTCCAAGCTTCTTTGCTCATTTTTGCTCTATATTAGCCAGGAGAATCATACCTTTCCTTCTTTATCAGGAGCAGCACTTTCCTTGCCAGGCCATGCTGAGACTTGACCTTGAGGAGGTCAAGTGTTACCTTACAAGGCATAGGCCATCTCAGTTGAGACCCCTGCATAGTCTTCAGGAGAGGGAAGGGCTGCTGTCCTTTTCTCGGTGGGTGGGGGCACTTCTGCAGAGGGGCAGTTGAACACATCCACCCATGCGTCCGTATCCTACATTCCAGGGTCCACTCCTTCCCTATCGAGGCTCTGATTTTGGTTTAAGAGACTTGCCAGGGCTGCAGCTTCAGCCTTGTCTAAAGTTTTATTGCTCTTACAGTCAAGTCCTGGGTCTTCTACTCTAGTAGCCAGAGGCGAATGTCTCTTTGAGGGTTGCTATGAAGTCTACTGACCTTTAGTGTGCTGGTGAATGTTTAACAGCTGGCTCTCTGGAAAAAAGAAAGAAAAAGAGAAAAAGAGAAAAAGAAAAGCTCTAATTTGTAGTATATGCCAATTTCCATAATGTAAATAACCACACCCTACCTGATTTCGATACCAACATAAAGTCACTGAAGGTGGAGTTGGGGAGAGATGAGCAGAAAGTAGCACACCATTAAATAGCATTTCCTTCACACTTATACATTGAAGGTAAATAAACTCGAGTCTTGAACATTGTAAAATAATTAGGAAATGATAAGTTTTGAGTATTTATCTTATTTTTAAATATACTCTTAAGTATGTTTATATAAATTAGTTATTAATAATGTGTTTAACAACTGGGTAGCAAAATTCATATAAACTTATTAATCAGCAAGCACTCTGGAGCCAGGACAAGCAAGCCGGCTCCATTATACCACTTCTTCCTGACCTCCTCTACCCCCACCCTCCACCCTTTAGGAGCAGGACTTCTAGGATTCCTCCAAGACTTGGTCCTCTGTTAGAGTCACCAATGCCTGGAGGCAACCTGTTCACTTCACTCTGGAAAGCAGTACATACTTTCTAGTCACCCTCAGTAAACTGTTTAAAACTAGGTGTGGCAGTTTGATGTAATTATGAATTCCAAAAATATAATTGAATCATGCTTGTAAACTGATCTGTTAATCTGGGCATGATTAGGTTAGGAATAGGGCATTGAGTCCCACCCCTTGGTGAGTGGGGAATTGAATATAAAAGGCAAGGCAAAGGACAGTTGAAGCAGTCTTTTGAGAAGCAGTTTTGATGTTGGAAAGAAGGCCCCAGGGGAAGAGAAGCAAGCTGTTCGCCTAATCGTCTACAGCTGACCTTGTGGAGGAAACAGGAGCTAAGCCCAGAGAGAAACGCAGCCCCGGGAAAGAGAGGAACCCCAGAAGCGTGAACCCTGGCAAACGCCAGCAGCTGTCTTGCTCTAACACGTGGCAATGGACTGTGGTGAGAGAAGAAACTTAATGCTTTATGGCCTGGTATCTGTGGACTTCTAACCCAAATAAATACCCTTTATAGAGACCAACCCATTTTTGGTATTTTACATTAGCACCCCTTTGGCTGACTAATACACTAGGGTAGAGATTTGTCCAGGATTCAGCACTCTGATCCCTGGTTCACCTTTCTGGAGACTATTTCTGTACTCTAGATGCTGTTCCCATTTTTTATCCTTTGCATAATCAGTGCACTGAACCCCAGCGTGTGAGTAGAATAATGGAAAGCAGTGTAAATATTTCTCCTGTCTTAGTAACCCACTGTCACACTGCATTGATTTTTAAAATAGCTTTAAAGCCCTCAAATCTTTCACTGACTCTTCAGAAAGGCTCCAGGATGGCCCTCAATGATCCTCTCCTTCTGCGATTCATGCCTTTGTGTGAGTCCTTCCTTTGAGTGTGGATGGGACTTGTGACTTGCTTCTGACCAATAGAATAAGGCAGAGGTGATGGTATGTCACCCCCGTGATAATATTACCTATGATTGTAACTTCCATCTTGCTAGCAGACTCTCTTTTGCTGATTTTGACGAAGCAAATTGCCATTTGGAGAGGTCCTTGTGGCAAGAAATTGAGAATGGCCTCTGGCCAAAAGCCAACAACAAACTGAGACCCTCAGTTCAACAGCACGCTGGGAAGTGAATCCTGCCAAGGACCACATGAGCTTGGAAGTGGATCCTTCCCCAGGAAAGCCTTCAGCTGAGACCCAGCCTTACCTGATCCCTTGACTGCAGCAATGTGAGAGATCCTGAAGCATGAGGCACAGTTAAGCCAGGCCTGGCCATAGAAACTATAAAGTAATAAATGTAATACACATTAGCAGCTTTAAGCTGCTAGAGTTGTGATAATATGTTATACGGCAATAAAAAACTAATACAATTACACTTGGGACTTGGGTGTAAATAAGGCCAAAGTAGAGGCATTCAAACTTAAAGGTATATGAAATCACCTGAGTGGCTTGATTAAAATGGAAGTTACTAAGTTCCACTACCAGAGTTCTGGGATGAGGCACAGCAACCTGCCCCTTTAACCAGCACCTCTGGTGATTTTGAGACAGGTAACCAGCCTCCTGGCTGCATATTGAGAGGAACTAGTATAATGATTAATATTTGGACTTGGAGACTTTATAAATAGATATCCCTAAAAGCCAAGAATGACTTTTTAAAAGAATGACTTTTAATACCCTTTTATACATAAGAGTAAGGTTCATAATTCATGATTTTGCCAAAATCAGGTGCCCAAAGTGTGCTTCACCAAACTCTAGTACTATGAAATGATTTACAAAAAAACCTTCCTTAACCATCTGGATTTGGGAAACATTTCTTGTTGTACCCTCTTTCAAACAGTCAAGATGCATGCTTGGCCTAAAGGCTCCAAGAGTGCAATAGCAAAAAAACCCTTTTTTAACATTTTTACCCAATATTTTAAATTTATTTGACTGGTAATTGTGAAATCGATGCAATGATTGCATTTGTGGGTTGGTAACTGTGTGACTAAGAGCGAGCCAAGAGTACTCAGCCTTTGTAGGGATGCAAATGTTTACTGGACCTGATTAAGTTTCCTTATGTGTTTTCCAGTCTTGTGTATTTCCACTGCCAAATCTAAGGAGAAAATATTTACTTCCTCTCCTTGGTACATATTATTCTTCTCTGGAAGACTGTAGTCTGGTCAGGAACAGCCAATGTCTTGTGGGAAAATGGAGAGGTGTGAACCCCTCTGGCTGGCATCAAAGGAGCAAGAGCTCCAGGTCTCCCTATTGCTCTCATCAAGCCTCCACAGGCTGAGCTTCTGCAGTCAGTTTGTCTTCCCTTTTTTTCTGGGGGCAGTGGCCTGGTGTGATAATTACGTTCTTGTCAACTTGGCCTGGTTATGGTGTCCAGTTGTTTGGACAAGCACTGGCCTGATTGTTACTGTGAGGGCATTTCATGGATTTAAATCATTAGTCAGTTGATTGCATCTATGACTTATTCCATCTACAATTAATAGAGGACATTGCCTTCAACCATGAAAGAAGTCTCATCCAATCGGTTAAAGGCCTTAAAGAGAGAACTGAAGATTTCAGCAGTCTGAAAAAAGAATTTCTATCTCTATTTCAGCCAGCCAGCATCTCCTGGGGAATTCCTTAAAACCTTCATCAGAGTTCCCAATTTGTGGACTGCCCTACGGAATTTGGACTTGCCAATCCTCATGGTTACATGAGCCAATTTCTATAATAAACTTCACAATATTTACATATATATAATATATATACTCTTGTCAGATCCCAAACTAATGCACCTGGTTAGCAATATCTGCATCATGGAAAATAAACCTATGTGTTTCTTTCCCTTTGGCCCATCAAGGTGACAATCTTCACTTTTGATCTTAAATTTTCATCAGAATCCCCCTTTCTGTACTGTGAAGGGAGCACTCATTTCACCTGTCTGAATTTCTCATCCTTGCTTCCAAGGCTTTCTAGAGAAACTAATTTATGATCCCCATGGTGAAAGAAGCTTGACAGGTTAACAAGTGGACAATCTAAAAGGAGGAATAATTTCTTACTAAATAAAGCAGAAGGAGGAAATATAGCTTAGTGATTAAGAGCAGGAGTTCTGCAGACAGACTACCTGGGTTCAAATCCTAGCTCCAACACTAACCAGCTGCATGACCTTGAGTTACTTCTAGACCTCAATTTTCTCCCCTGTAAAATGGGAATAATGGTACCTACCTCATAGGGTTGTGGTGAACATTCTTGAAGATAAACCAAGTGAAATGCTTGGCATGATGTCTGGTGTTATGAGAGCGGGGAATATCCTTGGGTGCATTCCCTATTGCTCCCAATCATGGACTCAGCACCCAGCGTCTACTTCTGTGATAAGATTACTGAATGTCCTCTGTCACCAATGCCTCCCTCAGTGGACAGTTATGAGAATGGGATGAGAGAATATGCATCAAGTATGAAGCACAATGCTTGCCAAAAAGTTGACCCTTAGAAGATGTAAATTCTTGGTCCTTCTTTCCCCTAAAATTTGTTTGCTTGTTGTTTGTTTTTGTTTTTAGGAGGCAGCAGGGACTGAATCTGGGACCTCCCATGTGGAAAGCAGGCGCTCAACCGCTTGAGCCACATCTGCTCCCCTATTTTTATTTCTTTTATCGCAACCCCATAAGCTGAATTCAATGTCCAGATAATGCCCTGCCAGTACTTATACTAAAGCTATACCTTATATTATCTGTACAACCTCAGGAAGCTCATGTTAAAATTGAAAATGTGCTAAAAATTGTTTCTGAAAATTTGAAATAGGGCTTGCCTTTTAGATGAATTTTCATTAATGTCCTTGCTTCAGCAGGACAAGTAGTTGCTAAATGTAGTGTAAAACGGACTCACACCCCCCCCACCTGCACTTCTCTTGAGGCTTGCTCCCTTTTTCTATGCACTGTTGCTGAAGCATTTCATGAACAATATCCATGGAGCCCTATGAATGAGAAGGCAACACACACATTACAGCACATTCGTTTCACCCAGCCTGAAAACACAGACCTCCATTATGTCCTGACATATTAACGATCTCCTGACAGAAACGTGAACCAGGAAACATTTATGGTCTCTAACTCCAGTAACCTCAAAGAAAGCTGCACAAGTCAGGTGGGTAGAATGGATGCTGCTTTTAAGATGTAATATTTCTTCTTCTAAATGTAGCTAAAGGAATATTCGTATTGATAAACCTTGCAGTCACACATTGCTCTAGCCTCTCAGTTGCATCTTTCTAATTATGCAATGTTTGTTCATGTACCCAAATATTTTATAATATGGCTGAAGAATGAATGCCAGTAAATTTCTTTAGTAGAGAAGGGAAATTAGCAAACGTTAACTGTGATAGTTCTACAAACTTCTACTTGTCAAGGCTAAGATCTTTAGCTTTTGATATTTCTGTTTATTAATTCTTAAAAGTATACCTGCATTCTCATAAGTATGAATGAAATGCTTGAAGCAGGACCCAGACATATCTTATGTCGTCTGTTAACTGACAAAAAATACCCTCCTGCCACTCTGGGTGATTCTTCCTGGACTTACAGATTGTCTTCTTGGCCCCACCTCGGCCTCTGGTCTTACCCTCACACCACTCAACACTCTGTGGACTGGTTATTCTGTTCTTCTTGGCATCCCCCTCTTAGATCCATTGTTCCACCTAATCTCTGACTCAGGGACCACTTTACGCCTGTCATCTTTGATGCATGTCTTGTGGATAGAAATACTTCATGATCTCAGATGGACTGCTCATAGCAACGCTAATGCAACCACATTAACAAATGACCAGAAAAGAAACGGAACACTGAAATTGCTAAACCACTTGGAGCCTGTGGCCATAGAGAGGGAGACAATCTCAAAGAGAGCCCAGTGCCAAGCAGGAGGCGAGAAGGCATTGCTGCCCACGCCAAGAGTGCAGGCTGTGGAGCATGTCTGTGTGACACTGAATCCTGGCTCCACGATTTCAAACATGTGACCTGGTGCAAATGACTTTGGTAACCTTGACTACAAAATGGGATAAATCTAGATAACCAACTTCATGGGTTGTCATGGACATTAAATGAGACTATCGTGTGAAATGCTCAGCAAGTACTTAGTCAATAATATGCATTAAAAAATGTAAGCTTTTGGCGTTAGTATAATCAAATTAATATCCTTATTATATATTGCTGTTATTATCTCCCTGGTAGCAAACCTTAGTTAGGCACCAATTAGACAATGAACATAAATGCATTCATTCATTCATTCATTAAATGTTTATTGAGCATCTTCTATGTGCCGCTTCGTTCTAGATGCTTGGGATACAGCAATAAACAAAATAGACACAAATCCCTGTTGTTGTGGAGCTTATATTCTAGTTGGGGAGATGGATAATAAACATAAATAAATAAGAAAATTATATAATATAAGTGCTATAGGGGAAAAATAGAGCAGAGGGGGGATCTCACATGCTGGTGGGCAGGTGCAGTCATCAGAAGCTTTGTGGAGAAATGACATTTGAGCAAAAACTAGCAGGAGGAGAAGGAGTCAGCCACATGGCTATATGGGGAAGAGAAGACATTCCCTGCAAAGGCAGTAAGCATGTATGAGGTCAGCAGGGAGTCGGAGGGGCTGGATTGGAGGGGAAAAGCAACAGGGGGCATTTCAGGGTTTTAAGCAAAGACGAGACTAGGTTCTTGTTCTGCGTCTCCAGCGGAAACATCCAGGCAGGGCAGGGGTGGGCAGGCCAGTTCTTTTTGCAAGCAGTGTTAACTTCTTCTACTAGACTTCATCCTGACTTAAAAGCCTAAGCCTCTTTATCAAGGTTTTGCCTTTATGACAGACTTATGTGGGTCAAACATCCCTGTTGTGCCATCAACTGGGTATAACTTAAGACAAGCCATAAGTGAAATAACTAGCCTTAGTTAAATAAGTTACAATTTATGAATTTGCTAACTGCTGCTACCTCTTGTGGGTATCAGTCAATATGCAGTTTTTGGCAATACCAAAAACATGCATTGTACAGAGATATATATGCACAGTTATACAGAATAAGTAGTTATCCATGATGATGTTTCTGAGTTAATAAAATTGGATCATGCTAATGAGTTAAAAAATTGGATCATGTTAATACCTATTTTCCTCTATGTAATAAATATTTCTTGAAAATGCTTAGATTTTTGTCCTCATAAGCCCAAATTTTAATTAGATTGACATGGACTTCCTTGTTTAGTTTTTAATCTATTAAGTACTGTGAACTTCTTGTTTTTGTCTTCTTGAAGACTCAGTTGAGACGATGAGTGCTGCACTGAAACAATGAGACTTTTCAGTCAAAACATGTTCTGCTCAAATCTACTTAACAATGAAAAAGAAGAAACACCAAATAAAATATTTAGTTGTTATATATAACACAGTCATTGCTTTGCAAAGATTTCTTTATCATTTTGATCAATGTAGCAAAAACTTTTGGAAGCAAGAGTTGAAGTTTGTTTAAAGATTTCAAATAATTAAAGATTTGACTGATTTCTTTTTTCTTTTTTTTTTTTTTTTAAAGATTTTATTTATTTATTCATTTATCCCCCCCTTGCTGCTTGTGCTTGCTGGGTCAGCTAACCACGCCGTGCGGGCGGGCTTGCCTTCACCAGGAGGCCCCGAGAACCGAACCCGAGGCCTCCCATGTGGTAAACGGGAGCCCTACTGATTGAGCCACAGCCGCTTCCCGATTTGACTGATTTCATGACCGGTTGAACTTCTATGAGTGCAAGCATTTTATGGGAGTATCAGTTTTTGTTATTGTTGGGTGGGGGTCTGAAAGGCATCTGGTTTGAATTTATTGTCTTCTAAGACGATTTTCACCTCATTATAATTAATACAATGTCACTTATTAGAAAGAGTATAGCAATGTAGCAGATACCCAAAATGCATGGGATAAATCTGAAAATTAATATGGTAGTTCCTTCAGTGACCTCTTGAGACACGGGTAACAGTCCCTGCAACCTGGCTGCCTTTAGGGAAGAGGCAAGAAATGTAAATGAGGGAAGCAGCCTAGTGTAAAAGGGTAAGTGACCACTGCCCATAAGTCACGTGTTGGGAGGCAAAAGGGAGTAGTGGGGACAATGGTAAATTGGAGAGAATATGCTCCAACTAAATGGGCCAGCCACTTCTCAGCCAATTCTTGCCACATGAGAACAGCCTGGTGTTGCCAGGTCTTCTGATTTTGTAAGAAAAGCCAGAAATCCTGATTTTTATTTGTCAAATTCTCCAATATTTAAATGTTGGTGGCTACTTTTCTTTTGTTAAAGAAGTCTTCTTAGCTTTGGTCAGATATAATATTTCATTATTGCTATTAGCAGCAGTTACTGCTGTTGGAATTGTAATTATAATACTTATGTAACTATAAATATATTATTAATATATCAATACACAGAATATATATACTCCAGTTTTCAAAAAAATATGTTAACATTTTACCTCATCTTATTGTCCTAAAATAATTATAAGTTACATAGGAACAAACCTATAAAGCCAGTTTAGTTTAGAAATCTCAGACACAGAACAACTATATCCAAGTCACACAAGTAAGGTAGTGGCAAACCTGAGGTTCAAACTCAGGTTTATTTACTCTGATTGATGTGCTTTTTCCATGGTTTAAACTTATCTTTACATGCCAGGTTATCATTAAATTTAATATTGGATCCTATTCCAAGAAAAACATATGTACAACATTAATCTGTTGAGAAGCTAAACTATATGCATGCTACCCCCCTTGGAATATTCTGTAATAGGATAACAAACTTCTGCTAAAATGCAAATATGTGCATGTGTGCTTTCAAATGAATTTTTATTTATTTTAGGTAGAATTAGTGGTTATCCATTTATTTATCTGTTCCAGGACCATTGCAAGATGAAGAACATATTTGTGAAAGAAAGAAATTGAACATACAAAAAAGACAGCGTGATGATGGTTATGTGTTATTTATTTGTGACATTTGAATTCCTTAGTTCACATAAAACTGATTTCATAAATATCCTTTAATTTTTTCTTGGTTTTCTAATTGATTTATGTTAGTCTGTTTTTATTTTAGTCAAGTTCTTAAACACAGATGGAACTAAAAATATAGTAAACATTTTTTTTCTGATGCAGTTTTAAAATATACTGGAAAACTTTGAATTAAAAATTCTTAAAAGTTGGTCAAACAGTTAATTGTTTGATTAGAAATGAATTCTACCCTCTAAAAGTTATGGAAATATTTATTCATTATAAATTTTATCCAGAATTAAGACCTGCCCAGAAGGAAACAGTCTGTTGTAAAAGTTTTTTGTTGACATGTTATTTTAAAACAGGAAAAAAAAGTGGTTTCAAAAATATACTTTGTTTGGCTAATTCTAGAAGAGACTCACCTATTTCATCAAGGACTAAACAGATCAAAGCAAGAATGACAACAGAATTAACCAAATGACACCTCTGCCTCCTCTTTAATGATTGTGCTATTGTACACTTTTCTTGAATATTTCCTATTTCTCACAGTGTTCTACCCATGGGGTATGGAAGAGACAATGACCAGAATGATGGAATGGCATAAATTACCACAGATGAGAGAACCTCTACCCAAGCCCTTATATTTTTGCCAAATTAAAGAGGTGATTTTACAAACACAACAAAGCAAAGCAAAACAGTGTAATTTTATGAGGTATGTTTAAGGTAGGAAGGAAGGAAACCCAGGAAGGTAAACCAAAATGGTTGAATATAACATAGATAAAGATTTTGTATGGGCAAATAAAGTAGAAAAGGAAATCTTAAATGTATAGAAAGCAAACCAGGACTTAGCAAAAACACAGTATACTTTGGAGGAAGCATGAAATAATTTCTATGGTGTTCACAATTGCTCATGTCCATGAAGCAGAGTGGCATGGAAAGCTTTGGAAAAGTTTCAAGTTGAGCTACTCCCCTACCCTTCCTCCCTAAGAACTGATTTTGTCTCCTTGGGTAATCGCCTCCATTGAAGAATGCATTCTCTCGATATATAAATGGGAGGCCACTGAGGGTGGAAGCAAAAAAAAAAAAAAAAAAAAAAATGTAAATATATATATTTGTAAACTTACTACAGAGATCTTACAAATTCTCATTAGCCATGATAATAATGTATCACCTGCCCAGGGAATTTTCCTGCTTCTCCCTCCCTCTGTTAAATAGAAAGGTATGAATCCTTTGTCAGTGCTGTGTCATCTAACGGCAATGGTTTTAACTTTGGGGGATCCTGGACCTCTGTGAGAATATTAAGAAAGGAATACATGTATGCATAGCCTTACACTCTATAAAATGTTATGTATACTGAGCTTCGTAACTTCATAGCCATGAGGGAACTTTATAATGAATGATCAAGCAGATAACACCTGAACCTACTGATCAATCTTAACATCACAGAAGAGACAACTAGACGTTAGATGCCTCCTGATGCGATGCAATAGGAACGAAACAATATCGCTTAAGTGGTATTTGTGCCAAAAAATGTTTAAGCTGAATTTAATAATGAAGAAGCGATCAGGAAAAATAATCAAGAATGTGGGACCTTGTACAAATAAATCGGCCTTACAGCAGGGGAACTCTAATAGAGTAAAGGAAACGAAAGAGAGGGACAACTAAATGGAGTGTGTGATTCTTGACTGGATCCTGTATTTTTTTTTAAAAAGCAGCTATAAAGAACATTTTTGGGACAATTGGGAAAATTTGAATATGGGTCAAATATCAGATACACATAGGATAGATGTTCATTCTTTTGGGTATGATAATGATATATCAGATCAGTAGGAAAATGCCCTGATTCTAAGGAGAAACATGATGAACTATTTTAAAGTTTCATGAGGTCTGTAACTTACTTTCAAATGGTTCAGCAATAAGAATGAATATTTACAGAGAAAGAAAAGGTGGAAAATGTTAACAATTGATACATTTCAGTTAAGGGTATATGGGTGTTCATTATAATTTTTCAACTTTGAAGTTTCAACTTTGAACTTTCTAAAAATGAAAAAGTGGTGGGAAAAAGGATATGGGCATGGGGCTGCACATCCAGCGTGGCCAGGTTAAGGAGGAAGTAGCAGAGGCTGGAGATGCCCCAGGGGCTGCTGGGAGCTTAGGTCCTCCATTTGCAATATGAAAGGTACATACAACGCATTCATTCCAAAGAGATAAAAATCGTCTGTAATAATTTTCTTCAGAATTTGCCAAACAAAGTTCTGCAGGAATAGGAACACTCTGTAATTAAAAACAAGAGTAGTTTGCCAGAATTTATCCTAGAAGAGTTGATTAGTGCAAGTAACAATATAACCAGGAGGAAGCTGTTCCATGAAGTTACAAAAAAAATTTGGAATTTTAAATTGAGTGGAAATTTCATATGCACAAACAGTTAATAGAAAATAATCTTAAAAAGACTTAATTATAAACATCTTCAGACTCTAGCCTCCTACTTGATTAGGCATAATTGAAATTCAGGAACATAGTCAACTTTCTAATGCAAAAATCCTGTGGTTTTTCATGGCATGGTGCTGCAGCAGTCCTACTGGGGCAGGGTGTCTTGTTGCCATTCCTCTGTCCCACTGTCCTGCATTTCCATGTGGCACTGCTATACTGCACAGGTCAGGAATGAGGAGCTCCTGTTTCTTTGTTCCCTGCATCCTCGGGACAAATATTCTTTCAGTCAAAAATGATGCTCATAAAAATCTTTGTCCCCTCTTGCCCTCTCAAAGTTACTTATAAAGCAAAAAAGAAAATATGTTTGTTGTTGACGGAGCACAAGATGGAGAAAGGCAGCAGCACTTGGATTCCATGAGGCAGCTTTTACAGGATAGGAAGCAAGGGTTGATCTGCTTGGTTAGGTCAAAATTGAATGCCGCTGTGCACACAGTCAGCCCTTTCTTAGAGTGGACCAGAGCTCACACTTCCTAGGACTCCCGTGGAGGCACAATGACTTTAACACATTATGTATAATAAAACAAAACCAGAGCTGTTTAGTTATCTTTAACTGTTATGTGAAAATGCACGAATGCATTCTTATCTACTTCCTCTCACCAACTGATAATTTGTTAAAATTCAAACGATCACTTGAAGTGTTCTTGCCCCCTAATTGCGGGCTGTCGGGACCACCACCATTTTGTGAATGAACCAGAGAAAAGGCAACATTTCATCAACTGAAATTCACTTAGGTTTCTAAAGGCAGGATGTAGCACAGAATGCATTATTCTGACTGTCTACTGGAATTTTAAAAAGTGGAAATGGTAAAAGGAAGTTAGTTCCAGCTACACTGTTACCTTGGCAACTGTGGCAGAGTCAAAAGGACAGAAATTAATTTTGTGCCATAATATAATATGGCTGTGGAGGAGGATAAAAACATGGGGTTACAAGCTGAGAGGGCCAGTTGGGAAGGTTACAAATCAATGGGCTGGTTGTTTGATCTACAGGCACCAAACAACCAATTGTACTTTTGTTTGTTCAACTGAAATTTTAGTGTTATGTGGAGACAGCCACTGCTCCCTTCCCTTTAAAAAAGGACAAGCATGGCATTGATCTGGCTCAGGGCTCCTGCTGATCATTCTTGGCTGTTTGTAGCTTCCTTTTTTTTTCTTTCTTCTGGGAAACGAAAAAAAATATCTTGAATAGGAGAGACAAGAAATGAGGGTGGCTATAAAAAACACGTTCTGGTCAGGATGAACTGGTAATTTGTTAGCCTTATGCTAGGGACCATACTTTTCCCTATAGTTAAAATCTGAAGACCTCGTTTGGGGCAGACCTAAGCCACCCCCAGGAGAGATCCTTGATGAAACCGTCTATTAGGGAAATTGTGTTGATGCTGCCCATTGAGGCCTCAGAACTCCTACAAATCCACAGCCCTGCACAAGGTTAAACCACAGGATCAGGGTGGGAGCTTTAAGAGACTCAAAAGGAAGGCTTGTTCTAGAAAAATCTTGCTACACACCCAGAGTTCCAAAATTCACTCTAGACTTAGAAAGCAAAGGACAGAAAAGTTGGTCAGCTGACAAGTCTGAAAAATACAAATAAGCATCTAAGTCTCAAAACCTGAGTGCAGTAAAGCTTCGGTGGCAGGTCGCAGGCAGAGCTGTGACATGCTTGTAAGTTCAGAGGCTTCCTTAATTAATCCAGAAGGATCCAGGAACCAGTCCTGGTCTTTTCCATTTGGTCTGCTGGTCCACAGGTCTTGGCTAGCAGCACTCAGAGGGTTAAGAGCGCAAGAAGCGAGTGGGAAATATTCCCCAGGAGTAGCCTCTGGTGTTCACCCCTTCTGCCATTTCAGCCAGCGAGGTCCCCCTCCTGCCTGCTCTGGACTCCATAGGAAACAGCTTTCCTCTTTCTTCTGAAGGGTGAGATGGAGCATTAGTGACACATCCTGCTCGTCATCTCTTTCTGGAAAACAAGGGGAGAAGGATGGTTAAGAAAACCTGCAAGCAGAGCAAACAATGGAAGGAGTCTGAAAATATCCTAGGGCTCTCTGGGGACTTTAAACAAGAAGCTGTGAGCCCAGCCTTTAAATAAGGCTCAGAATGTACATGTGTTCTGGTTGGCCTGCAGAAATTTTTTGTTTGCTAGTTTTTTTTTTTTTTTAATGGAGGCAACATTTAAAAACTTGGCTATTATCTTAGTTTGCCAGGGCTGCTCTACCCAAGTACCAGACTAGTTGGCTTAGATAAGAAACTCAATGACGCTTTCTCTGAAGAGCTCTTGTGGTGGCTTGTCGGCACTATATAACTCAATCTCTCCCTCCGACACGTGGCCATCTGTCTCCTACTCCTGTGTCCAAATTCCCTCTGCTTATAAGACACCAGTCATGTTGGATTAAGGCCCACTCTGATTCAGTTTGGTCTCACCTTAACTAAGAACATCTTCAAAGATCCTATTATCAAAAGGGTTCGTATCCACAGGAACAGGGGTTAGGATTTGAACATGTCTTTGTGGTGAACATGGTTTAATCCATAACAGTTATTTTGCCAGAAATTCAGATTGCTGGCTTTTCCTGAAACATTGCAAGATCTGGAGCCATTGAGCAGCTGGAGTTGAAAAATGGCTGTGTCCTTCAGATGGAGAATATGCTTTCCAATTTGCCCACCATTCTCTGTTATCTTCCCAACATGAGCCAAGTATCACTTAGCTAATTATCATGGGGTTTGGACTGCTATTTTTCTTAGAGAACAATTTTTCTTTACCTAAATGTCAGTCAAAGGTGGGAAAATGAAGAATAGCCTAAGTGGGTACAAGTCAAGAAAAGTGGAGGAGAGGCTATTTCTTAGTGGAAATGAAGGCTATACCACTGGGTCTCATATGCAATCACCTGGCCTTTTATCCATTTATATCACCTGTCTGGCTCTTGTGAGCATTTGCAGACCCCAAATGTGCCATCTTCCCTCTCACTTCTGGGCCTCTGCACTGGCTGAGACCCTGCCTGTGGCCTGCTCCTACCAATGCTGCCCATTTTTACTTGGGTAATTCCCATTCCTTTTCCCAATTCAGGCAAGATAATTTCCATCTGCTTGGGAGACCATTCTGACACTCCTCCCCAAGGGGTTAGCCACTCTCCTTCCACTTGTGCACACATCAAGTCTTGCAGGTAATGCACTACTGTGTACCTGTGTGTGTGCATGGGCCAGGGGCATGTCTGTTGGCCCTACTAGCCTGAGAGCTACTAAGTGGAAGGAAAAACAAATTACTCATTGAATTGCTCCATGTGTCTTTCATCTTTGTTTACCTCGCCCCTAGCACAGTGCCTGTTCTGGGTAGCAGGCTGGCACAGGCTGGCCTGTGCCATTCAGCATCTTGAGGGGACAAGTTTAATGTCATTTTAATTAGATGAATGAGCTGTTTCCAAGTTCCACCTGCTGCAGAGCTGGTGCCAGCTGCTATATCTCTGGCATGCTGAAATCATTCAGACTATAAAAGAGGAAACATGTGAGTAAAAAGAGCTTGCTCACAGGAGTGCCCAGGTGCTTGGAGAATCTTGCCATTATAAAACCATACAAATTTGTTAAAAAAACAACAGGCTATACATGGGGAGAATCTAGGCACATTTGTATCCATATAATATTATTAAATACAGGCAGTTACATTAAAATACATATTCAAAAAGCATTATTATGCTTATTACTAGTACTATGTAACGAGAGATGAGGTTGATATACTTAAGGCACTTGCAATCTACTGCGGAGGAAGAGCCGTGGACCACAAGCTAAAAAACAAGGGCATAAATGCAAATGCTTACAGGAGGGGAGGCCGTGAGGAAGGGTGGAATCAAGCTCACTTGCATTTCGAGACCACTTCTGTCTCTTACTACCTGTGTGACCCCCCTGAGCCTTCAGGTCTTTCCACTAAAGCACGCAATTGTGGCCTAAAGCCTCTGGTTTATCTGAGATATTCTTATAAATGTACATCCGGATGAGCTTGACTCATATATTAATTATAGATAGTTGCAACCATTCCTGAATTTTCAAAATGCCAAAGAAATAATTTTTCTTTATCCAGACCAATGCCAATTTGATTATATTATGGTAAGTGCAATGGAAAAGTACTAAAATAATTACGCCACTGAAATACCATGGATAATAAAAATATAGAAGAGATTTTTTGAAAGCATAGGAGGGAAGTTTCAGGGAGGTTATAGGACTTAACCAAGGCAATTGGGTTAGTCTGGATTAGTCCCACCACACGACACTACTGCAAAATGCAGGAGAAAAACTATTTACTGAGATGTTTCTTAAAATTCCCTTAGGGAGACTTCCAGGAAGATGGCGGACGAGTAAGACACAGGAATCTCTTCTCTAGAAAAATAGCTAGAGAACAGGCTGAAACAGCCTCAAAAAAGATCTTCTAGGGTTTAGGACAGCAGGTGAAGGCTGCACACCACCCAGAGGAGAGAGGGACAAAAGAGGGAAATTGCGACGTCAGAACCGTGAGTTGGAACCAGCAGTGACTGCTGCTTCCGGCACCCTCCCCCACACTCTTTAGAATTCTTGGGCCTCTGGGCCTACAACTACAAAGGGGGTTCCAGGGATCTACCACTCCAGGTAAGGGGAGAGAGAGGGACACAGCCTAAGGCTGACTCAGGTTCTAATTTGGGCTGCAGAGCCCCACGGACCCTTCCACATGGTGGTTTGCCCTGGGAGCCTGTGAAGGACTGGAGAAATCCGACCCTCGCAATCTCCCTCTCTTCTAGCCTGGACTAATTGTTGAGACTCCACAGGAGAGGGGAGAGAGAGCCTGGGGCTGACTTGGGCTGACTCAGCTTTTGATTTGCAGGTTTGGTCTGCCCTGTCCTGAGAGCCCTTCCAGGCTAGGTGGGGCTGTGCCATTGTTTGCCTTGGAGCCTGCAAGGGGCTAAAGATATACAGACCTTCCAATCACCTCCTCTACTAATAGGGACTGACTGTTGAGGACTCAGAGGGGAGTGGAAATATTTCCTAGCTGGGAAAAGGGAGGGGGCTGCCAGAGAGGACTAGAGCACTGTCTCAGAAAGTTTGAATTACAAGGCTCTTAGCCCCCAGATAGGAAGCTCTATCACATTGATCTGATCCGTGTCACAACAAATACACTCCGACCAGGAATTGAATTGAGAGCTTCCAAAGAGCGCCATCTCCTGGCAGACCAAGGAAGTGCACATAAGAAAATTAAAAATAAATAGGAGAGGCTTTTCCTGGCCTCTATAGTCTCCCTGCCCAAGGCCCCAGGAAGTGACTCTACAACCAATTACTGGGTCCAGTGCCCAGTTTTGAGCAACCAGCAGGATAATCCTAACAATCTAGGTTGAGCCAAAAATCAAAGAGTTGTGGTAACTCACAGCCTCCTGCCACTAAAACCCTATAAAAGAGAAAGAATGCACATCTGAGTAAACTACCTCCTAACCAGATACCTAAACACCAGCAAAAAATTACGAGCCATACTAAGAAAATAGAAGACATGGCCCAAGAAAAGGAATACATCAAAGTCCCAGAAGAGATGCAGAATTTGAGAGAACTAATCAGTGAGATGAGCACAAATTACCAATATCAAATTAATGAGATGAAAGACAATATAGTTAAAGAGATAAATGACATCAAGAAGACATTGAGCGAACGCAAAGAAGAATTTGAAATCCTGAGCAGAAAAGTAATGGAGTTCATGGGAATGAACGACACAATAGGTGAGGTCAAAAACACATTTGAGGCATACAACAGCAGACTCAAAATGATAGAAGAAAGAATAAGTGATACCGAAGACAGAGCAGCTAAAATTGAAGACAGAAAAGAATGGAAAAAATTGACAGGGGCTCAGAGAGTTGAATGACAATGCAAAACACAACAACACATGTATCATGGGAGTTCCAGAAGGGGAATAGAAGGGAAAAGGTGCAGAAAGAGTATTTGAGGAATTAATAGCTGAAAATTTCCCAACTCTCATGAAAGAAATGAACTTACATGTCCAAGAAGCACACCGTGCCCCAATCAGAATAAATCCAAATAGACCTACGCCAAGACACATACTACTCAGAATGTCAAATGTCAAAGATAAAGAGAAAATTCTCAGAGCAGCAAGAGAGAAGCAAATGATCACATACAAGGGACGTCCAGTAAGACTTAATGCAGATTTCTCTTCAGAAACCATGAAGGTGAGAAGACAGTGGTATGATACAATTAGGAAACTGAAAGAGAAAAACTGCCAGCCGAGAATTCTTTATCCAGCAAAACTGTCCTTCAAATATGAAGGTGAGTATAAAATATTTACAAACAAACAGAAGCTAAGAGAGTTTGCAAAAAAGAATCCACCTTTCAGAAAATATTAAAGGAAGCTTAGAACCTGAAAGAAAAAGTCAGGAGAGAGAGGCTTGGAGGAGAGTATAGAAGAAAGAATAGTAGAAAGGATAACCAAAAGAGTAAAAAGAGAGACAAAAACAAGATGACATATGAAAACCAAAGAATAAAATGGAGGAAATAAATAGTGCATTTACAGAAATATCATTGAATGTGAATGGATTAAACTCCCCAATCAAAAGATCCTGGCTGATAGAGTGGATAAAAAAACATGAGCCATCCATATGCTGCTTACAAGAAACTCACCGTAGACCCAGGGATACAAACCGGCTGAAAGTGAAAGGTTGGAAAAAGATACTCCATGCAAATAGTAACCAGAAAAGAGCAGAGGTAGCTATACTAATATCAGACAAAACAGACTTTAAACACAAAAAAAAGCTATAAGAGATACAGAAGGCCATTATATTTTAATAAAAGGTACGATCCACCAGGAAGATATAACAGTCATAAATATCTATGTACCTAACCAGAGTGCCCCAAAATATATGAGACAAACTCCAGCAAAACTGAAGGGAGAAATAGACATTTCTACAATAATAGTTGGAGACCTCAACACCCCACTCACATCATTAGATAGAACAACTAGACAGAAGATCAACAAGGAAACAGAGAACTTGAACAATATGATAAACGAGTTAGACCTAACAGACATATACAAAACACTGCATCCAAACTCAGCAGGTTATACATTCTTCTCAAGTGCCCATGGATCTTTCTCCAGGATAGACCACATGTTAGGTCACCATTCAGCTCTCAATAAAAATAAAGATTGAAATTATACAAAGCACCTTCTCAGATCAAAATGGAATGAAACTAGAAATCAATAATAGACAGAAAAAAAGTAAATTTGCAATGTGTGGAGACTGAACAACACACTCCTAAGTAATTGGTGGGTCAAAGAAGAAACTGTGAGTGAAATCAGTAAATATATTGAGACAAATGAATATGAGAACACAACGTATCAAAAGTTATAGGATACAGTGAAGGCAGTCTTGAGAGGGAAATTTATAGCCCTAAATGCCTATATTAAAATACAAGAAAGAGCTAAACTGAACAACTAGAGAAACTAGAAAAAGAACAGCAAACCAATCCCAAAGCGAGCAGAAGGAAAGAAATAATAAAGCTATTAGAGCAGAAATAAATGAAAATGAGAACAGAAAACAACAGAGAAAATCAACAAAACCAAAAGCTGGTGCTTTGAGAAGATCAATAAAATTGACAAACCTCTCACTAGACTAACAAAGAAAAAAAGAGAGAAGATGCAAATAAATACAATCAGAAATGAAAGGGGGGGAGTTACAAATGACCTCACAAAATAAAAAGAATCATAAGAGTATATTATGAGAAACTATATGCCAACAACCTAGGCAACCTAGATGAAATGGACAAATTTCTAGAAATGCACAATCAACCTACACTGACGCTACAAGAAATACAAGAACTTAACAAACCAATCACAATTAAGGAGATTGAATCCATCACCAAAAATCCCTCAGCAAAGAAAAGTCCAGGACCCGATGGCTTCTCAGGTGAATTCTACCAAGCATTTCAAAAAGAATTAACACCAATCCTGTTTAAACTCTTCCAAAAAATTGAAGAGGAAGGAAAATTACCCAACACATTTTATGAAGCCAACATCACCCTAATACCAAAGCCAGATAAAGATTCCACAAGAAAAGAAAATTACCGACCAATCTCTCTCATGAATATAGATGCAAAAATTCTCAACAAAATACTTGCAAATTGAATCCAACAGCATATCAAAAGACTTATACATCACGACCAAGTGGGATTTATTCCTGGTATGCAAGTCTGGTTCAACATAAGAAAATCAATCAATGAATACACCACATTAACAAATTGAAGGGAAAAAACCCACAAGATCATCTCAATGGATGCAGAAAATGCATTCAACAAAATCTAGCATCCTTTTTTGATAAAAACACTTCAAAAGATAGGAATAAAAGGAAAATTCCTCAATGTGATAAAAGGCATATATGAAAAACCCACAGCCAACATCATACTCAATGGGGAAAGGTTGAAAGCTTTCCCTTTAAGATCAGGAACAAGACAAGAATGCCCACTGTCACCACTGTTATTCTACATTGTACTAGAAGTTCTAGCTAGGGCAATTAGACAAGACAAAAAAATTAAAGGCGTCCAAATAGGAAAAGAGGAAGTAAAATTCTCACTGTTTGCGGATGACACGATCCTGTACTTAGAAAATCCTGAAGTATCCACCACAAAGATACTTGAACTAATAAATGAGTTCAGCAAAGTGGCAGGATATAAAATCAACATGCAAAAATCAGTAATGTTTTTGTACACTAGTTTTGAACAACCTGAGGAGGAATATGGGGAAAATTCCATTTTCAATTGCAACAAAAAGACTCAAATACCTAGGAGTTAATTTAACCAAAGAAGTATAGGACCTATATGCAGAAAACTACAAAACAATGCTAAAAGAAATTTAAAAAGACCTAAACAAATGGAAAGACATTCCATGTTCATGTATTGGAAGAATAAATGTCGTGAAGATGTCAATGTTGCCCAAACTGATTTATAGATGCAATGCAATACCAATCAAAATCCCAACAGCTTACTTTACAAAATTAGAGAAAGTAATGACCAAATTCATCTAGAAGGGTTAGTGCACCCGAATAGCCAAAAGCATTCTAAAAAAGAATAGCAATGTGGGAGGAATTTCGCTGCCTGACCCTGAAACATATTACAAAGCTACAGTGGTCAAAACAGCATGGTACTGGCATAAAGATAGATATATCGATCAGTGGAATAGAATTGAGAATCCAGAAATAAACCCTCACCTATACAGTCAACTGGTTTTTGACAAACCTACCAAGCCCACGCTGATGGGAAAAAACAGTCTCTTCAACAAATGGTGTTGGGAGAACTGGATATCTATAACCAAAAGAATGAAAGAGGACCCCTATCTCACCCCCTATACAAGAATCAACTCAAAATGGATCAAAGATCTAAATATAAAAGCCAGGACCATAAAACTGCTAGAAGAAAATGTAGGGAAACAGCTTCAAGACCTTGTAGTAGATGGTGGTTTCTTGGACCTTACACCCAAAGCACGTGCAACAAAAGAAAAAGTAGATAAATGGGACCTCCTCAAAATTAAACACTTTTGCACCTCACAGGAATTTGTCAGAGGGGTGAAAAGGCAGCCAACTCAATGGGAAAAAATATTTGGGAATCACATATCTGATAAGGGTTTAATATCCAGGATATATAAAGAGATGTTACAACTCAACAATAAAAAGACAAACGACCCAATTAAAAAATGGGCAAAAGACTTGAACAGACATTTCTCCAAAGAAGAAATACAAATGGCAAAAAAAAAAACACATGAAGAAATGCTCAACATCACTCATGATTAGGGAAATGCAAATCAAAACTACAATGAGATATCATTTCACACCTATCAGAATGGCCACTATTAAAAAGACAGAGAACTACAAGTGTTGGAGAGGATGTGGAGAGATAGGAACACTTCTTCACTGTTGGTGGGAATGCAGAATGGTACAGCCACTATGGAGGACTGTTTGGCAGTTCCTAAAGAAGTTGAATATAGACTTGCCACGTGACCCTGCAATACCACTATTGGGTATATACCCAGAAGAACTGAGAGCAGTGACACGAACAGACATCTGTACACCGATGTTCATAGCAACATTATTCACCATTGCCAAAAGTTGGAAACAACCCAGTTGTCCATCAACAGACGAATGGATAAACAAACTGTGGTTTATTCACATGATGGAATATTATGCAGCAGTAAGAAGAAATGATGTTGTACAGCATATGACAACATGGATGACCCTGGAGGACATTATGTTGAGCAAAGCAAGCCAGACACAAGAGGACAAATACTGTATGAATGCATTACTATGAACCAAATATATTGTATAACATATTGTTTGATTCAAAAAAAATTTATATGTATCCATTATATTTAATTGATAATGTATATATTTATTCATCTGTTTACTTTTCAGTTTTTAATTGTCTATATTTTCAATTATTAAATGTACAAAATAAAGTTAAAAAAAAAAAATTCCCTTAGGGAGAGAATGGTTGAAATAGCAGTCAGAAATTTGAGGAAGGACATTTCAACTGGATTCTCCCTGCTCAGGCCTTCAGAGATGTATTCTGGAATTTATCCACTGAGTGGTGCCAATGAGCTGGTTAAGAAAAAACCTGGTTCTGGGGAAATGGGAATATTGGGTTCTATAGCTTTCCTCCTCGTCAGAGCCCCTGGCATCTAGCAGGACCAAACACAGTCCTTCCTATCAGGGAGAGGGACCTAAACAACTTCTACCCAGGGTGCTCTTAAGGCTGAACTTGCCATTGCAGATGTTACCTGAATGCTATAGGCACAAAGGCAGGCCACTACAGAACTCCAAGAGATACTTGAACAAACTTCTGCAAAGATAATGAAAATTTTCTGAGAAATGTTCATAACGACTGTACTTGGTGTATAAATGAAAATGTTTTCAAACACTAGCAGTTTTTAAAATGTATTCTTAAAAAAAGGGTAGAGCAGGGTTTTGGTTGTGGTTGCCCAGTATCATTTACCTTAATACAAAGCAGGAATTGATTCTGTAAGCTGTTTGGTTCCCCATTGCCTACAGAACAAATTCCATACTCTAGAGCCTGACAAATGAGGGCTTTCCTGACCCAGACCCACGGCCCTCCCGTGGGGCTGAAGCCCGAGCCACTCATCACACCCTCCAGGCAAACTAGCTTTCTTCCTGGTCTCCCACAGGCCATATTCTAGCAAGGTTTCTAGTAGTTTCTTTCCCAAGATGTTTCTTCTGTCTGGTATATGCTTTCTGCTTTTTCTATGTCTGACAAATTTTGACATTCTTCATAATCAAACTTCCAGCTTCCAGAAAGTGTTATTAGTTCCCTTCTTGGGTTCCCCCATCACTTTGCACAACACTTGCAGTGCATCGCTTCTACCAGCATTGGAATTCATCATTTCAGGCTATGCTAACTCCAAGAGGACCTTTAAAAGTTTGTTGTATAAATTAATGTATGTTAAGGGATATTTTGTTCATTTGCATAATAGCATGTGTGGTTTGATCCAATTATTTTAGAAAAAATATAAATAAAATAGGGGACCAGTATGGTGTGCTTATCTCTGGGTGGGAGAAATTATGTATATTTTCTATTTCTGATTTTTTTGTACATTCATTTTTAGATATTTTAATATGCATATAATTTTTTCTGATGAGACAAAACCTCCAGTAATTTAAAAAACTAAAAGGGAAGTAGATGAAGACTCCAAATTGAAATTGTGCTTAGTTTTTTTTTTTTTTCTTTTTTTTAAAGAAAGGCAGACTGCCACATGCAGCGCCTCATTTGGATGTGTCTGGAGTCTTGGAAGCTTGACTACCCTACGTTCTCCTACAAATGGACCTTGAGAGCTTGTTTGGAGGTTCTAGCAGGGGAGCGCAGCTACTCGTATACCCTTGACCGAAGAACGGTCCTCCTCTAGCGGGGAAGGTCGTCCTCTTCGACCGAGCGCGCAGCTTCGGGAGGGACGCACATGGAGCGGTGAGGGAGGAAGGGGACACCCGCCTAGCCAGCCAGATCAGCCGAATCAACCCTGGCGATCAATGGGGTGACAGATGTCGCAGCCAGATCGCCTTCACATCCTGTGCTTAGTTTTAAAAGTGAAGTTGAAATAACTTTTGCTGTGTATTTTTGTGGGGGCTAGTTGGTGGTAGTAGATGAAATAAGTATATCTTTTGCATAAGAGACCTTATCTCTGCTGTTTTGACCTAAACATGTTTAAATGAAAATGCTAACCATTACAAGAAGGTTTTTAATATGTATAAACAAACTTTCAAGAACTCTGAGTCAAATTATACTCTTATCTCTCAGTTTACAAACTTTAAAACTGGTAAGGAATGGAGGGTGGGGAATAAGAGGTCCAAGGAAGTAAAATGATTTATCCAAGGTCACACAAATAATTTCTGACTCACAGCTTACTACAAGGCACCATTACACAATTTATTAATCTAATTTTTCCGCACATAAAGAAAGAAAATAATTTTGTACCTACTGGGTGTCAGACATCATGCTGGGCAATTTTAAATAAGTTAACTTTAGAAATTATAAAGCAAGTCCCAAAAGAACAGAGTGAGATAATTAGAGAACCATAGACTGCTGTTAACTCTGGGAGGAAACCTGGATATCATCAAGTCCAACATTTTCATGTCAGTGGTGTGGAAACTCAGACTGCAAGAGATGAAGTGACTTCACCAAGTGGCCAGACCCTCTTCTCCTGGCCTGTGGACCCTGAGCTTCACATTGAATTGAAAGAGGCAATTTGTGTAAACAAGGAGGATTTGTACAGTGGCCTGGTGCACTTGAGGTAAAATCCCTTCTGCCTCATGGTGCTGCCTAGCCTAAACTCCTTTAGTGGCTCCCCACTGTCTTCAAACTAAGTCCCAACACCAGCACACAGTGCTCTTTATGATCCAGCCTCTTCTCAACACTCTTTCTCATACCCTGTCACTCCCGGACACTCTCCTGTTGAACACATAGCAATTCCCAGACCAGCTTTGATTTTATCCCTCTGCCCAGAACACCTTCTCCCAACTTTAACAGATCCAAAGCTCTCGCTCAGGACGCCTCCTCCTCCCTCCCATGTTTCCCCCGATGCCTTAGGCGCTCCTTTTCTGGTTTCCCCAGTGCCTGCAGCACCTTTCACATTGTCCTGTGATGGTGTTTTGCTTTCTTGGTTCCAGAATGAGACTGTTCTTTGAAGTGGATTAACTATATCTTGTTTTATTTGGATCTGGCACATACTAGGTACTTAAAACAATATTTGTTAATTAAAATGAAACCCAATGAAGAAGAACAATGATTAGGTCTAAGACCCAAGTAAAGTGAGAGGAAGGGAGAAAGGAGTATCTGCTATAGCAAAGGCACTTATATTTATTGTGTGTACTTCTTTCTCATAACTCTGAGAAGTAGGCATTACTTTTTCTAATTTACAGATGAGGAGTGGACACTCAGAATTGAAGTAACTCGCCCAAGTTCACATAACTTGTAAGTGAATGAATAATTATGGATTTGAACTCTGGTTTGGTTGACTCAAAAACAAAAACAAGTGGGGAGCGGACGTGGTTCAAGCAATTGAGTGTCTGCTTCCCACATGAGTGCCTCCTGAAAAACAAAAAGCAAACAATAGGCAAACAAATGAAACAACCAACTCAGGGGAGCCAATGTGGCTCAGTGGTTGAGCACCACTTTCCCACACACAAGGTTCTGGGTTCAATCCCCAGCCCCAGTACCTAAAAAACAAAACACACCAAAACCAAGCAAACAAAAACATGCTATTTCCACTATACCACTGGGGGAGGAATTTAAAATAAAGGAGTGAGGCCTTTTGTTTTTGTTATGTTTTAAAATACATCAGAAATAGAGGAGCTACAACAATAGCTTTTAAAAGCCCATTTCTTTAAATTTCCAAAAGGGAGAAAAGAAGAAATACTGGATATACAGAAATGGTTGAGGAAGAAAGGGAGCACAAAGAGATAAAAGGAAGGTGGGAGTAGAAAGCTCAGCAATATGGTAAGGAGATTGAGAAGAACATTTTGTGCACAAAACAGAGAATATGATCTTTATGTAAATGGAGCTCTCCCTCCATTAACTACCGTTAAGAATCCAATGGCTTAAGATGGGGTAGGGAGAAATATACAATGTAATATTAGGTTTGGCCCTAAGAGAGAAATAAATTGTCTCTGAGCTAATACAGCATATACATACATATACTCTCTCTCTCTCTCTCTCTCTCTCTCTCACACACACACACACACACACACACACACACACACACGGTGATGGAAATGAAATAGAAAGCCAGAGAAACTCATCTCCCTGAGCATCTTCTCCAATAATGGAATCTTGTCAACACATTTTAAAAGCAAGATTTAAGATGATAGTTGCTGAAAAGGAATGAAAGAAAAACTGAGTCCACCAGAGAAGGCAAGTCAAAGGACATTGCTCCTTTTATAACGTGCTTCCTTTCCCACCCATCAGCAGCACAGCCTCAGGCCCCTGGGAACCCGCCCTGCACCCCTCCCCATGCTGGAGCTTGGCCTGGCCTCTCAGCCCCTAGTTGTCACTCAGTTAGAGATGCCGGCAAAGCACGTTTAAACTGCAGCATGACATACAGGGACACCTTTCTGGCTCATTTGGGAGTTACCCCCAAACCCTATCATTGGAAGAATTTCATTCCTGATAGCAAGGTGAAGCTGAGGGGACAGAGGGCCAGGTCAGAAAGATGGCTTCGTGCAATGCTTTTCATCCCACAAATTCCTAGAACCTCCAGATTGTATCCATATCATCCGTTTGTTTCTTTTGTTATTAGCTATTTTTTTTTCCTCCTCCAAAAGTGTGTTATTGAAAATGTTGATCATCTTGAAAATTCCATTTCTGTCCTGGGTCTCCCCCACTTCCCTCCTCCACTCCAAACAGCTGTGCTGGTGAGACCTGCACCAAGATTTCTCCAGAGCCACCCATCCACCCTGCCAGCACCTATTTCCCTCTGGCCATCAATGTTTCTACGCTGGATGCCAAGCAGACACTTCGTTATTTCCTCATCTTGTGGCCTAACTCAGTGGTAGTAAAAGCAAGTCCCTTTGGAACAGGCAGTTTTCCTGGAGGGGAGGCATCAGCAAGGGGTGCTGTGAAACTCAGCCAAATCGTGTCGGTGAGTTTGAAATCATTTCTGACTGGACACAGGGGCCAAGACTCAATGAGATTCTTCTAGCACCCTGACACTACGAGAAGCATGATGACACTAGTATCCTCAAGAGAATTCCAGGTGTGGTTTTAGGGGCTGTAGAATCAGAAGAGGAAGTATTATTGTGCTAAAGATTTTGATTATGAGAATCAAAAGACAATGTTCTCTCTGAACCATCCAGTCTGAAGGTCTCAGATTTTTTTCCCCCCTAATCAACACAACCTCAAAACACAGGGTTTATTTTGTTTTTTTTTTTGCTCAGAAATTTTTGTACCACCACCGTGTCTTATGGTGAGAGCGGTAACAGCCACAGGACTCCAATATGAAGCAAAAGGAGAGAACCATTATTACCCAATCCCTGCTGGAATCATTAAAAGGTGCTGCTGAAGATGCAAAGAGGCAGAAGACACGTTCCCAACCCATCTCCGCTCCTACCAGACAGTGCCCCAGCAACTTCAGGTGACCTGCAATGTTGCCCGGCTCTGCCCGTCTCCGATCTGCCCACCTTGCACACGTAGGCTTCTGTACTGTACGCTCCTGTATCTTGGTGCCCCTGTTCTTCTGCACAGAAGCTCCCTTCCCTTCGTCTGCCCAGAACATTCCCGTTCATCTTTATGTGCCCTGCTTGGGTGGGTGTCTGTGAAGCTTACAAGCCACCTAGACAGCAGACAGGGCAATTCAGAGAAAGGGAACAGGACTCAGAGTGTGAGCAAAGACAGAAAAGGGCACAGAGAAAGACGAACCTAGCAAGGACCCGAGCCGGTTGCTAAAAATTTGGCCTGGCAGCTAGCTGTCCTTTAGACAGGGGTGCAATACTCCTTTGAACAGGGGTGTCACACTTCAAGGGAAAGTCCTGGAAAAATGTTAGATGGCTTGCTGTAGGGAAATCCCCAGAAAAAGGAAGAAGAGAAAAAAAGTAAAGAAAAACAAACATACACATACAAAACATCCCAAACAATTCTATAGCCAATTCCCTGAGGAGAAGCTAGAACTGTAGAAGCTCAGGCTTGGCCTAGGGGCAAGGACCACAGCTGTGTTTTCTAGAAATCAAATAGCAGCATGTACCACAGGAAATAGCATTGGCCTTTTTCCAAATGCCTTGACAACTTCAGGGGAAAAGCCCCTCCCACACAACTACCCAGGGCAGGCCCGTAACACCACGGGGTAGCGGTGCTCCTGGGATACAACTTTCTAAGGAGCCCTAAGTTTGGCCAGGGCCTTTATTTCTAACAGGCCCACTTGGCATTTTCTCCTCCAGGAACATTCAGCTTTCTCCTCAGGACAAGTGGATTCTGAGCTGGTAGCTGAAATTCCAGGTAGGGGGTGTAGAGGGTCAGGAAACAGGGTGAGGCCTCCTGGGAGATCTTCAAGTCTTGCATTCCCCCCGGGTTTAGAGCTCAGCTAGACTCCTTCATTGTAGTCAGGCTTGTGGGCTGCTGGGCAGGAAGCTTCTGTTCAGACTAGAGCCAGCTGACCAGGGAGTAAAGAGCTGGTTCCTCAGGTGAGGATCAGGCTCGGAGCCTGTGGTGGACTGAATTGTGCACCCCAGTGTGGACATGTTCTTGGTCTTGGACCACGTTCTGGTGGGCGGGGACCCATTGCACATAAGATCACTTCATGATATTACTTCACTTAAGGGGGAGCTCAACTTTAATCGGGATTACTGGAATCCTTTATAAGCAGAGTGAAAGTCAGATGGAGAGAGAAGCCACAGGGAGCAGCCAGAAGACGGAAGTCAAGGGAACCCAGAAGGGAAAGGAGGAGATGCCGCCATGTGTACTGCTGTGTGATGCCAAGACTGCCAGTCAGCCAGAAGATACTGACCCTGGGAGGAAGAAGCCTTCTAGCCTCTGAAACTGTGAACCAATAAATTCCTGTTGTCAAGCCATGCCATTGCATGGCATTTATTTTAGCAGATGAGAAACTAAAATAGGGCCTAAGCATTTTTTTTTTTAATTAAAAAAAAAGTAGCTGTCTATTTAACAGGAACTGGGAGAAAGAATATCATTAGGAAACTGACACTAGTCACCTTAAATTAGTTGTGGAATAAGGCTTTAGATGTATAAATAGCTTGATGAATGAATGAATGAAGTAGTGCCAAATCACAAAAGCAGAGAGGGTGGGATGGGACAGTGGTAAAAGAGCTGGGAGTCAACAAAAGTGTATTGAGTTCCTATTAAAGTAGTATCTACTGCTGCCTGAGTGTTTAAGTGCCCGGCACTGCATTCAAAGCTTTACATTCATTATTTCATTCAGTCATTACAACTATCTTAGGAGGTAAGTGGTGTTACCTTCATTGTACACATGAAGGAACTGAGGCTAGAAAGGCTAAGTACCCTAGTCAGAGCACCTAGATAGTAATTAAGGAAGCCAAGGTAGAAATTTGAAAACCTGCCCCCCTAACCAGTCTGCTATATCTCAAGGCATATGCAGAATATATCTTCATTCATATCTGCGGGTGATTTCGTTTGAGCCTCTTGGAATCAACGTTGCCCACAGGAGAGGGGAGGCCTAAGCAGTATCAGGGATTAGCCCATGGAACCGTCCACAGGACCCATATGAGGTCCACAACTGGGGCTGCTGTCTCCTTACTAGCACCCCAAAGTCAGATTTATTGTAGAACAGGCAGGGCAGCCAGATTACAATAAAAAAAAAATTTCTCCTGACTCTAAGTATACACAGGACCCAACCAGCTCAAGTGTATTAAAATTGTTCTTTCTGTTTCCTTTTAGGAATGTAGGTGGCAAATAAGCCAAATGAAACAAAATTAGAAACATGGCAGGCCAGACCTCTCTATACCAGAAAGAACAATATTTATTTGATTAACTCTACTCCTAAAGAATAGCACACATTATGACATGGAGGGCATTCCTCAATGGAGAGGTGTGTGTACGAACGTGTGCATGCATATTCACGCCCCATGTACATGTACATGTATGTATGCATAAACACACAGCCTGCCACCCACAACGAATATTTAATCATACTGATATAAGAATCAAACTACTCTTGTTTCTCCAAACCCTGCAAGCATTAAAAACAAGTCGCTTTAAACACACTTGTGCCTGCCTCTTGATTTACATTGTCCTATAAAGGCAGATCTGCACATTTTTGAAGTTCTCTCATTTACTCACAGGGGATGGGTTAGGGACACTTGGCGGACAGCCTCACAATGCATCACGAAGAGCGTGAATCAAGATCCCCTCAACCAGAACCCCGCAGGCCTCCAATTCTGCAACTCCGTGCTTTTTGCATCCCGACTTGCTCCGCAGATCCACCCACCGTGTCCTCCCAGCCTCCTCTGTCTGCTGGCGCACCATTTCCACAGTGCAGTGGATCCAACCTGACTGCTGCTTGAAGTGATGTGACCTGTTAACCAATGTGGCAGCAGTCACTGGCCTCCATGGCTGTCAGCTGCCTCTTACCCCTGCTTCCCTTCCCTGCCTGCCCATCTCCTCCGTGGCCTCACCTAGCTCCCTCCCTCGCACACCCTGCATTTGTCAGCACAGCTGCACTGGCTTCTGACAGACGCTGCTCATGCCCCTTGTTTTGGGATTCACCGAGGGTTGACTGAATGTGCACCACCCCCCCCCCCGCCCCCTTAGAGGATGAAACAGATTCAGACATGGCTCAATGCCCACCTGTCAGGTTGCCCATGGCCTTGAAGGCTGGGGGTGGGAGGGTGAGATAAGGAATTCTCCCATTTGCTTCTGTCAGATGTGGGAGAGTAAGATGTTGGGTTGTGAATCCAAGAGGGTCACTCTAGGTTGGGTTGCAGGCACAGTTTTATTTATTCAGAGAGCAGCTTAATGGGTCCCACTTGAATGACATTCATGTAACCCTGAAAAAATATAATCTGTCATTTTGGGTGTGCCCTGAAGTTTCAGGGCACTGGTCCCTGAAAGAAGAATTTACCTCTCCCAGGAAAACAAAGAATTGCATAGAAGCTGTTCAGTCTAGCTGAATTTGCCACAGGACAGAGCTTGCCATCATTTAATAAGACCTCTAATGTATGTCTGATGAAAACATAAGAAGATTTTTCCTCTTTGGTCAGCCTGTAATTTAGGAAGTTTGTCATTTCTCACCAGTCTCATTCCTTTTGTAGGAATGGAGTAAACAGACAAGAAACCAACAGAAATTTTCAGCTTCATAAAAATAAGATCTATTGCTAAAAAATTGATTGAAACCTATTCTCAAGCTTCCATAAAAGGAAATTTAGCCTCCTCAGAGTCAGAATAACAGGAGGGACCAACATTTGTGGACAATGGCATTGAGCCCCACTTTGTCACTGCTTCTTACCACTGTGAGGTGGTCATTACGCTTATCCTATACAGAAACGGGAAACTCAGAGAGGTTATTGATTTGCCGGAGGTTACACAGCTGATACTTGGTATAGTGGGAATTTGAACCCAGATCTGCCATTGGGCCCAGGAGTCCTGTTTTTTCCTCTTCCCCAGGGACCAGCAAACTACAGCCCGCGGGCCAAATCCAGCCTGCCACCTGTTTTATAGGGCCCATAAGCTAGGAATAGTTTTAACATTTTTAATGACTGAAAAAAATCAAAAAGAAGAATAACATCTCATAATGTGCGAACATTGTATGAAATTCAAAGTTCAGCATCTGTAAAATTTCATTGGAGCACAGGCAGGCCCATTCATTTACATATTGCCTGTAGCTGCTTTCCTACTACAAAGGCAGGCTTGAGCACTTGTGAGAGACCCTATGGCCCACAGCCACAGACACTCACTTCTGGTCTTTTACAGAAAACTTCTGCCAACCTCATTCTATCCTAGTCCCAAGACCAGTGTGACCCAAGGGTTCTCCAGGTCATGTTGTATAAATGAGTCCCCACGCTGCCTTTTCAGAATTGACCTGGCAATGAAAGAGTCCACTATTTCCTGGGATATCAATGATGTTACGTCAGTAGGAAAAACACATCTGAAGCCAGAATGGAGTGACCTCTGTAGGTATCTGCAGTCCCCTAGGACTAAACAGCTACGGCTTTTAGAGTATGGAGGCAAGTCCTTTTCTTTCCATAGTCTCAGACTGCCAATTAATGAGCCATGAGGACAATACAGATTTTACCTAAAAGGAATGTGCTTTAATAGGTAGGGCTAAGTAATTTTTTCCTGTTAGGGCTTCTCCCTCACTTGTCCTTCAGATATTTTATTAGGAGGTTGGGATCTTAGACTTTTCAGCACTAGAGTTCATTATTTGCTACTGTTTTTACACTGTGTTTTGCTCCCAATATAAAAGGGAAATGCATTGCAAGTTGGTAGCAGCACTGCCTCAGTTTAAGAGAAATAAAAGAGGTTATACTTTTCCCTCGCATACTAATTTTCCCCCTTTATGACCTCAATTGCACATTCTTAAGACCCGGCCCATGTATGAAAAAACCCACAGGTATCCATTTGGGGAAAAAATTTCAAAAGCTTCAAAGAAGAAGATTTTTTTATGACAATTCCATTAACAAAATGAAAAAAAAAAATCCTCAGAGGGGGGTTTTGAAATATTTGAAACTTTATCAGGAACAAATGAACATTAGCATGTATTTGTGGTTCAAGAAAACAACCATGTCCAACTAATTCATTCCCCTCTGTTTTGCTGTCAAAACTGGAAATAAAAATGTTTACCAGAATTCCTCCATTTAAAATAATCTCTATTAAATGCAAAATACCAAGCACTCTTGCACCAGCAACAGAAATCAAAATAAAGACTATGTCTGAGAACCTCTTTTAACTCTCTAAGATCTTACACCAGTGACACCAAAGGAAAAAACCATACCTAGCAAGCACTGATTAAGATTCCTGGGTATTGTTACATACAAAGGCTGATGCAACTGTCAGGAGAAGAGTGAGTTCCAAATAGAGAAAACCACAATAGACATCTTATATTAAAAAGGGAATTTAGATATAAGCAGGCATGCCAACCCTAATGAAAAGTCTTTCTCTTCAATCATTAGGCCATAAAACTAAAACCAGCATATGCTGGATGTGGCCAAACATCCTATTTGACTCCTGTCCATTTGCCAGTGCTTTTCAAAGATTAATTAAGATAAAATCCCCTGAGCATGTGCTGTGAGTCCTCCAGTACTCTCCTCGTTTCCCAGAGCAGAGGTGGTGTGTGACCTGGGTTTCTAAAGGCTCTACTGTTGGGGGTAAATATATACAATAACAACAGCTGCTTACAGCTTGGGCCTGGCAGTGACAGAGTCAACAATCCAAATGCCAACTGGTGATGACGGTTGTGTCTAGTGAAGCCTACGACAAAGGAATAGATGAGCTCTGTGTCTCCTGGGGCCTGGAGCAACACAGCCACCGCAACCAGCAATGACGATGGACCCTGGAGCAGCATGGTGTGAAGCTGACATCAACTCCATCAAATGACCACTGAACGTCTGCCTCTCCAAACCCCATATCATCCCCCCTCCACACCCGCACTTCACTTTATATGCTTGGATGTTCTGGGCTTTCAAGTTAAGGGAAAACTTTTAAAATCACACCATACGTGCAGATACTGTTGATGTGCTACCAGGTTGTAATGTCCTGTCCACCACAGGTTCTATATAAAGCCAGGAGAAAACTGATGGCTCCCAAGCAAATCAAACTCCTAGGAAGAGTTTGTTAGGCCTGTACATTTAAAAATAATTTTTAAAAAAATTTTAAATAAATAAAAATGATTCTAATTAGTTGTCACCACTTAGAGATCTATGGAGCTCATCTAAAATGTTGGAGCTCCAGTTTTTCTTGATTTGGACACATTGGCCCTCCATTCCCACACTGAAACAGTTGGCCAGAGTTGCTTGGTGATGCTCCCACAGCTTCTTATTTTTTCACTACTTGCTTGCTAACTCATTCTTGCTACCTGTCTGGATTCAGGTGGTTTTGGGTTTGGGTCTTCTGGTCTGCAGACATTAAAATTCTTGAGGGTTTTGGTCACCCCAGCACTTAGCTCTAGCTTTTCACATACTATTATCTCATCGGAGTCATTCAGCAATGCATATTTCAAGGGCTCAGGGAGCTGGAGTGACTCAGCCAGGGTGCCCCAGCTTGCTGCAGCTAAGACAAGTCTAGAACTGTCTCTGGGTCTAGAACACGTCTAGAACAGGGCTCTGGGTGGGGATCTTAGAGCCAGAGGCCCTTGCAAATCATCTGGTTGTTGTAGATCATTAGAATCCATCTGAGTTAGTGTGTCCTGGAGCAAAAACCCACCTCAAATGGATTTCCTCATCAGAGGCCTTATCAGGGTTTTGGAGTCAGACTGTGTATGTTCAACTCCTGGCTCCTTAAAGCTGGTTGACTTTGGGCAAGCGACTTCACCTGCTAGCCTGATTTTCCTAAAATGGAGATAAAACAGTATTTATCTCAAGAAGCTCATAGAATTGCATGCAGATTAGATGAGGTCATGCACAATCACATCTCCTGCAGCACCTGGCCCATAGTTGTACTCAACTTTTATACCTGTTATTAGAGCCCAAGAAGCTGAACATATAAAATGAAAAATTGTAGTTATTACAGGCCATTTAAAGTTCTTCAGTGCTAAAATAGTTTAATAAGACCTAAATGTAAATCTCCAACATAAATCTGTTTTTAAATAATTATACTATTAAAAATACATGAAATAAAAGTAAAGGCAGTGACTATCTGTGTCATTCTGTACCCACAATATGCCAGAATGGGAAAGAAACCTAAACTTTCCCCAGTCCCCTGTATTTAAAACTTATTTTAGCAGCAGAATCCATTTATTCTAACATAATCTTACATAGAAACTAGAAAGGTAGAAATATAGCAGCTCTGGTTGAAGAGGAAGGGAGGTCCCAGAATGGGGCTCTTGCTTCACCCCAGCAGTTTCACAGAACCTGTGCACTCAGGTCCACGGTCTGATAGCCACGGATGCTTTACATGTGGGAAATTTCAGACCACTCATTCTCTGTCTGTGTCATGTCAAGGACCAAGTCTGGCCCATCACTGTACCTCCAGCACCTAATCCTATACCTGGAGCAGGAAACGCTGGTGGTACCAAGGACTGTGTGGCGAGGGCCCTGGCACAAATGTGGGGCCAGGCTGGAGAGGTGAGGTCAGGGAGATGGGTTTCTGGGCTATGGGCCCCTAGTCCTGCTTGCTGCTAGCAGGGGATGACAAAACACCTTTATGGTCTAGCCAGAGGCTGAGTGTAGGGATGGTTCTGGGAGAAGGGGTGGGGTGGAAGTAAGCCTGAGCTTAGGGAAACAAAAGAAGCTGGACTAAGTGCCATCTTAAACTAACGCAATACGGCCACTCTTTGGCCCAGGCATCTTGTTAAATCCCAATTCTGCCCAGAAATTTGGGGGTAGGTGGTATTCATTTCAAAGCATAATTACCTGGGCCACCTGCATCAGAATCACCTACGGATTTGTCAAAGATGCAGATTCTTGAGCCCCACCGTAGACCTACTGAATGAGATTTCCAGTAATAGAGTCCCTACCTCTACATCTTTCAGAAGCTCCCCAGATGTTTTGTGCAGGAAAAGCTTTGATAAATACCATACTCAGTCTCATCAGGTCTCACCTGTGGCATCAATAGAATGACCTGGAGAGCTTTCACTAAATACATTGCTCTGGCCCTACTTTTAGAGGCTCTGATTTAATAGATGTAGGATGGGACCTAAGCGTTGATAGCCTTTCTGAAATGCATATCCCAGGCTGTAAACCATGAATAGCTGGTTGACAGAGGGGAGGTTTTAGAGCCCCACCTGCCAAGAACTGCTTGCATACCTGGAACAGCTGGGTGTGTGAGGACTTAAGGACACAGGCCGAGGAGACCGGAGTCTCATTTTCCACAGCCATTGGACTGGACAGAGGCTTGAGAGAGGATCAGTGTCTGGTGAACCCTCAGGATGGCTTATGAACCCTTTGGATCCCTCCTGTGCAGGCGTTTCCATTCAGCTACCACTGCGCCTGCTGTCTGTCTGCTTGTATTACTTCTAAAATATATGGAAACATACGAGATAAAACTGAGAAACACAGAAAATTTCCCTTGCAGTGGATTCCTCATGTCTTTCTCTGTGGCATGAATTATTTTTGCTATTATAACCAATTTAAAATGCAGGTAATCTAATTGGCCCTTAGCAGTAAGTTGCTACTTTCCCTTTCAGTCTGTCTAGGTAACCATCCAGGCAACAAGGAAGAAAAATATTTTCAGCAAAGACCTGTCAAAATATTGTTCTTCGAATACTGAAGTTGTTTCTAAAATCTGTTTCGAAAAATCAACTTTATTGAGGTATGTTTTGCCTTCTATAAAATGAATCTATTTAAATGCATAGTTTGATGAATTTGGACAGACAAATGCTCCTATATAACCACAATTAAAATATGGAACATTTCCATGACCCCAGGAAGTTCCTCTTGCTTCATTTCAATCAATCCCTTACTCCCACTGCTGCACCCAGGCAACTACTGATCTGCTTTCTGACACTGTGGTTAGTTTAGCCTGTATGAGAATTTCGTTTAATCGGAATCAAACAATATATATTTTTCAGTCTGGTTTCTTTTTGCTCAGCACAATATTTTTAAGATTCATCCATAAGTATGTATTTCTAATGGATAATGTTATTCATTGTTTCTTAGCTGTAGCAGAAGTAAGTGCACAAAGGCTGAAGAGAAAGAACAGGTTTTTGGAGTGGTTGAAGGCAGATTACTGTGAATTGAAAGGGAAGTGAAGAAGTGGAGAAAATTGGCTAGACTTCCTTCAAGGAATTGAGTAGGAAGAGGAAGAAGAAGAGTGCACACTGAGGTAATGGGACTTTTCACTGGGGCATGTGATTTCTGGAGCAATGAGCACTTTGGGGTGGGCAGTAGACCTGTACTGTAGGACGTAGGGAATGGGAGAGAAAGGGAAGTTCCAGGAGTTTGGGGTTGAATCATGTTCCCCACAAAAGGCATGTTCAGGTCTCAACCCCTGTTTCTGTGGGTATCAACCCATTGTAAATAGGATCTTTGAAGATCTTATTAGTTAGGGTATGCCCAAACTGAATGACCAATGTGGCTGAAGTTCTTACAAGTGAAAGAAATTGGACACACAGAGAGAAGCCATAAGGAGCAGCCAGAAACTGGAAGTTAATGGAACCCAGAAGAGAAAGGAGAAGACATCATCATATATGTTTCTATGTAACAGAAAAGCCAAGAAACCCCAAAGATTGCCAGAAAATACAATCTGGGCCTCTGAAGCCATGAGCCAATGAATTCCTATTGCTAAGCTGACCCATTGTAGATATTTGTTTTAGCAGCAGAGAAAGGAAAACACCAGAAGACCAAAGACAAAACTAACCAGTTAAAAATTTTTGGTCTGTGTGTGCTGGCTTAAAAATATGTACAGAGAGACTTCCAGGAAGATGGCAAACTACAAAGACAAGGGACTCTCTTCTCTCCCAGAAAAATAGCTAGAGGACAGACAGAAACGGCCTAGAAAAAAAATCTTCTAGGGTTCAGGACACCAGGGGAAGGGTGGACACCATCAAGAAGAGAGACGGGCAAAGGTAAAGAAATGTGATGGCAAAACTATAAGTTAAAAGCTGCAGCTGCAGTTGCAACTGCCGGCATCCTCTCCGACCCTATAGGCATTTTTGAATTCTCAGACCTCAGGGCCAGTGGCTACAGACAAAAGGGGCCCCAGGGATCCACCTCCCCAGGAAAGGGGAGAGAGAGGGACACAGCCTAAGACTGACTCAGCTTTTTTTTTTTTTTTAATAACAAATTTTTATTTTCATACTGGAAACAAAAAATAATGGCTGAAAGCACTAACACAAGCATTTGTTTTTTTGTTTTGTTTTGTTTTGTTTTTTACTGACTCAGCTTTTGACCCACAAATTTGGTCTGCAGTGTCCTAGGAGCCCTTCTAGGCCGGGTGGGGCCGCACCATTGTTTGCCTTGGGAGCCAGCACAGAACAAAAGAGCTCCGACCCACGTCTCAGTCTCTTTCTCTCTACTGACTGGGACTAGTTGGTGAGGATGCAGAGGGAAGTGGAATTACTTTCTACCTTTGCTGCCAGCAAAGGTTGGAGAATGGCCTCTGAGAAAGTTTGATCTGCAAGGCTCTTAGCCTCCAGGCAGGGTCCTCTATCACACTGATCCAGTCTGTGTTGCAGCAAACACATTCTAGCCAGGCTTTGGACTGAAGGGCTGCCAAAGAATGCCATGTGCTGGCAGACCAAGGAAGTACATGAGACAAACTTAAAAGTAAATAAGTAAGAGAGGCTTTTTCCGGCCTTTACAGCCTCCCTCCCCAAGACCCTTGGAAGAGGGTCTGTAACCCATTATTGAGTCTAGGGCCCAGATATGAGCAAGAAACAGGGACAATCCTAAAGACCCAGGGCAGGGTGAACCAAGAATCAAAGAACAGAAGTAACACACAGCCTCTCTCCACTAAATCCCTATGAAAGAGAGAGAAATTGAGCATCTGATTAAACTCACCATCCTAATCAGAAGCCTAGACACCAGCAAAAAATTACAAGCCATACTAAGAAAATGGAAGAAATGGCCCAAACAAAAGAATATATCAAAGTCCCAGAGGAGACACAGGATTTGAGACAATTAAACCAGATTTACACAAATTTACAAAATCAAATTAATGAGTTGAAAGACAATATGGCTAAAGAGATAAAGGACATCAAGAAGATACTGGGTAAGCACAAAGAAGAACTGAACACCTGAGTAGAAAAGTAACAGGGGGGAAGTGGATATGGCTCAAGCAATTGGGTTTGAAGTGACTGGTGAAGGCAAGCTGGCATGCACCACCCATGCCACAGAGAGCTGAGAGCCCAGGCCTCAGAGAGCTGATGGCTCACACTGAGGAGAGCTGGCCCAGCAAGATGACGGACAAAGCGAGACGCAGAGGAGAAACAGTGAGAGACGCAGCAAACAGGGGAGATGAGGTGGCTCGGGCGATTGAGTGCCTCTCTCCCACAACAGAGGTCCTGGGATTGGTTCCTGGTAAAGAAAAAAAAAAAAAAAAAAAAAAAAAAAAGCAGACACAGAAAGCACATGGCAAATGGACACAGAGAGCAGACAGCGAGGGCAAAACAATGGAGGGAGGGATAGATAAATTTTTAAAAATAATAGAACTTTAAAAAATAAAGTAACAGAGCTTATGGGAATGAAAGACATGATAGGTGAGATCAAAATCACATTATAGGAGCTGATGTGGCTCAAGGAGTTGAGTGCCCACATCCCACATGGGAGGTCCCGGGTTTGGTTCCCAGTGCCTCCTAAAAAAGACAAACAATAAACAGACAATGAGCAGATATCAGGCAAAAACAATGAGTGGTCAATGAACAAAAACAATGAGCAGACAACGAGAAGACAATGAGCAAAAACAACGAGCAAGACATCAAGCAAAAACAATGAGCATAAAAAAATTTAAAAAGAGAAACAAAAAATGAGCAAAGCAACGAGCAAACAAAGAGAAAAAAAAAACAAAATGAGAAGGGAGCAGATGCGGTTCAAGCAGTTGAGTGCTGACCTCCCATATGGGAGGACCTTCGGTTCCCAGTGCCTCCTAAAGAAAAAAAACAACAACAACCAGACAATGAGCAAAAGCAACAAGCAAAAACAATGAGTAAACAGACGAGGGAGCCATCTCAGGGAGGAAAAGCATTTATTAAAATAAAAAAAAAGTAGAGACATACAACAGCATCTAAATGAGAGAATAAAGAATAAGTGATACCAAAGACAGAACAGCTGAAATTGAAGAGAGAAAAGAATGGAAAAAATTGAGCAAGGGTTCAGAGAGTTGAATGATAACACAAAACACAACAACATACATGTCATGGGAGTTCCAGAAGGAGAAGAGAAGGGGAAAGGGGCAGAAAGAGTACTTAAGGAAATAATGGCTGAAAATTTCCCAACTCTCATGAAAGAAATGAACTTACATGTCCAAGAAGTGCAGCATACCCCAATCAAAATAAATCCAAATAGACCTACTTTAAGACACGTCCTACTTAGAATGTAAAACATCAAAGATAAAGAGAAAATTCTGAGAGCAGCAAGGAAGAAGCAAATCATCACATAAAGGGACACCCAGTAAGATTTAACGTGGATATCTCATCAGAAACCATGGAGGTGAGAAGACAGTGGTAAGATACAATTTAGGATACTAAAAGAGAAAAACTGCCAGCCACGGATTCTTTATCCAGCAAAACTGTCCTTCAAATATGAAGGCGAGTTTAAAATATTCACAACCAAACAGAAACTAAGAGGTTCATAAAAAAGAATCCATCTTTGAAGGAAATATTAAAGGGAGCCTGAAAGAAAAAATCAGGAGAGGCTTAGAGGAGAGTATAGAAGACAGGAATAACAGAAAGGATAACCAAAAGAGTAAAAAGATAAATGAAAATAAGATGTGGCATATGAAAACCAAAGAATAAAATGGTGGAAGTGTAAATAATGCATTTATAGTAATATCATTGAATGTGAGTGGATTAAACTCCCCAATCAAAAGATATAGGCTGACAGAATGGATAAAAATATATATATATGTACAAAAATTCCTTGATATTCTTCTCTTCAAGAAATGGAGCTTAATTCCCTTCCCTTGAGTGTGAGCTGGACTTAGCAACTTTCTGTTAACAAACAGAAAATGGTAGAAAAAATGGTTTTTGTCACCTTCAACACTGGCTTTGTGGCTTCCATCTTGGTTACCCTCTCTGGGATCAGGAAGCTCTGAGCAGTCCACAGGGACCTAATATGGTGTACGGTGAAGAGAAGTCATTCCTGAGGATGGGACAATTAACCTGAGACTTGTAGGATGAGCAGGACTTAGAAGTATGTAGAGGCTGAAGAACCTGCAGGTCCTAAGTTCTAGAGAGGATCTGGTCTATTCAAGAAATTCTAGAAAATTCCCTTTGGAGTAGTCTGCATTTTTCTTTCTTCATCCAGAACTATTGTGTTTGTTTATTTTTATCTATTGGTCCCTAACAATCAAATTCACATCACAGGAACCTATTAGCATCAACATCATGGGACTAACTGTGATTAGTACTATGCTCTAGGGCTGCATTACAAGTAAACTGGCTTTGTAGGTAGCTCATATATTTACTTATATGTATAAAAATGTTATGTATAAATTTAACATACAAATAAAATTTTTGTGTTTTTTTTTTGTTTCCTAAGATCATACAAGTGTCCACATGAGTCCTTAGGTTGGGGACTGCCTGTGATCTTTCCCTCATGCTTTTATTGTGGTGGGACAGGTGGGTGGTGAGAAAAGACAGAGTGTTATGATTAATAAGCTAAACCTTCCTGCACTCAAATCCCATGTTAATATCTACTTGATAGCTTTTTGGAAACCCCCAAAATCTATTTTTACCTAGCCAGGAAATTTGAAGTAGTCTAGACCACACATAGCAGCCAAAATTTGGCAGGTTTATATATGGCATCGAGCCGTACTGACTATCCACATTTTCATATGAATGCCCATGAAGGTGTGAATTAATCCCTGTTGGGACTTATATTCTGCAGCAATTTCCAACACTGTGAAAAAAAAAAAAAAGTGCAATTATGATTTGGTGTCTCAGAAATGGAAAGCACTCCTGAAGTAGAGTCCTGCTGTGACACCTGCGGAGAAACATTGAGTAGACGGTTTTGAGTTTTATCTCTTCTTCCTTTATAAAGTAGGAGATAAGTGGCTTAGCAAAGCAAAGCTGACCATACTAGGGGTTAGAGAGCTAAATGGCAGTGCCTCCCTGAGCAGCATGGGGACAATTTTGATTGCATCTGGCTGCCACTGGTGATGGGAGGGGCTATTAAAAGTGTATTGTAGCAGAGCGGATGTGGCTCAAGCAGTTGAGCGCCTGCTTCCCATGTGGGAGGTCCCGGGTGTGGTTCCCAGTGCCTCCTGAAAACAAAAAACCAAACAGCAAGCAAACAAATGAAGGAACCAACTCAGGGGAGCTGATGTGGCTCAGTGGTTGAGTGCCAGCTTCCCACATGCAAGGACCCAGGTTCAAGCCCTGGCCCCAGTAACTCAAAAAAAAAAAAAAAAAAAAAAAAAAGTGTATTGTAGGAAACAACTGTTGAGTACAGAGCCTCTAATTTAAGTGCTGGAAATGTTCTGTAACTGCACTCACTGTCTAGCATAGTAGCCAGTAGATACGTGGCTGTTGAGCACTTGAAATATAGGTAGTAAGACTAAGAAACTAATTTTTAGTTTTATTTCATTTAAATTTAAATAGTTACATGTGGCCAGTGGCTACTGTATTGGACAGTGCAGCTCTGAGTAAAGGGCTAAAGGGCTTGATTTTTTTAAGGCTTTGAGCTTTTTTACCTGATTCGACTGTCATTTTAGTGCTCAGCCTAGTGTCTGACATATGTAGGGGTTCAGGAAATGTTTATGAACTGACAGCAGTCAGAAGAGGACTCACCTTTTAATACAGATGGCAGATCACCTAAGACTATGAGGTCAGCCTTTCCCAAAGGGTCTTTCAAAGAGCACTAGACTCACAAAATAGAAAAAGTATTCCCTGATCAGAAAAATGCTGCTTATTCTATGCCTTGTTTGGGGTTAGGATGCGTGTTAGCATATTAAAGAAACCTGAATGGCTTTAACTCACTGTTGCCCATAGTTACTTGACTGTTAACTCATGAAGACCTCTCTAAGCAAAGAAAGATCATCTAGGATGAACGATGACAAGGCTGTGTTACATCATTTCACAGATCAGTTTCAGTAAGCCAAGCTGGGGGAGTCTAGAGATGATCCAAGTCCTGCTCCCTCTCCCACAGGTGGGGAAACTGAGGCCCAGAGACACTACATGCCATGCCCAGGGTGAGACACCTTTAACATAGTAGTGGAAATGACATCACAGAGGCCAAACTGTCCGACTGGCAGGCTGAAGCTCTTCTCCACTGGCTGTCTCCCTGTCTGAGCCATTTGGTTGAAAGTCAAGGAACCCGCCTGACAAGAAGCAGTCAGAAGGCCTTTGCACAGATGATGTTTCTAAAGACAAGGTCCTATTGAAAGCCCTACAATGGCTTTTCACTGGCAGCTATTTTGGGGAGGAGCTCTGGCTCATGCAAGAAGCCCTGCTTCTTTTCACAGACCTGACCTGATCTTGTGATTACAGTCCAACATTGGCTACTGTATTCATCCAAGCACCTCCAGGGGAAGTACAGGGCCTGCCTGGCCACCTCTCAGGAGAAGACAAGCTCAGCATATGCTTAAGCCTAGATAGGCTTGTGTGTGGGCCACTATAAAAACAGGCTTTCCAAATCCTTAGTTCTCAAACTTTTTATCTTCCATTTTGGCCTACAGTCCCTGTTTTTAGACAGATGGCTCTGGTGCTGAAGGGTGAACCACAATCATTTGCCAAGAGGCACTGCCTACACATCAGAGGGGGTGTGTGTGGGGCGAGGTGGGGAGGGATTTATTATGACAAAATGGTGGTAATGGGTGGGAGGGGTGGGGAGGAACATGGTTTGGATGCTGAGAAATTGCCTTCCACACCTGTTTGAAGTGGAGGTAACAAGTATGAGGAGTAGGGGAAATAATACATGTAGAGAGCTTAGTGGAATGAATATCTGGCACCCAAGAAATAGAGCTATTGTTTATTTCTTGAAAATGCTTGTGTACTTTGCACATCATAAAGACTCAGAGTGGGATGTCATAGCCCAGGGCTCGGGGGCAGATTGAGGAATGAGGATGAATAGGCTTAGGTTTCTTTTCTTTGTCCATGAAGACCTGCTATATGAGGAAGTTCAATTCCCTCCCATCTCTCTCTCTTAATCTTCTCTTCACACCAGGCAGCAGAGGGGAGTGTGTGCTTGGGAGGGGGTAGCGGCAGGGAGGAAAAACTCAAAACCTAGAGACACATACAAAAAGAAGCAGGGTTGCTCAAGGTATGTCCCAAAGATCATGATCTCTACAGGATGTTTGTGGGTGATAACATTAAAAAAAAAAAAAGTCCAGTAGCCGAATGTAGTTAAATTGGGCCATTGGGTGGGCTACACAAAACTGAACCTGTTTCTTCACTGGATAACTTTAACCTGATGGCCATTAACCTGATCCTGCACATTGTGAGTCTTCTAGAGTAGAGCTGATAGGGTATTTTGTAAGCTCACTTGACCAAGGAAGGAAATCTGTTTCATTGAGCATCACTCACTCAGTACCGGCATTTTGAAGAACACTCTTGGGAAATGCAGATCCTCGGGTTGTTCTCCTTGGCCTTACTCTCTCCTCAGTGAGCTAACCCCCAGTCTTAGATAAGGAGATGAGATGATGTGCAAAAAAATAGTAATTCTCAAATTTGAGGGTAATTTTCCTTTAGGGTCTTGCCACTCAGAGTGTGGTTCTGGAACCAGTGACACGGATAACACCCGGGAGTGATATGCAAGCCAAGCCCTACTCCAGACCTATGGAATCAGAATCTGCCTTTTAACAACATCCCCAGGCAGTTCATATGCACATTAATATCTGAGGTGGACACACTGAGGGCACTTGGCACCTGGCACTAAGCACAATAATTTTGATTTCGTGTATTTATGGTAAGGCCCAGGTATGCACATTTTTAAAAGCACCTCCAGGAGATTTGGCTGCAGGTGGTCTGTGGCCCCCTACTAAGGAACACTGATTTAACTGAAGAGTTCCTAGGACCCAAGCACCTCTGCAAGACAGCTGATGGGTATAACTACTTTCACTGCTAGAAATAATGAGATGAGGTTGTGAAGGCCCTGGGCCAAGGTTGCCCAGAGGTCAGCAGATGGATAAGGGTGAACAAGCCCCTCCTGCCTCTACTTGCCAATCTCTCTCCTCCTTCTGCCCTAACAGGCTCTTTATTCACCAGACACTGCATTGCTAACAGCCCTCTTCAAGTCTGCTTTTGTTTTCAATGAAAGGCAAAAAAAAAAAAAAAAAAACCCCACTGCTGGCTATTTGTGTTTGCTAAAGATAATTCTGATTATCTCAATTCTGTTCCCTGCATCCCAGGCTGCCAAGGGCCAAGAGCAGCTTGCTTGTTCAATCAGGGTCTGGCCCATTTTCCAATTATCAGGGTCATTTGGGCTGGTTTCCCCCAACAGTGAACTTACTTGAGTTCGGATCATCCTCATACTGCTGCATTTACATGAGAAATGGATGGTTTGTCACGTCCCTGTCTGTGTCAATGCTCTAGCCTCCCCTCCCTGTTGGAAACCAAATTAAATAGCATGTGTTGTCTTGGGTTCCCAGGCTGCTGGGAGGCAGCAGCTGAGAAGCAGGCCCCATGGGGAGCCATGTGGCAAGCCCTAAGGGTGGCTGGACATGCTGGCCTTCCCCACTGGGCTGGCCACGGAGACCTCTTCCCAGCTTAGGAATTTAAAATCGTTGCCTCGTTCAGAGGCCTTAGAGGGTGACCAACTGTCCCAGTTTGCCGGGGACTGGGAGATTTCCTGGGACACTGGACGTTTGTTGCTAAAACCGGGAGTGTTGGTCACCAGTCACCCTATGCCTGACATGCTAGGACAGAAGGGCAATGTGAGAGCACTCAACATTCCCAGTGTGACCTATCTGCAATCAGGATTTGAACCCAGAAAGTCTGAGCCTTGTCTTAAGTGCTGAATCTCCTACCTTTGTGGGGTGCTGGACTCTACACAACCAGTGTGTTGGATACTCAGTCAACATCAGACAAAAGCACCAGGGTGGGCCCTGGGAACAGAGGAGTGTGGCTGTGAATGGGAGAAGCTTGGTGGTGAGAAATGGGAGGTGGGTCTCTGAGTTCTACACTGTGGAATCCCAAGGCCCTACACCAGGAATGTCCCACTGGAGGTGTGGGAACTCTGGGAATGCTGCCCTCCGGCCTTTAACTGCATTAGATTCCAAAGAATGTACAATTAGAATGTGAAGCCAAATGCCTGACTTCATCATCCTCCAACGGCCAAAGATGGGTGATATTCATCATTTTATATTCTTAAGGCAGCATTAAATTTGGGAGCATGTCTTTCTTATGTATTTAGAACATCTAAGCAAATTGCTTTGCATATATAAACTACTCAAGATATGCAAATCAAAAATGTGTTGTTTGATATGTTGTAGCTGATTGTAATATGTGCAATGCAACAGCACACTTAGAAGTCAGGTATCCAACACCATCATTTATCTGAAATGACAGCTCTCTCTTCAGCAATAAAAATCCACAAGTATAGCATTCCTAGTGGGCACCAGAATATGCTAAGTATCTAGAGTCTGACATTATTTCTCAGAAGCATCCTCAGTACCTCTTGCTGTCCCTTTATAGGTCTTGGTTTATAAAGCAAATACATAATTTGGGGCAATTAAGAATTTTTAAAAAAACTTTTTAATATGAAAAACATTAAAAGCATTAATTTCCTGGTGATTATATTGAAGAAAGCATAAATGTATGAAGGATACTGTTTCAAGCAAGACTTAAAGACCTATAAGCTTCTGGGGGAAAAGAAACTGACACCATCTGCTCCCTTCCACTATTCCTGGCTAATCTAATCTTGGCTTTTCTCCCAGGCCCCCAAAGTGACTCTTTTCCAGAATATTGGCTTGTTTGGAGTGTTGTATGACTCTAAGACTTCAAGTGGGCTCCCGGCACTGCCATTTTCAATTATCGTAATTAATTGAGAGTCTTTTGATGGCAAAGAGAGGATCTCTCTACTTGCTAACTTATACTCAACTTTATCCTACAATGGCCTTTATGTCTGTGTATGTAAAGGAGAGATCGACTTTCTGCTCTACCCATCTGAGGTTTCTGCTCCTTTAGCTCAGCAAAACCATGAGTGAGAGCACTTAGGAGACCATCTTCCTTCTGGTAGGCATTTGGGGAGAGTATTTTCCCTCTACACAAACATGTCCATAGGAGAGAACTGAACTAAAAGGCCAGAGAAGCAGAAGGATGGGAATTTCGCAGTGGTTTCTCTTCATTTACATGTCCTTGAGCCACTCTTTCCTTTGTCCTTGACATTTTATGAAATTTACCTTATCAACTCCACTGTTTTAAACTACCTTGATTGTTTGCACAGCCTTTCCCCTTAAAGCTCTTGTAGTGGCTATTTACCCACAACCCTCTTTATAAAGGATACAGTAGCAAAACTCAACCATCAATACCCTTTAGCTGCTTTCCACCACAGTTGCCCAACTGACAACTCAGTTCCTGTCCCCAGAGAGCTTTCTGGAAAACTATTGTGTATGGAAAATTCATAAAGAGAAAGGCTAGCAGTGTAGCAAAGGAGGACAGCCTGGCCCCAGCAATCTGGCCATTATTCAAATGGAATTGGATGGAATTTAGTTGCTTTGTCAGCTATATTTAGTAAAACTGCCCCTTATTTAAACTGTTTTAAGAAAAAAGCATGATTTTACAAAAAAGCAATTCACTATACTGGATAAGTCCTCAATAGAGCCAACTAGAAATCGCTGTGATGAGGCCATCTGCATTAAGATACCTCATGTTACAAAGGGTGTTGGGATTCTCAGGGGTCTTTGGCATCTAAAGGATAGATTGAGTCCAACTGTAAAACTAGCTTATGAATAAAATAAAAGTGGTCCCCATTCACCTACACAATAATACTAAGGTTTTATATAAAAGGTTCTGTATTCTCATATATTCTACTAAAACTACATCACAGGAGATTCTTTATGAGAAGTCAAGTCCCTGTGACACTGTATACTCAATTTGGGTTTACTTCTGTCTCTATCTCTGGAATAAAAGCTACTCAAAGGCAGTTTTACTTGACTTTGTATGCCTAGCAACTCACACACAGTAGGCACTAAATATTTACTAACCGGTGAAATGTTTCTGATCCTCTTTGATTAGAAGTTAAATAAATAGGTGATTGATTTTGGAGATTATATTCCCACTACATTCCACCACTTCTAGGAGAGGAATCTAAGACCCCAATTTAGGTGTCAGCGAAAATCTTAGCATCTCCTGACCTTCAGCAGCCCTCTAAACCTATTCCAATTCCAAAGCTTTGCACAAACAACCAACCTTCAGTGAGCATTTGCCATAGCCTGGCAGGGTCCTGAGGCAAATGGCTGAGTTCCCAGGGGTGTCTCAAGGACCACTGCTGCAAGGTGACACTTACCAAGGGCTCTAGCTCCTTGCGGTCTATGAGGTTCATCTCTGTGACGAAGTAATAGAAGTGTTTGTAGCAGGTGTTGACGTGGGCTTCTGCACCCATCACAATGACACGGTCGAAGTGGTGGATGTAAACGTGGACAAAGACGCGGAAAAGGCGGCACAGGATCTTCTTGCAGATCTGAAGGAAGTTCTTTGGGAAGGGAACACCTAGAGAAAAAGAAAAGGAATGAAACCATGATGGGAAAGCTTTGGCAGACCCGGGAGCCCATGAACGAGTCTGGAGAATGGCCCTGACCCTGAGCTTCCAAGCTGCCCCACTGAAGCCCAGCCTTACTTGGGCAGCTCTGTAAGAAGCTGTTGGAAAAATGGCTAAAAGAGATTTAAACACCAAGAAGGATCAGAGAGAGATGAAAATGAGTGAAGAGGGCCAGGTATGTTTCTTTGGTTGTATTTTTTTTAGTGAAGATACACTTTGTATCTTTCCTTATGACAGAAAGACTTTTTCTTTCTAAAAATAAATACATGCCCTCCTTCTTACTTTTTTTACTTTTCCTAATTTTTTAGGGCACAAGAAAGTTGATCTTCCTCTTACCTGTAATAGAAGAAAACCAGTCAGAGGAGGGTTATATTACAGGGAGACAGGTACTCTCTGTCATAGGAGCAATAGGGAGTGGTGGGGACTGGGGCAAATTACAAAGTATCTTCTCCTCAAAAGGAGCAGTCACTGCTCAACTCCAGCCAATAGAGGCTATGTGGGGATGGAGGCCCAGGCTGCTAGAATTAGTGGTATTTTCAAGGGAATTCTGAAAATTCCTATATTTTCTTGCTAGATTTTTAAATTGTTAGCAATTAATTTAAAGTTAAAATAAAATAAAATAAAACATGATGGAGTAAAACAAAACCTCTCTATCAGTCAAATCTGGTCTTCAGGCTACCAGGTTACAAATTTTGACCCAAAACCTTTTTTCTGAGATACACACTGCTTCTGAGCTGGGAGAATTAAAGAAACTTCATAGATACTTTTCATCATGCTCATTCCCCCTTCATCTCTTTAAGGAAGGTTAGATTTGGGCAGTTATGTTTTTCATTCATAACACACAAAGGATGAGTGGTTAGAATCATCCAGATTTCCTGCCTGACAGCCACCGCTTCCAGCTTGGTTAAGGCGACTAACAGCAGGATCGCAAGGCCACTTCCTCTCTCCCTCTCAAACACCGCTTAAACTCTTGTTATTTGCACTGTTCCTAAGTGGTGACATGTTGTAATGGAGCCCTAATCTAAACAGACTTTGTTTGAATTCCTATTGTGCTCTTTTTCCAGCTGTATGACCATGGGCAAGTTATTGAACATCTCTGAGCTTCAATTTTTCCACATGAAAAATGCAAGTAAAAACTCCAATGGTTGTGAGGTCTAGAAGTGGTACCTGGATAACTTTGGTTTCTTTTCTGTAAAACATGGGTCATGATAAGTCTTTGTTGCTTGGCTAAATGAATGTTAGTATTAGTAAAAATCCTCCTCCAGTGCCTAGAATATAGGAAGAGCTCACTAAATTGGAATCCCCCCGCCCTCCTCTCTTTTAGGCAAGATCTGGAGCCAGCCTTACATTGTCATGAGGAAAGAATTACCACCAGCCTTTCAGCAGAATGCAGAGCTGTGCTCAGGGCACTCCCCTGGTTCCCAGGACCTGGGGGTCTGCAGCCCTTGCCTAGGCAGGGACCCACTGGCAGCTGTCTAGTAGGAGACACTCTGTAAGGGGATCACCTGGGACCCCAGGGCAGGATGAGAGAGACAGTACACCTGGCAGTCAGCAGTGACAAGATCTGCCTCCCCAGGGCCCTGTCTCTGATACGGACTTTTCTTCAAAGTCAAAGTGACAACATATCAAATGAACCCGGGGAGACATGGGGACACAGCTGGGCAGCTGACTGCCTGGGCAACTGAGGTTGGTTTTGGGGGGTGGGGTGAGGTGAAGCTGGGGAGAAGGTGGAGAGGAGCCACTTGCAGAGCTGCTGCAGTGGGACCAGCACAACCCTGCTGCTGGGCTGGGGGTGGGTCTGGTATCTTTGAAGAAGCTGAATCCCAAAGGCAATGGAATCCCTCTAAAGTGCTTGCATGCTTGGTGGAAGGGGGGTCACATCACTCATCCAATGGCAGGAAGTTGACATGTAAGATCTTTACAACCTCTCAGTGAAGTAGGTTTTATTATTCCCACTTTTTCAGATGAAAAACTCTGAGGCTCAGAGGCATGGATTAACTTGCTGCAGGCCACTCAGCTAAGAGGTGGCAGGACTGGGATTGGGACCGAGTCTGTCTGACTCTAAAACCCAAAGTGTCTGGTTATGTTTGGAGTGTGATTCCCTCTCTTGCCTACAATAGAGGGATTATTCAATTGTTATGGACAGTGAGGCATCTAAAGATTATACTTCAGTGGTACAAAAATCTAATTAAATAAAGGAAAGGGGGTAGGGAAAGAAGGGTTTTAAAAAAACCCACATAAACAAAACAGTCTCCATGCCTGGAGAGCCACAGGTGCGGATTTGGTAAGAGGTCAGCTGATAGACCCCACTGCCTTCAAGGAGATATGTGCTTTCAGTTCCCGGGCGTACGACCATGGATCTGGGACTGATAGGGAAAGATAACATTTATTTTATTCTAAGGACTGTGCAGGTACTTTCCATGGATTAGCTGATGCGGTCCTCAGAACCACTCTTGAAGGAAGGTACTATTATTTCTATTTCACAGATGAGGAAAGAGACTTTGGAAAATTAAGTCACTGTGTAAGGTCACTCAGCTGGCAAATAGTAGAGGAGGATTTGGAGCAAGTACTCTAACTCCAAAACCAGTGAGCACTCGCCACCCTCAATTCTGGCCCTTCCATTCCAGAAGGCCTTAACTCTTTCCCAGGTGGCTCCATGGTGGGGGCTCACCAGTTGCTAGTGAATTTGGGGAATTTCAGCTGTGCCAATTCACCTGCATGGCCCTTTAAGCCAGTCCCCACACCCATGACTAAATATAAGGCAAAGACTTGGACCTGCGGAGGAAGTTCGTGGCAGTTGCTGGGGCCCTCTAGATTGTCCCCGAGCTGCTTTTGCCCCTCCATCCCTGCCTCTGCTGAGCTCTGAACTCGGCTCTGCCCTCCATTCCATACCTGGTCTCTGGCCTTGCCTCTTGCCTCCCCTTTTCACATTATGGCTGGGAATTATCTTTCTAGTAGGTGGTTTTGGAGTCTGGAGGACCTAGTTTAAAATCCTAGCCCTAACACAGTGACTGCTTACCTTCATGACTGTGCTTCATTTGTAACATGGGTAAAAACCATTTACGTGTAGGGTTCTTATATAGTACCTGTACAGTGCCTGGCACTTAGTAGAAACTTTGGTACTAAGTTCTACTTCTGTTATTTCCCACCTGGGTCTCGGGCAGGTCGGATTCCACCCTCAGAATTCTGGTCCTGACTCTTCCACCATTCCCTCCCATACACGTAATTCATTCTGCAAAACTGAAAGTTGCAAATGGATCAAGTCAGGACATGTTCAGCTTGTACCACACTCACCTAGCTGGAAGGAGGCTGGGAGTCAGTCCTAGGACACCTAGGAACCCCAGCAGGTTCTCTGTTAAGCCAGAGGTAAAATCCCAGCTCATGGAGTATGTGGGGTTAAGAATAAGAAACCTACACAGCATCTGGGAAATTCATTCAATTATTGCTGGCCCAGGAGCCAATTCTACAGCTTGGGTAGTATCTTAGCCCCTTTCTCCCTTTCTCATTTGCCTTCTGGGTGTTCAGATTTATACGTGTGTCAATGTGTGTGTGTTTTTAATTACCTTTCTTCTGAAGGTGGGAAATTAAAAAGATTGCCCCAACAAATGTAGAGAACCTGGATGTCGACCTTCTGGCAGACTCTGCATAACTGGCCTCATGGCAGCGAGATGGGGCAAGATACAGCCCTGTTGATCCACTCCCTTCCCAAGTAAGTCCTAGAGGGTTCAGCTCTCTAAAACAGATTGATCCAATCCCCATTAAATAGCCAAAGAGAAGTGGACCTTGAGTGAGGCCTGATATGTGCATGTGTGATGCCGTTGAATCTCAGGGACCCCTGACCTTCTACTTTAGTATTTCCTAATGTGTGTTTTAAAAATCACTAATCCTGGGATATCCTCTGCTAAAAAAAAAAAAAAGTTACAAGGTCAAATATATTTGCAAATATGGTGTTTTCACAGAGATTTACAATATACCGAGGCATAGTAAATGATCTAAGAATTCATACAGAAAAAAAAAAAAAAAAAAAAAAAATCCTATTTAACTCTGGAACCCTCTTTCCCCCAAATATCTATTGGGTTAAAAACAGACTCTGTAATCAGACTTCCTAGGTTTCATTTCTGGACCTACCACTTATGTGGCAATTGTTAATTGCATATGATTTAGTGTCTCTAAGCCTCAGTTTCCCCATTTCCAAATGGTGATATTAATAGCATCCATAGCTCATGAGATTTTTTGTGAGGATTAAATACTTACACATATCAAAGATTCTGCTTAATGCCTAGCAGAGAGTAAGCACTCTTTTGTAAAGTGTTAGTTTTAGTATCCTATTAGTAAAATGTTCTTTATAATATACTTTGGGATTATATTCATCTCACATATTTATTTTCAGAAGGGCAGGCTTGGTTTTAATATAGCAATTCTGAATATACAAAGAAATTAGAGTGGCAGGTACTCAGTGAAGCACTGGGTTATGGTCTACCTTGAATTATTCTCTAAGTTTCTCATATTTATATCTCATATTGCTCTAAGTTCCCTGAGCAAAGGGATTGTGTTATACTTCAATTCTACCTTTAAAAAGCACCTGGCACGGGGCTAGGTAGAGAATATGTTGTCAATCAAAACTGAATAGGAAAAGAGCGGTGGTCTTGTTCAGACAAGAAGTAAATCCATCATCTTCTATCTGGGGGAGGAAAAAACCCACAGTAGAAATTACAGCTTTGTTCCCCCAGCATCTTAATATAGTTTCTGGCATGGAAGGACACACCCTGCTTTTGGGGAGAAGGGAGGAGAACTCAGAGTTTAAGAACATTTTGATCCAGCCTAGGGGGTGGGAAGAAAGAATCTGAAACCCATTTCATTTCATCATTAAAGCCTCCCTTCTTCTCCTTTTAATCTAGTTTTTCAGGTAGTGATAGTTAATTTTCAGTCACTGTACTCATTAGGAAGTTAATGCCAGACAATATTAACCAGCAGTCTTAACTGAAATAGATTGCATGTCTTAAATTAAGGGTTTGGAGTTAAACTTTGACTAGTCTTAACCCGAACAAACCATCCAGCAATCAGCCAAGACAGTTAGATATGTATTGGTGATATAGAAAACGAACTTTGATCACAAGGTCTCTAAGTGATTTGCAATCACTAAGTTAGTCCCAGAGCATGCCCTTCCTCTACACCACCTGGGGGCACATCTCATGATTCTCAGATTAAAGCCAATTAAAATTTCTCCAAGAAGTAGGCCTGAAATGAAAAACATGTTCAGAAGCGTACTCCACAGGGAGGTGATGGACATCTAGGTGTCCAAGGATGACCTTGGGTCATGTGCTGTGGCTTGGTCTCTGCAAACTGACACTACTGAAATGAGGCTGTGATGGACCAGGGCCAGCCTAAGCTCAGATTCCAGAGTGATGCCTGGGTGGGGGTCAGCATCCCAGAACAATCCACTCAGTTCCATTCAACTCAGAAGGCAAGTTTCTGGTTTGCTGGGTGCTCAGGCCCAGGAGGAGGCAGGCCAGCCAGTTGGGGAGAAAGCAGATGGTGAGGTGAGTCCATGGGGCTGCAGTCTCTCTTGAAGGCCCAGTGTGGCAGCCACCAGCTCTGTCTCCCCTGCTCATGAAAACTTGGTCCTCTGCCATGATCCAAGATCTGACAGGGCCCTGCTGAGTTTATGAATGTGTCTAACCACAACTTTCTGATCTCCATGCCATATTCAGTGTGAGAGCTAAATCGAGCATGGAATATAATAATTTCTCTGGGGCCCCAGCTGATTTGCCTTTCATCTCTGCCTTAGTAAATCTCCTTTTCTCCAAACAAAATTTAATAAAAATTCCAGTGATTTCTGAGCTTCAATCCACTTTTCTCTTCCCCTTGCCCTCCTCTCCCCTCCCTTCTACTAAGCCCTCAAATGTCCTATTCAATCCTTCCTTTCCTGGCACCTGTGAAAGAAATAAGTTCTCTAAATGGCTTGTGTTATTTCTTTTATCCTGTTATGGAGTACAAAAAGGGAAAGAGTCCCTCAGAGACTGTAGAAATGCTTTTGGATGACAGTGCCACAGAATGGTGACAAAGGCCCCCCAAATCAAACATGGTGCAGCAGGAGTCTCTGATGAGCTGCTGCTCATTCCTGTGTTAACCCTCTTCTCTTTTGTGGAATGGCACTCCCGCCTGAGGTCAGGGATGGGCTCTGGAGGTGTACAGGGTTACAACTAAAAGGATGTCTCCAGCAACACCAGAGAACTGCTCCCCAAACATCGCAAGATGAGTACACAGCTTGCAGATGTTCCACACGCCATTCATCCAGTTAATGCCTCTACTTTCTTTTGAACTCGGCTTAAACCTTCCCCGATACTCAGACTCAGGTCCTTGGCATCTGCTATCCTGTTTCTGAAATTTTCCTGATCACAGATGACAGATGGCAATTGCACACTTATCTCTGGGAAACCCTACTCAGGTCTCGCACGCTCTCTATTCTGTACACTCCATGAGGGCAAGGACCTTGTCCACCTTCCCCTCAAATGCGGCCTTAGTGTCCAGCATGGCGCCAAAATCAGGGTGGTGTGTAGTAAATATTTGTTGACTATTGGAATGAGAGTCAAACTCCTATGCCCTCTGCTTACCCCAAAATCAAAGCTCAGAAAGGCAAAAAGATAGGCTCAGGAGTCACAGAGCTAGTTTGTGATGAAAAGGGATCTGAATTCAAGTCTGATTCCAAAGCCTGTGCCCTTTCTGCTCTGTCACGATGCCTCTTGGGGTTCCTGCCTCCCCTTTTATCTCACTCCAATCCAGCTGACAGAATTGGGGAAGCAAAACTTGTTAAAAGACAAATGTGGAAAAGGGCGGCTTGGCTCTTATTTCCCGAACATCTGTGTCATCAGTGGTTTTGGACACTAAGTGTCTGGCTCTGGCATCAATCACACTTAGGTTCAGATTCCGGCGGTGGACGTCCTTCTATATGCCCTTGAGCAAGTCTGCTAACTTCCAAAAGGTGCTATTTTTTCATCCAAGGAATGGGGACAATAATACCTAGTTCTTTGTGGGATTGTGAGACGTAAACAGAGAGTTTGGCACTGTGCCAGTAGGCACCCAGAAGACATTCAGTCCATGGCAGTTGCTGTTACAAAGATGGCTCTTTCTCATCAAAGCAGCCAGGGGTAGGGCAAATCAAACAGGACAGGTGAAGCTACCTTTTTCTCCAAAGGAAAAACTCCTTCCTGGAAAGTTGTTTGGGAAGAAATGTGATATATGGGAACATAGTACAAGCTGTCTCAAGGAGCTTCCACATGACACATGATGAAACCTAATGACCTGCCCAGTCCTTTGGGGATCCCTGAGAGCATGTCGGTAACAACTGGAAATGCCCACATTTCTCCTTAAAATTGATATTTATGTCTGGGAGCATTTGTGTAGCCCTTTGTCTTGGAATAGCAGTATACATGCAAAAATCCCTCTACAAGTCATAAAAATCACTCATTCTCAATAGCTCATGAATAAAAACAACATCCCAAACACGTGGGAAAAGCAAACAGACCTCCTCTGGCAGCTGGCTGAGAACATACCATTTCCAAAATACTTTCGAAACAAAATGCAATTGGGTCACAAGGAAAAAAATTAACAAAAATCTGCTTCTTAAAAATACCCATACCCTCCTCTCAATTTACTCTCCTGCTCCTTCATGTACATCCACATTCTCCTGCATCCTGCAGAATACATATAACCTGTGTGTGTATATATATAAAGCCTTGTGCTCTTGCTGATGAAAAGTCAGCAGTGGAGCACTGATTGCTCTAAGCAGATGTTTTGTGTTATCTCAGTGCGTTCCTCAAGAAAGTGTCTGTTCGTCATGCCAAGGAAAACAATCCTGTGTAGCAGGACTTTGTATCTCTGCCTAAAAAACAAACAAACAAAAAAAAACCCAAAAAAAAACAAAACAAAACAAAACAAAAAACCAAAACCCAAACAACCTGGCAGCTGCAAATGGTTAGAAATAAACAGCTACTACTCTATTCTCCAACTCCCTTCCTCTGCCCTTCCCCAGTACCCCTTGTGTTATCCTCCAGCCTGTTATCATAATGGTTGAAGCAAAAGAAAGGAAAATAGACTAATCTGTGATTATAGGTTCTAAACCGACTGTTAATTCTTTTGTGTAAACCCATTTATGGGGCATGGGAAGCAGCGCTGTTCCAGCCACTCAAAGGAGTGACTGTGAATGCTGTCTGCCTGCTTATCACACTCCCCTCTCCTCCCCCAGTGCCCCTTCTCGGCCAAGGGAGGCGGCTCCTTATCCACCACATACCCACCCCCAGGACGGCTGCCTCACCTTCTGCTGTCAGGGCAAGGAGGTGTTAAGTAGATTAAGACCCAGGGCAACCTGAGAGAGCCAGTCACTATGGATTGACAATAAATGCCATTAAAAACAAATTCCAGCTAGTTCAAACCTGCTGAGGCTACTGAAAATCAAATGGGCCAAATGAGATGGAGTAAGTGGAGAACGGGATGTAATGCACGTCATTAGTACTGGGAAGTTGGGCAGAAGTACAGGTCATTTGATCATGAGCACCAGTCAGAATTGGAAAATGATTCAGACTCCTTGTCAAGAATGTGATATTGCCCTTTTATGATTTGACATGTGTGCATCTCCATCATTACCTCTGGATCCCCCCAATTTGCATATAATACTCCAGCCATCCTAAGCTAAGTTCCTCTTGCTCACTCCAGGCTGTTGCCATACACTAGGGAGTTGGCAGCTAGAGACTCTTTTCCTCAGTTTTCCTTCTTTGTCTGGCTAACTCCCATGTTATTCACACCTCAACAAAATGATCACTTTCTCAATAATGTCTCCACCCTTCTCCCCTCTAGTTAGGCAGATCATAACACTCGGTACTTCTCCCATGACAACACTAAACATATCTAATTTCAAAATTAAAGGAAGGATAGTTGCAAAAATTAAAACAACAACAACAAAACAAACCTCAGAGAACTGTAAGGTTTAAGGTACCCCATACCCAGATACCCAGATCCACCAGTTTTAACATTTTGCCACATTTGCCATATCATTCTGTCCATCTAACTATCCATCAATCTATCCATCTATCTATTTATCTATCTATCTATCATCTATCTATCTATCTATCTATCTATCTAATCTCTCTACCCATCTTCTATTTTCTAAACATCTGCGAGTAGGTTGTCTATATTATGCCCCTTGAACACTTAGTACTTCATGAAGTTTTCAAAAGAACAAGGATATTCACTTATGTAATCATCTTAAGCACAGTTATCAATTTCAGGAAATTTAACATGGATATAAAGGTTACAGTCTATACTTCAATTTTTCCCCATGTATCAGTAATGTCCTTTCGGGCATTTTCTCCTCCATTATTAAATCCAGTACAGGATCATTTCTTGCATTTAGTTGTTATCTCTTTAGTCTCTCCCCCTCTCTCTGTAATTGTGGAAATATATATATAACATGAATTTTCCCATTGCAGCAACCACTTCCAAGCATACAGTTTAATGGGACCAAATATATTCACAATGTTATGCTACACTCACCACTTTCCATTACCAGAAATTTCCCATCACCCCACTCATAAACCCTGTACCCATTATGCATTAGGTCCCCATTCTCACCACCCCACCCCTCTTAAACTGTAGTCTTGTCCATTTGTCTTGCATTAGATGGAAAGTTTTGTAATGTCAGGAAATGTACCTTTGTTGTTTAGTTATATCCCTGGCTTCTAATGTATACCAGAACATAGCACTTCTCATTAAGTACTTGTTGAATGAATAAATGAAAAGATGGCCATATAAATGAGAGTAATGTGGAGGTAGTAAAGAACTCTGCCTGCTTGGGTTCCCCCTGCTTCTCCCGACTCCAAGTAGTAGCCCTTAAGTCTGAAATCATTGCTCTGTGGACAAATGCCCAAGGAATTGCTATACACCCATATTTAACCTTGACATGCCTAAGGCTGTAAGACTGAAGTGAAAATTAATACACACCTATCTCTTCACCCTTGGCACACCAGGGGATATGCATCTTTCTATCAGGTTTTCATTGACACCAGGGAAATTAGTATTTCCCTCCTCAAATTTTATTGTCTATTTTTATTGAAGTGCCTATTTTCATCTACATAAAAAGTTGTCACCTGTATTGACCAACAAATAAAGTATCCTGAGATACCTGATGGGGAGCAGTAGGAGTGTGGGGCAAGATAAAAGTGATTATTCTCGTTAGAAAGGGTGAGGGGGGGAGGATCAAGAAAAAAGCGATGACTATATCCCAATTTGAGAGGTGCTTTGCAGAGCCAAAAGGGAACAGTGGCCAGGAAGAAAGTGCTCTGAGGTAGGGGTGTAGCTGTTGGAGGGGTGGATGTGTACGGATCTTCTCTAGAAAGAAAGGGAAATTTGCCAAAGTATTCAGGGCAGACTGCACGCAAAGACTCACCTGTGCGTGAAGCTGAGAGGAAGACCGCAGGTGAAGGCAGAACAGCACTTTCCACATGAGATGGACGAGTTACAGCAGGGATTGAGCAAGGAATGATGAGCCACTGCATTTGCGGGTAAGATCCAGTGAAAGTAAGTTGGTGGGATAGGAATGAAACCAGAAATATAGCTCTAAAATCTCATCATTGGGTTAAAGTTGAGCTAAATTCATGGACTAAGCTGTGTATCTGTAAATTACTTACTTGAATATGGTTTGAACCAGTAATCACATTCAAATGCCTTAAGGATCAGAAAGGAACATAAATGAGCAAAGCAGGTTGGTGTAATAAAAAAGAGAATGGTGTGGGCTGAGACAATCTGGAAAGCTCATTACACTAGAAGGGAAAATTGTCTATCAGCCTTAGTAGATTGGAGACAAGCAGGAATATGGACCCAGATGGCCAGACCTTCTTGTCTCTCAAGAGAATCCAGAAATCTAGATTTTTATGTGAAATCTTCCCATAATTAAATGCTGATAGTTGGGATAATTCAATTCATGTGTCAACTTGGCCTGGTTATGACACCCAGTTGTTTGGTCAAGCAAGCACCTGCCTGATTGTTACTTGTGAGGGTATTTCATGCTTTTAAGTCATTAGTCAGTTGATTGCACCTATGGCTGATTCCATCTACAAATAGGAGAGATTGCCTTCAGCAATGAGAGAAGTCTCCTCCAATCAGCTGAAGGCTTTAGAGGGAGAACTGTGATTTTGGCAGTCAAAAGGAAGTCTGCTTCAGCCAGGTGGTTTCCTCTGGGGAATTCATTGAAATCTTCATCAGAGTTCCCAACTCATGGCATGTCCTATAGAATTCAGACTTGCCAAACCCCACAGTTGCATGAGCCAATTCCTATAATAAATCTCATAATATTTACAAATCTATTACTCTGGAAAACACTAACACAGTAGTTAACTCAAAAACATTTTTAAAATTTTCAAACATTTTATTTATTAACATTTATTTTTACATAGTTAAATCAATCTGGAAAAGTTTACTCTCCCATAAGCTAACTGCTAAATTAAAAAACAAAACAAAACAAAAAAAACACTCTTCTTAGCAATAACTACAGCCACCATCCAGTTTGCCATTCTTCAATTAAAAAAAAAAAGAAAAGAAAAGAAAAAGAAAAAGAAAAATCAAGGCACTTTGGAGAAATAGGTGATTCTAAGACTTGGGCAGGAAATATATAAGATGAACCTGGAATATCTTGTAGTACCAGAAAGTAGGGAAGTGCTCAACACACAAGCAAACAAAAACAATAAAACCAACAACAGTGTGGGTTTATCAAGGGATACAGAAGCCGACCTAAAAGAATTCCTCATGGCCAAAGCTGGAAAAATTTGAGCAACAAAATAAATGGAGTAGTATTGGATAATAACCCAAAGTATAAAATAAATATACCCAGTTCCATACTCATATAAATGATTGAATACAGAGATGGGGTAGAAAAGGCAAATCTCCCCATGCAGCAGAATTCCATATAATTGATGTAGAAACTCCCCCCTCAAGGAGCATTGGGAGTATTTCCCAAACACTACACATTCTATCCCTCAAAAATCAAGACAGTTCCTTTAGAAAATAGTTTCTTAGCTAACCTCAACATCAAGATTTTGCTTTTCAATGGCTAGGCATAGAGTTTTTAAAATCTGTAACTGAAATACATTACTGTGAGGTCATTAGCTAACTTGGTCCTTCGTGAAACATGGCTTTTTGAGGAGAAGAGTCTGAGAGTTAAAGAAATTTACGTTTTGGAATTTTTTGGTGGGGGATGGGAAGAAGAGTGAGAGGATGCAGGGTAGACTAAAACAATCGCCCTTCTAGAACTTGAAGTTCTACAGTAGAGGTGAGAAGCTGACAGCTGCAGGCCAAAGTCAGGAAGAGTGTTTTCTTTGGACCTCGTGGTAGTTTTTAAATGCTGCCAATATTTTGAAATTGGGAGATATAACACAAAGTTCAAGAATTCTGGCTTCTCTTAAAGACCTGGCTTAAGTAGACTGAAATTCCCTTAAGGCAACAGCTAATTCAATTGCAGCAGATGGTGGGCACTCAAGGCTAGATGCCCCTCTTAGACAGGTCTTCTGTCCTCTGGGGAGGAGGGGCTTCATCCACCATGAGGCCACCACAGAATGTGCCCACTGGGCTGCTGCCTACAACTCTTGGTTGGACAATTAGTCCCAGCTGTTATGGAAGCAGGCGGTCAAAACAATTTGTTTTGTTGTGTTTTGTTTTGGTAATGATTTAGTAATCATAACTATTTGTTCATTCTTAACTCTTGGTTACGCAAGGTGGGAGACTTGGTTGCATGTAAAATGCCTATTGGCCACATTGGAAAATCATTACCCTACTAACACTGTTCCTGTGGCCCTTGTAATTTCAGATTCCTTCTTCCTTCCAGGCTCCTCAGAGCACTGTAGTGGGACCCTCCCTCTTTCTAGTGCCACATTTTACACCATTAGCTTGTTTCTGATGGCAACCTTGAAAAGCATCAACAGATTTCTGAGGGTAATGAAGACAAATGGGCTCGGTCTTTGCAATACAGGGATTTCCTCCCTCCATCTCTTCTTTGTTAACATGTATAGGTGGTCCTTATGCTACATATGTTTGATTTTCTTACCACCTGCATATTTGCACAGTATACAGATCCATTACCAAAACCCTTTTGATATAGTGTTTTGTTTTGTTTTGTTTTTTTTTACCACCATATTAACACCTTTTATTAGTGTGATACATTTGTTAAAATTCTTGAAAGGATATTATTATAATTGTATTATAAACCATAGTCCATCATTTACAGTAGGGTTCACTGTGTTGTAAAGTCCTTGGTTTTTTCTTTTAATTTTAATTTTAATTCTGTTAACATGCATAACATCTAAAATTTTCCTTTTTAACCACAGTCACATATATCATTTAGTACTTTTAATTATACTTTATTTTAGAGCTGTTTTAGATTTGCAGATCACTTGTGCAGATAGTACATAGATGGTACAGAGTAGTGTTTTTGATCTATGACGCTTTAACTGACTACAATGATGCTTTGGAGGTGCGACACAGAAGCCAGCTATACTCCCTGGAGGAGAGAACAAAAGGCTCCCCCTCCCTCAGGCATGCTGAGAAGCCCCTAGCAACCCTGCTGCCTGCGCCCAGTAGGTGGACCACCTTGCAGAGCAAGTCCCCTTGCCCAGCCCCACCTTCCCTGGGTTCCTATGAAGGTTCCCATGCATCCTGGGCCCAAAGGCATTAGCACCTTAGGGACCATAATTAGCAATTATTTTTAAATGTTTCTAGTTCTCTTAAAGGAAGCCTTCTAACATAAATCTATTGTCTTTCAGACAGGTTTTTGGGAACATGTTATTTACTGCCTAAATTTTTTTTATCTAATCATAAAACTAATGTTAAAAAATTAGAAATAGTTGTCAAGTATAAAGGAGATAATTATCACCCATAATCCAACCACCAAGAAATAACCTCTGGTAACATTTTGGTGTATATCTTTTCAGTCTTTTTCTTAGACTATCTATTTTCTATAGTTTTTTTGGTTTGTTTTTGAGGTACTGGGGATTGAACTGGGAACCTTGTACATGCAAAGCAGGCACTCAATCACTGAGGTACACCTGCTCCCCTCTATAGTTTTTAAAAAATAAGATTGTAGACAACGGATGTGGCTCAAGCAGTTAAGAACCTGCTTCCCACATGGGAGGTCCTGGGTTCGGTTCCCAGTGTCTTCTAAAAACAAACAAACAAACAAAACACAACAGCAAACAAATGGAAAAACCAACTTTGAGGAGCCAATGTGGCTCAGTGGGTGAGCGCTGGCTTCCCACATACGAGGTCCTGGGTTCAATCCCTAGTCCTAGTATCTAAAAAAAAGTAAGATTGTAATCATGTCATATATTCAGTTTGTATCCTCCTTTTTGAATCTTTACATTGCATCATGAGTATTAAATATTCTTTGAAGGGTCAGTCATCATCTACCCATCATACAGATTCAACCATTAGCAAGACAAATGACTCTCCTTGTGCATATCTTTGGCATTTAATCACTGGCAATTTTTCTTGGCTAGATTCCTATAGGTGGGTTAATTCTCATTGTTTATATTAATAGTTCATGCACATTTGGCACTTTACTGCATAGTAGATCCATTTGCTTTGTAAAAAATACTGACATTTCTCTAAATCTTGAAATTAAATTCATGTCCCTTATTTATCCTGCCACACTGGGCCTCCCTGGCACACCACTGATTGCCCAGTTGGAGAAGCACTGACATAGGACTTAAAAATCATAGCTGTAAACAGCAATTAGTAAGCTTCCTTTGTGAATAGCACTGGCTTTCAAACCTGGCTACACATTAGAATTGTCTGGGGAACATATTTTTTTTTAAAAAAAGGATGTCAGGATCCCACATTAGAGCGATTAAATCAGAAATTCCCACAGATGATTCTGACACACACTGGCCTCTGGCAATGGCTCTTAATGTATGGAGCCTGGACCAGCAGCACCAGCACCAGCACCAGATGGGAACTTGTTAGAAATGCAGATTTCCAGGACCCACCCTAGGCACACTGACTCAAAAACTCTGGGACTAGGGCCCAGGAATCTGTATTTTAACACACCGTCCAGATACTCCTGATCCCTGCAAAAGTTTGAAAACCACTGGCTTAAAGAGTACTCCCTTGTGTCTATTTCTGGCTCAAGGATACAGCCTACCTAACCAAGAGGGGAGGCTGCCTGAAGAGCCACAGAATCCTGTGCTGGACAGACGAGCTCAAGTCTCTTGTCTGTCATGAGCTATGTGATCTCTGATTTGTGACTTCACCTTTCTGAAGCTGTTTCACCATCTGTGACATGGGGATAATATTAATAGCACCCTCCCTTACTGAGTAGAAAGAATTACATTTAAAAAATAATAATTAATGGTATCTTCCAACATAAGCAGAACTTGAAACATATAAGCTATTATCAATATCTGTCAGAGATACCATTAGTTGTAATCAAGAGGCCAGGAGGAAGCCCAATGATCTGGAGGTCTGAACATTCCAGACAGACGTTTGTCTCCTGACTCTTCTCCAGACCCAGGCTCAGATTTAGATTACACCTGCTGTTGGCATGAATAGATGAGTCCCCAGGATGAGATGGTAACTCACTTTCTCAGGAGCTGTCTTCAAACTGTGGAAGTACTGAAAGTGCATGGCTGGGTTTGGTCATCAGCATCTGTAAACTGATGGGGTGAGAGGAAAGGGAAAGGGGAGAGGGAGCTGCTAACACCTGGGCCTGTGTTCTCAAACCGGAGCCAGGAGAAGCAAGTGGAGGACTTGTTAAAACACAGATTGCTGGGCTGCACCATCAACCCAGGTCTGGGTTGGGGCCCGAGAATGAGCATTTCTAATAAATTCCCAGGTGAAGCTGTGCAGCTGCTCTGACCACACTTTCTGTGCTCAACACCGGTAGAATTCGTGAACCTGAAATGCAACACGGAACTGTGACCTATAAAAGTACAAGGAGGGGAGAAATGTTGTCTAAGACTTTCACATTTCCTCTGTAAAATTCAAATTCCCCTTTACGTGCCATTTCAATTTGCCTCAGAACAGGACTGGGCAACTTTGCAAATGTGCTGATGGCAGTGTTTTCATTTGAACCCTGGGTCCCAGGCAGGGGATTGGAAGGCGGAGGGAAGGGTGGCCACATTCCTCTGCTGGCCTCTCACAAGTGGTGGTGGGGCTGGGGGAGTGTGAAATCAGTCGTTCAGTCATGCCTCCTCCCCTGGAGAAGCCTACGTATACCAATCACTTGTGTATTCTAAGTGTTTGTATACATGATGTCATTTAAACTTCCCTGCAACTTTCTAAGGTGGGTATTACTTACATTCCCATTTTACAGATGAAGGAACTGAGACCCAGAGAGGTTAAGTACATTTCCTGAAGATGCGTGGCTAGTAATAAGGATCTTCAGGTCAGGAATCAGATCTCAAATGCACAATGGATTGAGAGTCCTGGCTCTAGACTGAAAAGATCAAGTGAGTGACTGAGAACAAACCCAGCATTTTTTATATCAGGACACTCTGGGTCCAAGCTGGGGTGGGGATGGGGTAACTGGAAATGGACTCAGCATCTGAATATAAGCGCATGGGCAAGAAGGGGTGTAGCCTATATTACTGCTCGTCTCCCTCCCCAACCCCCAGCAAGCCCTGGGTCTCAGCATCTGGACAAACTCAATGGTTTGGGGACAGGAGGGAGAGTTTGGCCCTGACCCCATCCGGGTCATTGCTCACTACTCTCAAGGATGTGGCCAGGATGACTATACCTTCCCCTGGTCCCAGCTCCAAAGGTACACAGCCAGGCTTTATCCCAGAACCATAGGAATGAACCAGAGGTCAGGTTAGCCAGAAAGACATTGGGAGTGAGGGCTGGGGATCTGGTGTGCCAGAGTCTGTACCCTTCTCACCCTTTGGCTCACCCTTGGGTTTTCTGGTCCACTCTCCCAGCCACTGCCAGCTCTGATTCAGTCTCTGACTCAGAACTGCACCTGGGTAACCATATGCATCTCTGGGTATTATATGACTGGGTAGGGGCAGAGCCTGGGCATGTGACAATAATAAGAGAAACTGAGGCCTTATCACATAGGGAGACTGGGAAAAAGAAGACTGAGAGGGTGGGGTTCTAATACCTGAAAGACTGCCATTTGGAAGATGAAAGGGAAGCTAAAATAGGAAGCCACTTGGCCAGGGCCACAAAGCTCACAAGCACTATTGTGGGATTCAAGTCCAGTTCTTTCTGACTTCAAAGCCTGTTCTCTTTCCACTACTTTGTTCTGCCTCATTATAACTGGAGGTAGCCCCTTCCTTCTTTAGGTCAACATGGGAACAAATTTTTCTTAGTGTCAGAAGTGTCCAAAGTGGAATGCATTGCCTCGGGTGGTAGCAAGCTCTCCATACCAGGAAGTATTCAAGTAGGGGCCTGGAGTCCACTTGCTAGGGTTGTCACAGAGGAGGTTCAGATTAGAGAACATGGTTTCTATCATTGACTGCACATCACAATTGCCTGCATTGCTTGTTAACAGGACAGATTCCCAGCCCCCTTCTCTTTCCATGGGTCTTGGATGGAGCTCTGGAAGAATAGACGATTTTCAAAAGCACCCTCGAGGATTCTACTGGGAGTTTCCTTCAACTCTGAGATCTTGTGACTTTAGGAACTCTGGTGTAAGAGAGGGCCAGCTGTGAGATGTCAGCAGCAGTGATAATAACAATGACAATACTAGCCAACTTTGTGTGTTTAACTCCAGGCCAGTACCGGCTCATCATCTGCATTACTGCACTAAATCTTCCCAGCAACCCACGAAGCAGGCACTACTATCGTTTCCATTTCACAGATAAGGAAGATTAAGCTCCCAGCCCAAAGTCACACCTCTAGGAAGTGGAGGCTGCAAGCCCAAGCAGTCTGGATCCAGATCTTCACTCCTAACCAGAGAAGGACGGGGCACCAACCTGACCTGACCCAAAGCCATTCTACCGAGGGAGGTTCTGAATAAAATCCAACTGTTAACCTTCCAAATAAAAACTGCACACTGGTGGAAGCATCAAGAGAAGGATACAGACCTCTAGACCTTGAAATGACTATAAGTACTGAGAAAAGTTGCTAAGCTCATAAGGCCTGAAGTCTAGACATTTTTTTGATCTAAAGGTATTATATACGGTTTTCAAAAGTTAAACTTTTCAATACAGTTCAAAGTTCACCCAGGTGTTACCCACTGCCATTCCTTCATTTTTAAAAAACAATTGCTTGTTTAAATTGTTTTTATTCCATGATGGAATATGCAAACAAAACGGCACTTGGTATATTGACACAATGGTTAAAACATTAACCCCAGTGAAACTCATGATGTGCTAATACAACAGCATCCACCCACACCTTTCTGAGAAAATCTGGGTCAACTCCTGTATCTGGCGATGCATGTCCAAATCCACACCCACTGTGTGATCTAGAGGCTACCATGGGGCTGCAGCTTCTCTCAACCAAATATGTTCTTTCTTTTTTTTAAAGATTATTTTATTTATTTATCACCCTCACTGTTTGGGCTTACTGTCTGCTCTACGTGTTCGTTTGCTGTTTGCTTTCTGTGTCTGCTCATCTTCTCTTTAGGAGGCTCTGGGAACTGAACCTGGGACCTCCCATGAGGGAGGGAGGCACTCAATTGCTTGAGCCACCTCAGCTCCCTGCTTTGTTGTGTCTCTCATTGTCTTTCCTCTTTGTGACTCCTTGTTGCATCATCTTGTTCCACCAGCTTGCCACGCCTGCTTGTCACGCCAGCTCACTGTCTTGCTCGTCTTCTCCAGGAGGCACTGGGAACCAAACCAGGACCTCCCATTGGTAGGCCTGAGCCCAATCGCTTGAGCCACATCCGCTTCCCCCAAATATGTTATTTCCTCTTTCTGGGCCTATCTCAAAGTCTTAGGAGGGCCAAATGGCAGAAAAAGAGATGAGGTTTCTATCCCATGAGGACTGAAACCTGTGGGCATTTTCCAGGTTAAATGACCAATTAGACTAACTCTCCCATTAAAGTTGACTCTGGGCAAAATGGCGGGAAGATTGGAAGTGGTCTATCTTCTGGCTTATCTTCTCCCTCTCTCTAGAATAGATTGGGGAATAGATTGGGGAACGAGCTTTCTCATGTTCCCTAATCCCTCTTGAGATGGGTTAAAACTTACAGGAGGGAGTTGAAATAGCCTGAAGGGGATCTTCTAGTCAAAGGAGATGTCTGGGTTTTTTCACACTGGCTGAGGAAACTCAATTTAACCTGGTGGTGGAAGGTGAGGCAGAGCTAAAGTCACATTTTTAGACCCAGAAATCATCTGGAAAACACCAGTTCACTACATCTCACAGGGCTAATGACTGGGTGACCTTTGGAGAAACTTAATTAACCTCTCTAGATTTAGGGCTCCTCAGCTGAAAAACAAGAGGTTGGACTGAGATAAGCGTGTCTCATATTCTTTACTCTGGGTCTTGGGGTGCTGCTGCAAGGAACAAGAGATCCCTCCTTCCATCTATGGAATTCTGCTGGTGGATATTCAAGTTCTACGTAGGATTTCTCTAGTCAAAATTAATGTTTGAATGCTCCTGGCTGAGATGATTTTTAAGGTTCCTTTGAGACCTAACGTTCTGAGGTTCTGACAAGGACCTCAGATGGCGGTCCCCTCTTGCTGCTATCCCCCAAACCCTGGTGGATCTGAGGACTGCTAGAGAGTGAACACATCTTTCCTGGAGTCTTCAGGGCTGCAAGTCTGTCTGCCAAATGCCATGAGGCTGACTCTATTTTCTGAACATCCTGGGATTAGACAGTAACCCTCAGTGCTCCTGGAATTCTGCCGAGTGCCCATGCACATGAAGCCAGAAGTGGACAGCAGGGGTCTGGATGGGGTGGGATGGCAACACCAGTTATTGCACCCAACCCCCCACCCCCAGAACCCCTCACAACACTGCTGACTCGTGATGAAATTAAAGATGTTCTCCTTTTGGGCATTTCCCCCCGGCATTTCTAAGTCTGTGAGATGGTGATATTAAATGGATGAGGAGTGAACATTAACCTTCTACATCGTGGGCATTCTCTAGCCTGGGGCCTTGGAGTCCGAAAAACTGGGGTTCATCTTCTGACTCCCCTCATTCTAGCTGTGTGGTCTTGTGCAAATTATTTCCTCTTTCTGAGCCTCAGCTTCCTATCAGGTCAAACAGGTGACTAAGTGATATTGTGTGTGTTGACAGCTTGGTGCAGTGTCCAGAACTGTAAATGTTATTTTTTGTTATTATTGCCACTACTTTGTACCAGGTCAACTCCTGGACTGCTTTAAAATGTGATGAGTAATAAAAGAAGCAAAAAAAAGTGAAGACACTCAGCTGAGTGGGATGCCTATTGCTTCAGAAACAAAATCAATTCTCGGGAAGCGGCTGTGGCTCAATCAGTGGGGCTCCCGTTTACCATGTGGGGGGCCCTGGGTTCGGTTCCCGGGGCCTCCTGGTGAGGGCAGGCCCGCCCACACGGCGTGGTTGGCTGACCCGGCGAGCGCAAGCAGCAAGGGGGGGATAAATGAATAAATAAATAAAATCTTAAAAAAAAAAAAAAAAAATCAATTCTCTTTCCACGCGGGATTCTCTGCATAAAGCCCCAGGTGTCCCACAAAACACTGAGTAGAGTAAAACATTCCCAGCTTTTTGTGCCCTGATATACTCTTTTTTTTTTTTTTTTTTTTGAGGTACTGGGGCTGGGGATTGAACCCCAGACCTCATAGGTGGGAAGCCAGTAATCCACCACTGAGCTACATTGTCTCCCCTGAGTTGGTTTTTTTTGTTTGTTTGCTTGTTATTTGTTCTTTGTTTTTTAGGAGGCACTGGGACCAAACCTGGGACCTCCCATGTGGGAAGCAGATGCTCAACTGCTTGAGCCACATCCGCTCCCCCGATTCACTCTTCACACCCAGGAGCTGGACAAGTGTGGGTGCTGTTCAGAAGATCAAAACCATTCCACCCCAGCCCCATGACTTAGGGGCAGAAAACCACATAATAAATCAAGGCACATTATAAGTATCTCCAGACTGACTCAGGCAAATAGTTCCTTGACTCCTGCCTGGGCTGAGAAGATAAGACTAAGAACTCCCTGGTTTTTGTCCTCCGAAGACATAATACCAACCTGAGAAATGTGAACTTGTAGTGAGATGTGGCCCTCAAGTGTGCCATGAGGGATGGAGGGACACACTCAGGGCCCACTTGTAATGTTATTCCCTGCAGAGCAGAACTGGCAGAAACGGGGTGCTTCCTACAGTCCCTCCGATGTGTGAAATTACCTGAATAATAACCCCTCCCTATCCCCAGTCCCAGTTAAAGCCCCACAACATCACAAACTTCTGGGACTTGATGCTATGCTGTCTTTATGTATTAAACATAAAAACAATCAAATAAATAAAACTTTATTAAGCATATGTTATGTACCACTGGAGGGAGGTGGGGAATAAATTGATCAACAAGAACAATTTGCCACAGAGACAACAGCGAGCAGGAGGAAGGGATGCAGAGGGGAGAAAATATATATCAATACGCACCTACTATGCGCCAGGTACTATTCAGACCCTTTATATAAGAAGCAGGATGGGGAAGTGGTTACGAGCAGGAACTGGGACCTGGCCTGCCCACGTTCACGTCCTGGCACATGGTCATGGACAAGTTACTTAACCTCTTTGTACCTCAAGGAGAGTAACAGAACCCCACCCTCAGGGTTGGTGTGAGGATGAAATGAAGTCTTATATGGTGCAGCCCTCAGAACACAGCCCTGTGCATAGGGAGTGCTAGAGAAGAACTTGTTACTATTCATTGCTAGTATTTGCATTCATTCTCTATCTCTCCATCTCATTTTAATCTTCATGCAGTAGGCAATGTCCACGTCCTGCAGTTGGAGAAACTAAGGTACAAATAATTTATACAAGATGACTTGGGTAGTAAGTGGATGTCGGGGCAGTCAAACCCAGGATTACCTGGTTCCAAGTCAGTTAGACAAATAACACTGATGCATGAAGTTTCCACGAGAGAAGGATGGATAATGTGTGAAAGGAGTGGATGGCATGGGCTGTATGTGGGTCCCAAGTCAAGTCTTGAAGGGTAAGCAGATTGTTTATAAGTGGAGGTAGGTGCAGAGGGATAACTATTCCTGGAAGCAGATTATTTTCCCTTTAAATCAGAACAGAGCAGCTTTGTAAATCTAGCGAGCTAATGCTTTTAAAGAGTGATTGGAAGATGTATGCATTCCCCATTCAGGTGCCAGCAGACCACATTCTTAATTTGCTATTTATTTATACTGCACCCTATCCAGAATATAGCGGGCACCTAAGAAATGGCTAAAATTACCCTTACCTTCTACTCTATGTTAACAAGAGGTTAAATTTACATGTATTATCTAGCATTCCCCAAAGTTTGATCTAATGTGACAATCTGATTTTTTAAAAATTTAAAGGATACCTGTATTAGTCAGGGATCTCTAGGGAAACAGTCAATGAGTTCATGAAAAGGATGTTTATCCCTTTCCAGGAAATGTGCTGTACATATAAGCTTTGTAAGGACTCTGAGAAATCCTACAGTAAAGAAATCGGCTCACTTTTAGCACAGTGTTTCCTAAGCCTACTTAACCACGGAACTCTTTTCTGTATCATAGGAAACTTTGGGAAATACTGAAATGCCCTCATTAACTCATGATGGCCCTGCAAGGGATTACTAATCCTGTTTCCTGGTGAGAAAGTTCATCCAGTAAGAGGTGGAGCCAAGATTAGATGCCTAAGTCTCTGCCTCCAAAATAAGGAGCTGTCCCATTTCTTAAAATACAACACACTACAAAACCTACTAGGCCAGGCATTATGTCTTTTGCATTCATTTTTTAAATTTACAGGTAAAGCTAAATGTCAGTGGAATTAAGTGATGTGGTAAAAACCATACAGCTGGTGAATGGTGGGACAGGGACTAGTTAAAAGTTAAATTCACCAACTTTTAAAAATCTATAAACAGAGAAACAAACTACCTTCCTTTGTCATGGGCAGTTTGTGTGCACACCTGCCTGAAGCTGAGGAACAGACCAGCAGCTGGCCTCTGCAGGCATGGAGCGGCTAGTTCCAGATATTCCAGAGCTCCCGAGTCCACACCATCTCAGTCCATTCATCTCGGCAATCAGCTGGCACACACTTCGTTGGACTGATGGAAAAAAAGAAAAAATCTGGCCGTTCGGCAGGTAAAATCACGCTTACTAAAATGACTGTTTGCAGCGGCTCTTATCCGGCACCAGAAAAGAAGAACTGAGTGTGATTTAGGGTTGGAACGCGCCCACAGCAACGCTCTCTCCATCAACTCTCTCGAGCATTTCCCTGGCATGTCTGCATGTCTGACAGAAAAGCCCCCCAGGCTTGCCAAACAGCCTCCACGCACAGCCCTCTGGTTCCTCCAGTAAGTGGCTTCTGAAAGTGCTCCTTGGAGTCCTTCTGGCCACGTGGCTCTAGCCTGCCCTGGAACAGGTGAGCTTCTGTGGGGGCAAGATAGTGAGTCAGATCCTTTGCCCGCAGTCCTCACCTCCAGCCACTCTGCCAGGATCACGTCTCACAAGACACCTAGGTTGATGAGGCAGTCCCTATCAAGAGGAAGCACGATGAGCATTTGGGGACAAGTAAGGGACGGGATTGGCACCTTGCCTTGCAAATTAACATCATGTCAAAACGGTTTAATTGCTGCTACACAGACCTGCCACAAGGCAGGAAGCAGGAGAGAAAGGCAATGAGAAGGGGGAAATGAGGATTTTTGGAATATGTTTCCCTGATGATGTTTTCTAGCTGAGTTCCCCTGTGGGGTTTAACATATTCTCCTGCACTCTTACAGTCACATAAAGTTTTAAAAAGAGAAGTGTGGCGTGCAAAAGACCAGTGCTTATTTTTCACCCAACTCATTTCAACTCCATCAAAATGTACTGAGCATTTTTGTCAAGCCTTGGGCTAGGCACCACAAGATACAGTGACAAATAAAATAACGAAGGAAGCAGAACAGGACCCATCAGCTGTCTTGAAACGGTATTCTGCAGGTTTTACAAAGGTGCCTCAGGAGGCCTTTGTGCAGGGAGTGGGGATGCTAAGAGGCTGAGAGTGGGGGTTCTCCTCCCTCACCTGCCCTCTCTCCCACGCATCCTCCTCCCACCCACTGGGGCAGCTCTGCTTTGATCGGTTCTCCACGCTTCCTTCCAGGGAGAGCTGTTGGGAGACTTACTTTATTGATGTTTGAAGAGCTCTCAGAAATTTCTGGAGGTACCTTCTGCAGGACTGGACTGGGAACACGACTCTCACTAAGCATGCAAAGACTGATGTCAATACTGATGGCCCTAATGGGTTCTGGCAGAGGAAACACACCAACAGTTAATTGTCTGCTGAGTGCTTTTGAGAGAGCACTAGCACAGGCCGGGCCTGGCACTGCCTCAAGCACATACTTGCTGCCTCTGCCAGTTTGCTGTGGCAGCTGCTGGGATAAGCCCCGGGGCACCTTGAGGTTTGGACACTTCTCGTGCCGACCATTTTAGAGAAGCTGCCTCTGGGGCTGGTGCCCAGGGAGTGATGAAGGTTCTGACACTTTCCCCTCAGACATGTCTAGGGAGTTGGTTGTTCAGCCTCGAGTCTGGACACCTGTTTTGCTGTGCAGACACGCACAAGCTGCTCACGGACAACCCATCCGGCTGCTGTGTTCCCACTGACTTGTGATCATAGCAGGAGGCGGCACGTAAAAGGCATCGGGAGGCCAAGAATCAGACAGTCCAAGGTTCAAGTCCCCACTTGTGACCTGGAGCAGGTGACTCCTCTCTTTAAACCTGTGTTTTCTCATCTTAAATCAGGAATCAGTGATTTTTCTCTCTCAGGGCTTAAGTTAACCATGTAAAGTGATAAGCACTTGATTAGTGCCTGATATATGCCAGTCATCTTATTATTATCATTATTATCGGCCCATCTGAGAGGAACAATCTAACAAAGCCAAAGAAAATGTCCAGGAAAAGCAATAACCCATTTGATGATCTGGAAACAATGCTCGTCACAATGAAAATTAAAGCAGACTGAAGGAACTGTTTTGTTGGCGGCAATTTTCTGTCTTCTCAAAAACAGCATGAAGAATTGTTTTGGATGCTACTTTGCATAAATGCAAGAAACTTCTCTCTATAGAGAAACTCACCAGATGGAAGCTCTTTTCAAAGGAATTTCAAAATCTATAAATGTACCACAAACAGGGTCAGCTATACCCTGTACCAATTGTTATCGCATTCTCGATGGCCTTTAAGGCCCAGTCGACCTGAGATCTGCTGATATTTCACTAGCTCTGGGAAGTGCATTTCAGAACACCTTTTGAAGGAAAACTAAATGAGCTTATCTTTCCAGGACCCAGGGCAGCAATCAAAGTGCCACTTCATGCTCGTGTTATATCCGTCATCCAAGCACATTTCCCTCTGCAACCTTCCTGATCCTGGAGGAGTTGTGGGGAATTGTGTGAGCCCTACTAAATCATGTAAACTCAGCATACCTGTAATTTCCACAGCGGCCTGAGTTGCCACAGTAATGGAAATATTCCTAATGGCTTCTCCAGGTAATCTGTAAATAGCAGCAAGTTGCTTCTCCAGAAGAGTTGCTTCTGGAGAGTAAAATTAAAGTTACAAATCCATGAAAATGAATCACTGTGATGTAATGAAATCTGTGGCCTACCTGTGTATATGCTAAGAAAATTTAAATTAGATACCTTCTTTAAGCGGGATGAAAGGCCAGTGGATGGCTGAACCAATGAATAATTGTTTACTTAAAATATTTATCATCAGTGGGAACCACACTTTCCAAAATACTTTAGGCTATGGGAATTTTCTCCTGAAGGGTCTTTGCAAATTTAGAAGTGTGATTAAGGATTAAAGGTGATGAATCTTCACAGGCAGATCGTTTTATACCCATCTCCCCACCCCATATTCTCTCTCATACAATGCCCCACAACCTTGGAAACATAGTAAAGTTAAGAGTTTGAATTCAGGGGTCTGGGCTCAGCTCCACACTAGCTGTGTGACCTTGGGTAAGTCATTGAGCATCAGTTTCCTTATCTGTAAAATGGGGAAGACAGTAACAATACCAAAATCACAGTGCTGCTGTGAGGATCAAGCGAGTTAACTCGTGAAGTATTTAGAACTGTGTATGACACATTGCTATGTAAGTGTTTGTTACTATTATTACTACCACCACCATCAGATTCTCCTGGTAAATTCCTCCTCCTCCATTCTGCCCTAAAATCCCCTGAATCAGCAACATTAATGGGAACATTTTAAGGCCAGACACACCATCTCCAGAAGGTCCTTATAGTATTTACCTAACCACTGACCTGGATGAGCACTTCAGATTCGTGGAAAGTCACCTTCAAAGACTAGGAGTATAGGCTCTAAGAGGCTGGCATGGAAGCAGGACACTGAACAGGGTAGAGCGTTTGTAGAAGGGGCATGCCAAGGCAGTTCACCAGTGAAGTGGTCTCTCAAGGCAGTAGCTTTCCACTGGTGGTGATTTTGATCCCCCCTCTGGGGACAACTGGCAACACTGGAGACATTTTCATTTTTGGTTGTCACAACTTGGGGGGTAGGAGGTTGCTATATGGGTAGAGGCTTGAATTGCTGCTAAATATCTTACAGTGTACAAGACAGCTCCCCACAACACAGGATTTTCTTGCTCAAATGTCAGTAGCTCTAAGATTGAGAAACTCTGCCTTAGGGTAAACATCAGGTGTAAAAGTACCCCAGTCCCAGAGAAGCTTCCATTTCAGGTTGAATGTTGTGTTGTTAACCTCCAGCTACAAAAGAGCTCATCTAGTTTCCAAGGGTGCCTGACCTACTTCTAAAATTTCTTACATGGGATGTTATTTATGCAGTGCAGTAGCAATTTATTACAGAGCATCCCCAGTTCCTGAAAAAGGAACACAGAGGTTCTGGCTTGATCTCCAAGTACCTGTATAGTTTTCATTTTAGCACTGACTGGGCTTCTATCGTCTTCAGTAGTTTTAGTTTACTCATTCAAGCATGAATACATGCTAGGTTCTGAGCCTTTGGAGACAAAAATAGATAGTTCTTCAAATTTAACCTGTCCAATTAATTCTTTTCAGCACACCTCTCGATATCCTCCACTTCCTCTTTTTCCCTCACCCATCCCATTTAATCCACAGGCAGGTCCTACTGCTGCCACCTCCTTAATCCATCTTGAATGATCCCTCTCCTCTACTGCCACTGTCCTAGCCAAGGTCATCTTCATCTCTCACCTTACCACTGTGAATAACATCCTAAACGGCTTCTCCACTTTTATTCATGACACTTTCTAATTAAGTCTCCATACAATGGCTTGAGTAGTCTTTAAAAAAAAGTAATTAAAGGCCATCACTCTTGACATCCTTTGATGGTTTCTCACTAATGCTTCAAATAAAATGAAAACCTCCTTACCAAGGCCTGAAAATGGCTTACACTTACAGGTTCTCAAGGAGGGGTCCCCAGACCTGCACCAGCAGCATAACCTGGAACTTGTTAGAAATGCAAATTCTCAGGCCACACCTCAGATCTACTGAACCAGAAACAAGGCATGGGGGCCAGCAATCTGCGTTTTAACAAACCCTTCAGGGAAGCGGATGTGGCTAAGGCAACTGGGCTTCCACCTACCACATGGGAGGTTGCTGGTTCAGATCCCGGTGCCTCCTAAAGAAGACTGGGAACTGGTGCGACAGGCAGGTGCAGTGAGCTGACACAACAAGATGATGCAATAAGAGATACAAAAGAAAAACACAATGAAAGACACAACAAAGCAGGGAGCAGAGGTTCCCGGTGCCTCCTAGAGAAGACAGCAAGCAGATGCGACTGGCAGGCATGGCGAGCTGATGCAACAAGATGACATAACGAGGAAAAACATAATGAGAAACATAACAAAGCAGGGAGCAGAGGTGGCTCAAGTGATTAGGCACCTCCCTTCCACATCAGAGGTCCTGGGTTCGGCTCCTGGTGCCTCCTAAGGAAACAAGGAAGACAGACACAGCAAGGGCAAACAACAAGGAGGTGGGGAGAAATAAATAAATAAATAAAAACAGACCCTTCAGGTAATTATGATGCATGCTGCAGATTGAGAACCACTGCTTTATGTCACCTGGCTCATGCCAACCTCTGCGACTTCATCTTGCTCTGTCCCCCCCTTGCCCATTACACTCCAGCCTAATGGGCTTCTTTTCAATTCTTTGAACATGCCAAGATCTTTTCTGCTTCAGGTCCTTACATAGGTTGTCCTTGCTGCCTGGAACACATTTCCCATCAAACACATCTCACGCTTCAGGACTTAGCTCAAGAGGCCTCCTCTGACTATTCTTTCTACTGTAGATTTCCCTCCCTCCCTTTAATTCTCTGTGGCTACAAAGGTGGTTTTCTTCTCAGCGTTTCCCATCACTAATTGTAACTGATCCTTATTTTCTGGCTTACTTGTCATTATCTGGCTCCTCCAGTAGTCAGCAAGCTCTATGAGGCCAGGGGCCAAGCACTACAGGGCTCGGAACAGAACAGATGATCAATAAACTAAGGGCACGGAGGGATTATTACCAGGCACTTCCACTCTAGTGATGGAAAAGAAAATACATGGCTTACATGTCCCCACTTCTACTCCTTGACTGAGGCAAACAAAGCTAACTTCATCTCCACAGTTTTTCTCCCTAAAGCCTGGATATGGCCTCAGAATTTTTCACAACACTGCACTCTAAAAATATGCTTAAAACAAGTTTTTACTTGCAACAGAAGAGATGGATACATCGATTTCTTAAATATATTATAACAATAATTTAATTGCTGATAGTTATGTATCAGACACTGCTAACAGTTTGCAAGCGTGTCGGATCACATGAACCCTATGTGGAAGATACAATTATTATTCCCACTTATAGATGAAAAACGGAGTCGTAAGTTAATGTTGTTTGCCCACATTGGCACAGAGGGTAAATGGCAAAGGGAGGATCTGAAGCCGGAATGGGCTGATTGCAGAACCTGAACTCATCACTGAATCCTTCTACCACCATAAAAAAAAAAAATATATATATATATATATATGTGTATATATATATATATACACACATATATATATATGATAGATCTCAGCAGTGGGAAACGAACCGAGGAGCACCTCTCACAGCTCTTGGGGGCCCTGGGTATGAGCTAAGTCAGGCAAAGAAGTGAGGAAACAAAGGCATGAACCCTTCACTAACATCTACTCCTTTCTTAAAAGAGGTCTGAGCAGGGAGGAGGAGAACTTTGGTAACAATGCGCTAAATTCACAGGATGGTGTTTGGCTGAGGCAATTCTATTCAGAGGCAATGCTGCCTCTCACCTCAGCAAATTCTTTAAGGATAATCTTCCTTCTTTGATTTTTGGTAGCATATCTGATCTCTGTAAGGTTTAGTCACATAAAAAACGGTTAGGTAAGGGGGGGTGGAGGGCAGGCAGTGCTTAAAGGAGGGGTTAGGGGTTTCAAGTTATACTTTTGTGGCCCAGACAATTTGATTCACTCTCCTGGGTCAACAAACCCTCCCTGTAATGAGGTATGTTATTGTTGGAAGGAAGTATGTTGTTCATGTGAAAAATGTGATGGCAGAAAACATTTGGAAACCACCGGTAGAAATTAAAGTATTTTCGTTAAAGTAAGTGTTTTACATTTAAATACCCTGTCTGAGCGTGACCCAAAGAAACAGAAATAATTCTCAGTTGATTTGCACTAAAGAATTTACCCCCATCCCTCACTTCCATGGCAACTGAATGTGATATCAGAGATAAGACTGAGACTTTCCCTATGGGCCCAGGATTCAGCCTGGAGATATGATGTTTATTTAAGCTGAAATGTGATTTCAAATTTAGGGAATGGCTTTTTAAGATTAATTTTACTTAAATTGATTTTAGAAGGAAGTACTTAAAGCAAGTCAGATGGTTCTGCTACAATATTTTGACCAGAAATGGATATAGATGCCTCATATAATTCACAAATGGAGCTTGACAAGATGCCATGCCTCTATGGAAAGTATACAAAATTCTCAATGCAGAGGAAATTTTGTTTCATATCAGAGTCAATGCCTTCATTTGAGGGTTTCTGAACATATTACCCTCAGATGAGTAGCTGGCTAATTCAAATTCAGGAATAAATTTCTCCAAATTCTTATTTGGAAACTTTTTTTTTTTTTTTTTGAAGAAATCTGAGCAAGGAAACATTTCTTTATCATATCTAGCTATATCATATGGCCTAATGAGAAACAGAGGCCATAACCACATACGAGGCCCAAACGTTAGAAGGAGTGTAATAGAGTGTGAATGGGGGCTTTGAAAACATCGGTATATATTTTGAGGAAACAAAAATAGTTTAACACGGCAGTACTAGAATTCTGGGGTTCAAAACCTTGCAAAATTTTTAAAAATTGGATGGGGGCATCAACATAAAGTTGTCTATCTTTATTTTCAGAGCAAAGGACTCACCAGCTCTCAGTATTGTTTTATTAGAGAAAGGGCATTTCTAACACCAAAAAAAAAACAAAAACAAAAACAAAAAAAACACCCCCCAAAAACTCAGGAAAGGCATACTCTCAGAATAAATGACAGTCCTTTAGATGGGATAAATTTAGAAATAAATTTGAAGCACCTGATATTGTGTCCTTATTTTCTTCTCATTCCCACTGTGCTGCAGGAAGCACTGGTTTGGCACTAACATTGGGAAGCTCTCAGAAAGTGGAGAGACAAGGATATTGTAAAGACAAAAATCAATTCCAATTTCTAGTCCCTGCTAGCTGTGTGATTTGGGCCTCGCTTACATATCTTATTTATAAATAAGGATAATTGCCATTCTAATGGTTAATGACCTAAAATGGATTGATCGATCACTTGGCACATAGTAGGAACTCAAAAAATGTCCTCCCTCCCTGTTTTCCTCTTCTGCTGACTTTCCAATCTACTAAGAATCTTGTTGGACTTAAGAGAAAAAGACTTGAAATAAAGATAAAATGAGATAAAAAGGAGGAAAAAAGGACTGCTTACTTGACTGTTCTCAACATTTTTTTAGCTTCTCTTGTTTTAGATGCCGATGAAGTTTCACATTAGACAGGTCCTTGGAACCTGACTTTTATCTGAAATGGCACTTCTCTGCCTAGTTTGTCACAAAACACAGGGGATACAAGAAAACCTCTGGCACTGGTGTTTAAACTGCTCTCCAGCTTCTTTCTCCTTCTGCTTTTGTGCCTATTTATAAGTTATTTTCCTAAAGTAAATATAGACCAGGCAATTATTTGTATAGGATACAGAGACTGTGTGTGTGTGTGTGTGTGTGTGTGTGTGAGAGAGAGAGAGAGAGAGAGAGAGAGAGAGAGAGAGAGAAAGAAAGACAGAGAGACAGGAAGACACACATGCATAGACACAAAGAGAGAGAGAGACTGAGGTGGAAGGTGAGTGGGAGGCTATTATGTTGCACAACTCCAGGGGCACCATTCACACTGTGTTCCAAATGAATTACGCCCCAATATTGATGGTGCCTCAAAGAGTTGTGCAAAGTGATAGACCTGGGTAGAGAAGGCACAGATATTTAAAAAATATTCTTCCACAAACAGAGCCCACACCTAGCTCTCTAAAAAATTTAATAGCAATAATTTCATAGCTAACATTCATCAAGTACTTATGCATCAAGCATCATACATACATTGGCACATTTTATCCCTGACAACAACCCTGCAATTATTATTCTCACTTTGTATATGAGGAAAATGAGGCTTAAGTGGTCCCCTTGTCCAAGACCATCCAGCTGGTCAATGACAGAGAAGAATTTGAACCCAGGTCTGTGGGAATCCAAAGCCCAAACTTTGCTAACCCACCCCTCCAAGTAGAATAGAGAACAGAGATCTTGTTAAATACTCAAACTTTAAAGGAAGGTTGTTTTTCTCCTCTCCTTCCTATTCTCTTAAAAGCCGTTGACCAACTTTGGCTCATATTCTACCTCTGTGAAGGAAGAAATGAAAGCCTTTTGGAGTAACTCATTCATCAATCCCAAGAGATATGATGTCTCTGTTTATTGGGGGGAGGAGGAACTCTCATTATTTGAGTTTCTCTTAGATAAGTTAGTTATTGTATTTCCTAAAGGGTTGACTTCCCTTTCTTTAAGAAGTAATCATCACCCATGCCCTGCTGAACTGGGCAGAAAGCAGTAGCCAAATATCCTGTCATCAAGCCTCCTTCAAGATAACTGTGGAGAATGGTTATTTTGGAAGTGTCCCTAATCTGTCCTGTTATGCAGCTTTGCTAAGCCTCACTTTATTAGCACCAAGAGCTAATAAAATGTGTCAGGAAGTCTCTGTAAGCTGTGAAAACATTTCCAAAGGTCACTGCCAACACTCCAAACTTCAATGACTTTTTAAAGGAAAAGAAAATAAAAGCAGAGGCCTAGAGTTTCCAAACACAGAACTACCAAAAGAAGTGACCCAAATGGGTTGTGAGGGTTGACAAATCTATATTACACCAACCACTAAAAAAACTCTGCTCAAAAGGTATCTTGAAGAAAAGAGCTTAAAGCCTCAAAACAGCAATGGGAATGTGGCAATGAAGTAAAGGACAGCCTGGGCTTGAACTCAGCTGAGGATACTTTATTTCTCTTGGTTCTTCAGATTTGCTGTTAGGGCTAAAACAGTTATGTTCTACTTATATTTCCAGCACCTACAACAGACTGCTTTATAAGCAATATTGTAGAGGACAGAGAATAAATAGATTTTAGATTAACCATACCATATAAGGTGTTCCTTGTAAGAAATGACTTTTTTAAATTATAAAAATAAATGTACTTTTTAATTAAAGTAGTAAAAAGAGGATGAAGTGCCATGTTACATTAAAAGCTGGTAGCACAGGTTGATTGCACTGTATATTTCATGTTCCAGGAGTAATACTTTGTCACTGGGGATGTTTCCAGACAAGTGACGATAAGCCGGTGGTCCTACTAGATTGGAAATATTAATAATAATTTAGATCTCTATTCACTGCTGATAGAGAGGTCCAGGCACAGAAAAGACAATAACATTTTTATCCTAGCTTAAGATAAAAATTTTAGACTCAAAATCTGTACTTTGTTGGGGAGGGGTGGTCATCTGTGGAGATAGTAAATCAAAATGCCACCTTACAGAAGCTCAGTTTCAAAGCCTGTTGACAGTTGGTATGCCGCTGACAGAGGCAGGTTCTGTCCTGCTTTTGAGCAGTTGCTATCCTGCTCTGATTCCCCGATTGTACGTAGCTGTCCTTCATAGTTTATTGCAGGCTTTGATAGGGAGTGAATGTGATTCAATTCCCTAAGCATAAGTGCTCAGTGAACACACTGATCGATAACCAAAGATACCTTACTACTGAGTCACTCCTTCCATTCTGAGTTTCTGTGTTTTCTTTCTCTTCTATTTGCTAAGAAAAGCAACATAAAGTGGTAACAAGAGGCCAGGCCTTGGAGCCAAACTGGAGCCGAATCCCTGCTCTACCTTGCCTATTTTCTAACTTTGGGCTAGTTCTTTCTTCTCTCAGCCACACCTACACAACGGACTGTTAAATGAGACATGCTTTAAAACTTCTCAGCAAGAAGCATGGCACCTAGTGAGTATTCAGTAAATGAGGAATTAATTATTGTGTTGTTGGACTGGCCGCTCTTTGAAGACAGGGATAATGTTTTCTTTTTCATCTCCCAAGCACAAGGTGCCTGGCTGGCAAGGGGCATGGGCTCTAAAAAGCCTAAGAGTAAATGAAATTGGTTGGATTTATTTTACTTTCCTGGTAGTCTTCCTACATGTTTTTTTCCTTCTCCAAAATAGTAAACTACTTTTCCTCTGACTTCAAACAGACGTATCATTGACAGCAAGTTGAGGCTGCCCAATAATCTTCGTACTCATCCTAGAAATATTTATATTTCATGTATTATTTTGGATATTCAGTACTATATTCTTTTCCTCCTTCCTCTTCTCATAGCTCTTCTCCCTGGAGTAAATGTCCCTCCCAGAGTCATTGTGGTTCTGGTAAGCTTACCAATCTTAGCTGTCCCCACCAACCCTGACCCACTGCAATTCATGTATTCCCAGCTCTGAGGGTTATCCATTTTCTATTAAATCCTCTTTCCCTACTCAGATTAGTCAGAGTCAGTTTCTGTTGCTTGCAACCAAAGTGCCCTAACTGAAATACAGCTTGTGTTTTCTTCCTTTCTAGCCATGGTTTTTTTTTTCTTTCTTTTTAATACTTCATGGATGGGTTTCCCACATTTCTCCTAGACCATCTACTACCAAATTCAATCTGGTGATTAAATTTGAATAGGGTAGAGTGTATTACATTCCTTGAGCAAGGGTGACATCACCTCTCATAATAAGTTCAGCCCTCCTCTTAACTAGTACTTGGGCTCTGTGAAATTCACTTACCCTCAAGGCAACCTGATTTCTTGCTGAACAAAATGTTAGTGTTGGGATGTTTAGTGCACTAGACTTAGCTATCACAGTTTTGAAATGGTAATGCTTAAGAAGTAGCCACCATCTGCTTTAACTCTTCATTTTATAGTGAGAAAAAAAGGAGATGAGACTTTAATGATTTTCTTAAGGCCAAACAATCAATGCTGAAGCTCTGACCTTTGAAATTTCAGTTCTGGCTTTTAAGACCTCCAAATGATTGAAAGAGGAGACTCCCCACATTGCTGAGGGCAATCTCTTTTGTTCATAGTAGATGTAACCAACTGATTATAGTTGCAATCTCCTCTTGAAATACCCTTACGTTAACAAGCAGGCCAGTGCTTGACCAAACAACTGGACACCATAACCTGGGCAAGTTGACATATGATATTAACCATGTGAGACAGTGACATCTATAAGCTAGCCTCATAATACAGACATCTAAGAACTTTTAAAATAAAAGCAAGGGAAGCGGATGTGGCTCAAGCAATTGGGCTCCCATCTACTATATGGGAGGGTCCAGGTTCGATTCCTGGGGCCTCCTGGTGAAGGCAAAAAGCGGGCCCGTGCGGAGAGCTGGTGGCCCATGGCACGGGGAGCTGATGCAACAAGATGATGCAACAAAAAAGAGACACAGAGGAAAAAGACAATGAGAGACACAACAAACCAGGGAGCTGAGGTGACTCAAGTGATTGAGTGCTTCTTTCCCATGTTGGAAGGACCCAGGATGTGTTCCCAGTGCCTCCTAAAGAGAAGACGAGAAGAGAATACAAGCAGACATAGAAGAATGCAGAGACACAGAGAGAAGACAGTAAACACAAGCAGCAGGGAAGGGAGGTGGGGGGGGGGTGGGAAATAAAATAAAATAAAATTAAAAAAAAGAATGAGAGAATTAATTATTAAAAAATCAATAAAAGGAGGTAAAGGAAGGAATGCAGGAAGAAGGGAGAGAGGTGTTGAGGACACTTCTACAGTGAGAGGCAAGGGGCAAGGATCATCCATAACTAATCATTCTAAGTAGTTAGTCAGTCAACACATATTGATCTCTTATATGCAGTGAACTGTTTTAAATCTGAGGGATCCCTTCACCACCCCCCCCCCAAAAAGTATTAGATAATTGTCCCAGGGCAAGGAATCAATAAAGGAATTCTTTCTTTTAACCTCATATATAAATAATATTTAATCTTCCTTGACGCTCAAGGAAGAAAAATCATAATCTTCTAAAACTCACCTGACTGACTGAGTGAAGGAAATGGGAAGTGATATATACAGGTTTTAGAAATGTTTTAAATAATACATGACATAGGTTTCCAAAATTTTTTGTTAGATAACACTACAGAAATGTCATAATTCCTAAGTATGAACACCAAAGGTACATGGTGATGATATATATCTTTAAATTGCTCTGATCTAAAAATTTGTTTTTTCACACATATTTTCTCAACAGAGAGGCTGGTTCTCATAGCATCTAGTACATTACATTAGCCTCAAAAATGAATGAAACTGAACTTACATACTAGACTGACTAAAATATGAAATGTACATGTTAGGTAGCTACAACTGACAAAAGGTAGGACAGATAACGATTTCTAATTTTTTCCCCCAGAATCCAACTTGGAGAACTTTTTAATTCAGGGCTTTGAGGGATAGTGCTTAACTGAAAAATATATAAACCATGTTGGCAAATATATGGTTTACATGTATGTCACTGTGTTCCCCAAAAGCATTCATTTATCACCAATTGACCACAGTACTCTTCCATGTAAACCAGAGTCTCAGAATTTTCTCCATGTTACCAGTACAACAACTAGCCATAACCATCAGGTACTCACAAAGAAACCCACTTACCATCCTTCTACTAAATTACCCTGGTACTCTTGTCTGTTATTCAATCCCTGGAAATTCCATAGCTCTGTTATTTGGCAAGTTCATTGATTATTATCTTACTATATTTACAATGGAGAACCACATACATGATTTACAAAACATTTTTAAAATGTGCAGAATTCCTGGGCCATTCATTTCCCCTGGTTCTCAAGAATATAAAGGATCCCCATATACTTCAATTATCCACCCTAGCATTTTCCATAACCTTATCCCATCTCTAAGATTGAAGTAAAAATTTCATCAGGTAAAAGAAGGCAGGTGTATTTTTCACATATTCCATTTCAAAACTGGATTTTCTTTCTTAACTTCAAGACATAGGTTCTGACTCTCTTGATTTCATATCCTCCCCAAAGTGGAAATAAAGCCTATATGGCAAACCCACCCCAATCAAGGTGGCAGAGTGAGAAATTTCAGGGCTCTATCCCCACTACAGAAGCTGGAAGAAACATCTTTCTTAAAGTTTCAGAAAACAGTAAAGGGATTGCAGTAACCAGGAGAGCACCTAAGCAAGAAAAGGCAATTTAAAAGCAGTAGGATCTCATGGCCCTTCCCCTACCCCCGCAGCATGGAGCTGGCCTGTGCTCTCAGTACCATTCCTGGAGGAATCAGTGTAACCCTCGTGCACATACTGGGAGCATGTGTGTCTGGCCTAATCTGTCTGATGGTGGCCTAAGGGGCTGAACCAGTACACCTGTTGCAGGCTCATGGTCCCAGAACATGCCCTGCATGTAAAAGGCAGCTCACAGAGCTCTTCCACAGCATTCTGTCAAGTCAAGTCATGGCTGCCTGGGGCAGGGAATGGTTGGCTGTGGGACATGCATTTCAATGCCCAGGACCATGAGGAAATTATTCCCTAGGGAAGAGTGTACACGCATATCTATATAAATGGGGGAATTCCTAGGGCCATACTACATCCCTAAGGCAGGAGGCATATGCAGAAAGGATCAAGGAGGTTCCTATGCTTTTGCTTGGAGCTATTCTCTAAACTCATTGTATGGATAAGCTCTGAAGGAGAACACACACAATCCTCAAAGACAGGGAAAGGTGTTTTCTTTTTTGTTGTTATTGTTGGCTCCTGGCATTCAAGGGAAGCTCTGTCATAACACTAGCTGTTAAGGAACAGAAGCTTCAGAGTCTTAACTCCAGCGATAACACAGTAAAATATAAAAATGTCTAGGTATCAAAAAAATATTGCAAAACCTAAAAAGAAAAGGACTTCCTGGACTAGAAAGACAAGGGACTCTCTTCTTTCCCAGAAAAATAGCTAGAGGACAGGTAGAAACAGCCTGGAAAAAAATCTTCTAGGGTTTAGGACACCAGGGGAAGGCTGGACACAGCCCAGAAGAGGGGGAGCAAAGGAAACGAATTGCAGCGGCAAAACTGTGAGTTAAAAGCTGCAGCTGCAACTGCTGGCATCCTCCCCCACCCTGTAGATGCTTTTGAATTCTTAGCCTTGGGGCCTGTGACTGTAGACAAAGGTGGCCCAGGAATCCACCTGCCTAGGAAAGGGGAGAGAGAGGGACACAGCCTAGGGCTGACTCAGCTTTTGACCCACAGATTTGGTCTGCTGTGTCCCACAAGCCCTTCCAGGCTGAAGAGGGCTATGCCATTATTTGCACTGGGAGAGGGCACAGGACTAAAGAAATATGACCCTCACAATCTCCCTCTCTACTGACAAGGGCTGGTTGATGACATAGAAGGAAGTGGAATTATTTCCTACCTGGGAAAAGGGAAGAAGCTGCCAGTAAAGGTTGGAGAACTGCCTCTGAGAAAGTCTGAATTATGAGTCTCTTAGCCTCCAGGCAGGATCTGTCACATTGATCTAGTCCATGTTGCAGCAAACACACTCTGACCAGGCTTTGAACTGAGAGGGCTGCCATCTGCTGGCAGACCAAGGACATGCATGAGAGGAAATTAAAAGTAATAAGGGAGGCTTCTTTCTGGCCTTACAGCCTCCCTTCCCAGAACCCTTGGAAGTGGGTCTGCAACCCATTACTGGGTCCAGGGCCCAGATTCGAACAATTAATAGGGACAATCCTAAAGACCCAGGATAGGGTGAATCAAGAATCAAAAAACTGCAGTAATACACAGCCTCCTGCCAAAATCCCTACGAAAGAGAGAGACATTGAGCATCTGAGTAAACTCACCATCCTAATCAGATGCCTATATATCAGCAAAAAATTACAAGCCATGCTAAGAAAATGGAAGAAATGGTCTAAGCAAAGGAATATAGCAAAGACCCATAAGAGACACAGATTTGAGACAACTAATCAACAAGATGCACAAAAATTTCCAAAATCAAATGAATCAGTTGAAAGACAATATGGCTAAAGAGATAAAGGACATCAAGAAGACCCTGAGCAAGCACAAAGAAGATTGAAAACCTGAATAGAAAAGTAACAGAGCCTATGGGAATGAACGATACAATAGGTGAGATAAAAAACACATTAGTGGGCAATTGGTGTAGCTCAGTGGTTGAGTGCCAGCTTCCCACATACAAGATCCTGGGTAAATCCTCTGCCCCAGTACCTCAAAAAAAAAAAAAAAAAAAAAAAAAATTAGAGGCATACAACAGCAGACTCAAAATGAAAGAAGAAAGAACAGGTGATACAGAAGACAGAACAGCTGAAGTTGAAGAAAAAAAGAACAGTGAGAGAAAAGAATGGAAAAAATTGAGCAGGGTCTCATGGAGTTGAATTATAACACAAAACTTAACAACATATGTGTCATGGGAGTTCCAGAAGGAGAAGAGAAGGGAAAAGGGGCAGAAAGAGTATTTGAGGAAATAATGGCTGAAAATTTCCCAACTCTCATGAAAGAAATGAACATACATGTCCAAGAAGCACAGAGTACCCCAATCAGAATAAATATTAATAGACCTACTCCAAGACACATACTACTCAGAATGTCCAAGATAAAGAAAAAATTCTGAGAGCAGCAGAGAGAAGCAAACCATCACATACAAGGGACGCCCGCAAGAGTTAGTGTGGATTTCTCATGAGAAACCATAGAGGTGAGAAGACAGTGGTATGATACAATTAGGATACTGAAAGAGAAAAACTGCCAGCCGAGAATTCTTTATCCAGCAAAACTGTCCTTCAAATATGAAGTTGAGTTTAAAATATTCACAAACAAACAGAAACAAAGAGAGTTTGTAAAAAAGAATCCAGCTTTGTAAGAAATATTAAAGGAGGCCTCACCACTTGAAAGACAGGAGAGAGAGGCTTGGATGAGAGTATAGAAGACAAGAATAGCAGAAAGGATAACCAAAAGAATAAAAAGATGAAAATAAGACATGACATATGAAAACTAAAGAATAAAATGGTGGAAGTAAAGAACGCATTTACAGTAATATCATTGAATGTGAGTGGATTAAACTTCCCAATCAAAAGATATAGGCTGGGAGCAGATGTGGCTCAAGCACTTGAGAGCCCGCCTCCCACACAGGAGGTCCCGGGTTTGGTTCTGATGCTTCCTAATGAAGACAAACAAACAACAAGCAGACAATGAACAAAAACAATAAGCAGACAACAATTAAAAAAAACAAGCAGACAATGAGCAGACAACAAGCAAAAACAAAACAAGCAGAGAGCAGATGTGGCTCAAGCAGTTGCGTACCTCCCTCCCACATGGGAGGTCCTGGGTTCAGTTTTCAGTAACTCCTAAAGAAAAACCAAAACAATGAGCATACAATGAGAAAAAACAAAACAACAAGCAAAAACAATGAGTAGACAACAAGCACAAACAATGAGCAAAAAACAAAACAAAACAAAACAATGAGCAAACAGATGAAGGAGCCATCATGTGGGGTGGGGTAGTTATAGGCTTACAGAGTGGATTAAAAAAATACAAAGATATAGGAAGCGATGGCCCAGACATAGGAGAAGATTAAAACATTAGAAATCATCAGTGAGAAAGATTAGATCTGGGACATACCAGGCAGAAACTTGGCATGAAAAGGAACTAAACAGAGCTGAAACCCTAGGAACAGAAATTTAAAATTCCCTAGAGGAGTTCAATAGAAGATTGGAGCTGGCAGAAGAAAGAATCAGTGAACTTGAAGATAAGACAATTAAAAATCATCCAATCTAAGGAGCAACGAGAATAAGGAAAAGTGAACAAACCATGAGGAACCTGTGGGACATCATCACGCTGCAAATATTTGTATTGTGGAAGTCTCAGAAAAAGAAGAGAGAAAGGAGCAGAGAGAATATCCTAAGAAATGCTGGCTGAAAACTTCACAAATTTATTGAAAGACATGAATATGCACATCCAAAATACTCAGCAAACTCAAAATAGGATAAACCCAAATAGACCTACACTGTGCTACATTACACACAAACTATTGAATGCCAAAGATAGAGAATTCTGAAAGCTGTAAGAGAGAAGCGACATGTCATGTACAAAAGAGCCTCCAGTAAAAAGAATTTATTTGGGAAATGGGGGAAAGAACAGAGGTTGCTGAGAAATGGGAGAGAAATAGGGAAATACACACCAAGATTTGGTGCGGGCTCCTCTAGGCAGAGAGAACAAGTGACAGTTTCTTATTGTAAACTATGGAGGCAAGAAGGCAATAGGATGACAAATTTAAAGTGCTGAAAGCAAAACATTGCCAACCAAGAATTCTATATCTAACAAAACTGTATTTCAGAAATGGGAGAGGGATTAAGGTATTCCATATAAAACAAACTGGGGGAGTTCATCACAACTAGACCAGCCCTACAAGAGACACTAAGGAGAGTTCTATAGGTTGAAAGTAATGGACAATTGTCAATAGACTGAAGCTGTGTGAGGAAATGAAGGTCTCCAGTAAGAGTAATGACATGGGTAAATATAAATGCCATAACTATCGTATTTTTCGTTTGTAACTCTACCTTTTACTTCCTTATAAAAAGCAAATGAATAAAATGTAAGAATAAATCAGTGGCTTTGTACTCATACTGTAAAATCATGTAATTTGTGACTATAACTACTTAAAGGTGAGGGGATGGAAAGGAACATAGACTGTATACACTATGGAAGTCAATTTGGTATCAAAGCAAACAAGCCAGCTATAGATTTAGGATATTTACTTTAAGCCCCATGGTAATTATGAATAAAATATTAAAGAATATGTAAGCTCATAGAGATTGAAAGTAGAGATTTCCAGGGGTGAGGGGCAACAGCGATAGGGAATGAATGCATAATAGACATAGGGTTTCTGTTTGGGGAGAGGGGGAAGTTTTAGTAATGGAAGGTGGTGAGGGTACCACCACATTGTGAATGTGATTAATCCCACTGAATGATATGCTTGGGAATGGTTGAGATCGGAAAGTTTGGGTTATATATATGTTCCCATAATTAAAAACAACAAAAAAAGAAAGAACTAAAGAGACAATGAAAATTAAATGCAATAGATGATCTGGGACAGGATTTAATAAGGAAGGAGAAAAGGCTCAAAAAGACATTAATGGGACATATGAAAAAATTGGAATAGAGATAGCAAGCTTTATATCAATGTTAAATTTCTTGGAACTTGATAACTGCACTTAAGGTTATTATACAATATACAAGTGAATCTCTTTGGTTTTAGGAAACGAACGTGGCAGTGTTAAGTGTTGAAGGGCCATGATTTATACAACCTACACTCAAGTGCTCAGAAAATGATTGATAAATAGACTGACAAACAGCTAGATAGAGAAATGGAGAGAGAGAATGACGCTACAAATATAGCAAAATGCTAACATTGAAATGGATGTTATTTGGGGTATTTGGGGGGATAGGGATATGATGGAGTACTCTATGGGGTTTGAATTGTTTTTGTATCTGTCCTTTTAAATTTGAAAGAATTTCAAAGTTAAAAAAAAAAAAAAACAACCACCATATGGCAGGCACAGGATGAGACACTATGACTATGAAAAATGATAAAGATTGATATATTAACAATCCCTTTTAATTCAAGGTTTTTTTCTTCCAGTGAACTACAGCACAGTGTCAATATGGTTTTGCCACTTACTAGCTGTTATAATTTTGGGCAAGTAGCTGAATCTCTCCTAGCCAGGCCCATAGCACTGGCACATAGAGATTATTCCAGATATGGGTATTGCCTCTGAATGCATCTGTCCCCACTCCTCTCTCAGCTGATACTCCTCTGGAAAAAGTATGCTTTGGATTAGGTACAATAGGAGGTAATATGAATTGAAGAAGTTTGGTGTGTGCCTTTGAAATTACTTGGTTAACAAATTGTATATTACTTATATTACATAGTATCTACTTAGAAAGTAATATCCAAATAAATGCAAATCAATCATCTCCACTATTATTATGTAAAGCAATATATTACAAGGGAATAAATCAATAATGCCTCAATATTTTGAAGTTTTCACTAATTCTCCTCTGCTTGCTCTGAGTACAAATGTGTGAAATTTTACAACATATCTTTCCTTATTAAAATATACATTTTTATATTAATAGACCCCTCAAAAGAATCTAATAATAACTTTATTAATAGTAACAATACTTGGGGAGTGCATGTGGCTAAAGCGGTTGAGCACCGGCTTCCCACATAGGTCTGGGGCTCAATCCCAGGCCCTGTACCTAAAGAATAAACAAACAAACAAACAAATACTTATTAATTTGATGATAATAGAAACCCCCTCTTTAAAATTGCTTTAATGGCTGTATCTTTTATAATTAACTGTAATTCTTTATGTGCAAATTCATACTTCTAGAATACTTGATAGTTTGTGAAATTAACTCTTACTTTCAGAAAAGGTAAACCATTTTCCCTGCAAATATACTCAGACCTTTGAAATTTCAGTCCGGATAATTGTTTGTTGTGGGAGGCTGTCCTGTGTATTGTCAGATGTCCAGCAGTATCTGCTCACTGGATGACAGGAGCACTGTCCCAGTTGTGACAACAAAAAATGTCTCTAGACATTGTCAAATGTCCCTTGGGGGTAGAAATGATTGAGAACCTTTTCTTTAGACCATTATTGCTTACCAACCTCTCTCCTCTTTTAATAGATCACCAAAGATAAATTTCTTGCCATACCTCCTTCTCATCCAAATGATCACTCTTCTGGGTTATCTGAGAAGAAATTAAAGGGATTTTCTCTTTAATCATGCAGCATCCCTGGGAGGAGCTCATGTGGTCTCTTCATTTCATCATTGAGAAACAGAATCTGATGTCACACAGGGAGATAGGGATACAATGTGTTTCCTGAAGCCCAGCCCAGTGTTCCATCAAACCACGAAACTTAAAGCAAAAAACATATCTCCCCATCACCAAATATCATCACTTCAACTATTACTTTCTTTGGGCAGATAAACTTTGGTGTTGGAGGATTCCATAGGTCAGAGAGGGAATTAAGCAACAGTAACCATCTCCTAGGTAATCTGGGGCATGTTATCTAATCTCTTAGAAAGTCAGTTTTCCTATTCATAAAAATGAAGATAATACATCCTACCTCTTAAGGTTGTTGCTAGGAAACATTTAGTATGGAGTCTTGCATATGGCAGGTGTGCACAATAAACGTTAGGGCCTTCATTCCCTCTTCATAGGGGAAATCTCAAACTGGTGCCAAGTGAAGTCATGATGAAACGAGGTTTGTGTGGAAAAGCATGCAGCACATGTGCCACCCAACACAGATTTGGATGAATGGGGGAATTCAATATATCAGGCAAAAACAAAACAAAACAAAACAGATTTTGAAGCAGAAATAGTGAATCTGTAATACCACAAAGTCTGTCTACAAGTAATGATATGTAATTAAATACTGTGATGCCTTTTTTATGTCATGTATGAGCTGAATTAACCAAAAGAGGCATCTGGGACTGTTGCAGCAAATTACTCAAAAAATAAATAACATTTCTTTCACTTCCCGTTCCCATTTCTCGCTGCTCGTAGGGTGAACGTATGAAATTGCTGAAAAAAAAGGAGTCGACTATTTTTGTCTGCAAAATAGCGACTTCATGCGGTTCAATCTAACAGTTTTTAGGGTAAGACTCTTTCAAATGCCCAAAATATAAATTCCCAAGCCGAGGTCAAATAAATTATCCTTACTTATGTAAGGAAAATTCTGAGGTAGCCAAGCTCACACGAGACCTACTATTATTTTGTGTGAAAATTCCATTCCTCCCCATTGTTCTTTCATAAATCCAAGATGCAAATTTATAGAGCACCAAAGAGACCCTCCAGCAAAAGAGGCAGCTACTTGATCTCAATTCCCAGCAGAGCTCTGACTTATTTACAGGGAGAAGGAATAGCCCATCTAAAACTGCTAATAGGCTATTAAATAAAAGAGATGGCACATGGAGGCCACACCAGGGAAGGATGAAGGACACCTGCAGCACAAAATGGCATGATGGAGATGCAGTTCAGGCCATTATGGACTTGGGATGAGTGAGTATCCCACCCCTCAGCTCACTCCCACCTAGTTGCCCTCCTTGGGGGCAGAAAGTACTGGGGAATAAGAGTTGGAGTTCCAGAGACCTGACTGAGGTGGGCAAGTCACTGCACAACTGTTTTAGAGTGTTTTGCATACCAACTGCACCTTACCTAATGTGGCCTAGGAAACTTCTCATTAATAAAAATCTTGAAAATTATCATGTACATCTCTTGGGGCCATTTCACTAATCCCAAGGACAGAGTGTTAGATACTCCCAAATTTGTATATTCAATCTTGACTGCCATGAGATCACCTCTATCACGATATCAAATTTAATATGTCCCCAAATGAAATCATATCCTCCTTGCTCATTCTTGTACCTGTCTCTATCCTAGTTCAGTTAGCAGTATCACCAGTGCTTCCATCTCTAAAGAGGAAAATCTTAGAATTTGACACTAGGCTCCTTTTCATTCACCCCGTCCATTTAAATAATTGTGCCTCAGAAGTGTCTCTCAGACCCAATTGCAACTCTCCATCCCACAGCCATGGCATTGGACCAGACACTCGGTTCTCACTTGGATAACAGCAGCTGCCCACTACCTGCCTTTCCTCCACCTCCCCTCATACCAATCTCTTCTCCAAATTGCCCCAGAGTTATCATCCCCCCAAAGAGGCTTAACAACAACCTTTACATCGGTTGGACGTTTTCCACAAAACATTTGCTTAGCTTTTAATTAAATGAGAATAATACATATAAATGACTTACTTTGTCTTTGCCTCGGAGTAATGAATAATAATTTTAATAATAATTATGGATTATATTGCTAACTGTATATTTGATTCTTAGAAAACTGGCCCTAACCTATCTCTCTACCCTTAGTCCTGCTGCTCACCCCAAACTCCCGCTCTTCCAACTGCCCTGACTTTCTCCTAGTTCCATGAGCTCAATGGGCCATTTTACAGCTCCTGCCTTTATACATCCTGCTCCCTTCACCTGGACTGCCTGCCTTCCTCCCCATCCCACAACTGCTGGGCAAACAGCTACTCACCTTTCAAGACAAAGCTCAAAACTCACTTCCAAGGTGAATAGTTCCCCTATGTCCCCAGGTGAAAGGCGTCATTCTCTCAGAGGAATTTTTTTAGATCTCTGCTACAGCAGCTCCTACATATTATGGTGATTGATTTATTCACTTATTTTTCCCACTTTAGACTGTGAACGCCTCAAGAACTGATGCTATATTATTCCTCTTCATCTATCCAGCATCTAGCACAAAGCCTGACTTAGAGGTCCTTTCAGCGGTGGCTGAAGGGGATGCCCTGTGGCCTGAGCTTAATGATTATTCTTATAGGGTTACATTAAGAGATAATTATAGGGAACAAATGTGGCTAAGAGGTTGAGCATCCATCACCCACATGGGAGGTCCCGGGTTTGTTTCCTGGTGCTTCCTGAAAAAACAAGAGCAAACAACAAGCAAAACAAACAAAACCAACTCAGGGAAGCCGATGTGGCTCAGTGGTTGAGCGCAGGCCTCCCACATATGAGGTCCCGGGTTCAATCTCTGGCCCCCGGTACCTCAAAAAAAAAAAAAGTATAATTACTTCAAGTTGGTAAATTTTCTTATGTGCACTCTATTACTCCTTTTAGAATAAGATGAAATATCTAGCATAGTCTTTTGTGGTGAGGGCAGATGTATCTGAGACCTAAAGTAGGACATCATAGCATTCCTCTATTCCATTTATTTGTGATACAAATTCTATCCCCTACAAAGAACAGAAGCTATTTAAGTAAATGGGAGATTTGGTGTGATAAAATGTGGAACCCAAGAGTAGGAGATGAAGCACAGCAGTGGAACTGGGCCAGGGAATTGAAGGGCAGACACTCAGTGCTCTTTTTCTCTCACTGGCCAAGCGGTCTCTCTTCTCGCCTCACTCTAGTCCCTGAGCTTTACTCCCTCTTCATTTTGGCCTGCACATGACCCCCAAATAGCAGTCTCAACCTGGCTCTAAAGACTTTTTGACTCAAAGGCTCACATCTGACCAATATCTTCCCTCTGGGTCTTAGTGTAAAGGTCCTGAGAGGGGCTTGAGGTAACCCAGCTCTCCCTTTGGGTGGCATACAGGTCACATGGCAGAGGCCAACCTATTGGTGTACCTGTCTCAATTCAGGGGTCCATCCTGGTCCAGTCACTTGCATCAAAGGAGGAGTGGGATCACATGGACAGATGCTCACTCACCTGGGGCTGTGAGCAGGTCACAGGCAGGACAAGTGTCTCCAAAGGTGTCCTTTTCCCCCAAGAAACTTGCCCTATACCTTTCTGTCTCCACTCCTCATTCCTGACAACCTTACCAGCTTTCTGCTCTGCCTGTGTTGATAGTGCCAGGATAGAGCAAATCCAGATGTCAAAAGTTAAATTTTCTTAATATAGTAATGAAGAATTAAAACCATCAAATGAACTTTAAAGCAAGGAAAGCAAAAGGAAAATATATGGGGAAGCCAAAAGTTAGAAACATGGCACATTTAGCAATCTATTTCCTACCTGATAGCAGATTTTGAAACCTGTGAGACCACAACTATTGTGGAAGCTAAACTTCATTTCACTCATTATTCCACATGACAGGTAGGTATTATGCTCTACCAATATCCTCTGCTCCCCTCCACTGGCCTGGCATACAATGTGGAAATACTTTTGTACCAGTAGAGAGAATAGAACGCAGAACCTGGAGTCAGACAGACTGAGTTCTGCCACTTAGTACTTGTGACCAAGAGAAATTCATTTACCTCCTCTGTGCTCATCTATAAAATGGAAACAATAAATCTGCCATGTTCTTTTGAAGGCTAGCTGTGATAGTTATGAAGCACATGTGCCTGTGTCTAGCATATAGGGAACACGCAGTTAACAGTACTAGGCTGAACTCTATGAACCATATGACATTTGGGTAGGTCACACTAATATTATATACAACCCCTGTCAGAGGACTTATCACCTTTTATTATTATTGTCTATCCCTATATTTCTACCATTATACTATGAGCTCCATGAGAGTATGGACTCTGCCTATCTTATTTACCACACATTACCTGGCACAGTACTTGGTATATAGTAAGTGTTTTATTCATATTTTTTGAATGAATGGATGTTGATAACAATGACAATGGCAATGATTATGAAGGTATCCCTTTTAGACTGCCTATATCTGGGGACAGTTATGGACAATGCAGTCCTTTATCACAGTGCCTGACATATAGCAGGGACACAGTAAATGTCTATTAAATGAATAAATGAATGAATAAATGAATGAATGTATTTCAAGTCTCTATATAAAAAGTCCAAATAGACCATCAAGTCAATAAAAGCTGCTAGGAAACTGGTTGTCGGTCATTGCCATCACAAAACAACGAGAAGCTTGCCTTCATTTCCATATTTCAGCAGGTTCTTTTGTGCAGTGTGGACACTATCAGGACTTACTTGGCTCCATAAGCCTCCCAGAAAAATGGAAGGACCTACATTCACACATGCAGCCTGCAAGCCAGCAAAGTTTAGGGTTGTTTGGTTTAGCCCCAAGAAGACTGCTGGCTTTAGGCTGCCCAGGGGCAGCCACAACTGAGCAAGGAGCCCTTTGGAAGGAGGAAGACCTGCCCATGGCCCTGTGTGTGGCTCATGCTACTTAATGCAATTTTGGTCCTTAGAGTCTGCTTAGTTGATTCTCTGCATCTCTCACCCAGTTCAACTATCCATAGTGGGAAACAGGTTAGAAGGGAGAATAATCCTGAAAAGAAAAAATATATCTATCTATCTGGTGTCTGGCCATGTTCACCACTAGGAAAGCAGAAGCAGCCCTGGGCTTGGAATGACCAGGAAGACAGAAAAACAAGCTACAGTGAAAAAGGAAGACTTAACTCAGTTATACATATGACCATAATATTTCAAGTAATGGCCAGTTTCTGTCTCTGAATTTTAGAATGGAGTCACATCTAGTGTAGGGGAATGTCCAATAGTTTTGACAACAAATAAAAGGAGAACAAAGTATGCAAGGTAGAGTGTAGTGACATTTAGAAGGAAATCAGTCACTTTCAATTATTTAAACTCCAGGAACAACAAATATGATGTATAGGGAGAAGAGAAAAAGAACCGCTGAGTTCTAGAAAGACTAAGTACCATTATCTCCTGGTATCTACAGCATTGCTTAATGCTTGGCCCTCCTCTCTGTGTTATCTGACAGGTCTGGAAAAGGCTGGCACACACAGCACTTCACCATCTCCTTTTAGGAAAACAGCTTAGAGCACAACGTCAGGGAACCATCCCAGAGAAGGATGAGTATGACATCATTTCTCATGATTCTGGAGCTGGTCTTTTCAACTTAAGCTACTGTTTATAGGAGCATTACCACAGGAATATAATTATGGGTTTTGTTTCGTTTTAAAGAGGCTCTGAGTCTTCCATCAAAGGAGGAGGAAGTTACTCAGAGGTGCAGAGTAAACCTTTTAGAGTCACAGCTCAATGGTATTCCAGTGCTTTGCATGGATTCAAGCCAAGCATGAGCCCCTTGGCCATGGAGAGCTTTGGGCTTTGGGAGGGGTGCAGGGGTGCCCAGCATTCTGCCCTGCCTTCTTCTCGGAGAAGCACTGGAGGTAGGGGAGGTAAGGAAGCCCTGTGCTCCCACTGGGCCAGCTCTCACACCTATGCAGACTTCCTCTTGTTCCAAGGAAACTCATGTATTCCCAGTCACATTCCTCTCTCCTGCGGAACATGAAACCACAAGTTCCCAGACAAGTAGAGGGGAATATTGTCTTGGCAACCGGAAGGTAGGCGAAGGCCTCAGAGCTATCTCTGGCAAATCAGTGGGATCTTCACAATATCTGTTTGCTTCCAATATAGCGTCCTCTCAACTTCTTTCCTTGGCCTTTCCTCCCATTTTTGGCCCTGATCCCAAGACTAGGGCTCTCCATCCTTTGGGTCTCTGTCACACCTCTGTCTCTGGGCAGCCGAGGCCCGTCCTGCCTGCCCTGGTTGGTGCCCTTGCTGAGTCGTCACTGGCCTCGCCATCTCTAGGGGCTGTTTCTAGACCTTGAGCCCAGTCCCTGGAGCTTCCACACGCTTGCCGATGCCTCAGAGCCTTGTGCCACCTCTGGTCAGGGTTTACTCAGCAGGCCCAAGTCTCACAACAAGCGCCGTGCCTCCAAAAGAATGTGGTAAGTGAAAAGTGGGATCTGTTGGCCTTCTGCCCCCATGAGAGCCTGCAGAAATGAAGATAATACAGGTGCCTCGGCCGCTGAACAATGCATGCACCACTTCTGAAACAACCGGGCAGGCTCCATCAAGTTGATGAAACACACAAACCACACTGGTGGTGAAAGTAAAAATTATCCTCCTCCTAAGAGAAACCTGTCGACACTCTCCAGCACCTACTCACTGGACATATAACAGGCCAGACAAGGACTTAGTCTCCAGCCTATCTAAATTCCCAAGAATCTACATTTCCATGCCCAATTGGAGAGATGCATCGTCTATCAACAGCTAAACTTTGCCCTCTTTCAGGCTACTTCCTCCTGGTCCTGGAACATCAGTATTCCATTAACATTTGGCTACATGAAGCTCCATTTTCCCATAGCATTATTATGCATCTTGAAAGAATGTGGAAGCTGTAGTGACAAGACCGACCAGCCATCACTGGTACTAGTCCTCATTGAGTGTTTCTCCTGCTGTACTCTCACTGTGTCTTTTCTGACTTACAGACTTGAGGGCTGGGACGACTGAGAACATGCCTCCTGGGTCTCCATCCTCTGTCCCCAGACCCCCCAGCATCATCGCCAGGGAGCACGTTTGCTCCGGGGAGCCCTGGGCTTAGTGGATTTTGCAGCACTTCCCCTTCCTTCCTGCTACAAAGCTCTGGCTTAACATGAAAGCCACCCACATCCCTGAACCCATGGCACACTGCCAGCCTTGCTGAACTCACCCCCATGCGGCAGATCAGTGGCTCAGCATTGGCCTGTAGAGAAAGCTTCATCCTATGAAGTTTGTCAAGTGCTATCTACTGAATGCTCAGTACATGCCAGGCAGCCTGCTATCACTCTATGGACCTGGTGGCATGTAATTCCCTGGCAGGAGGGCACTATCTTTATTGTCATATTCTGGTGGAGGAAACTGAGATGTAGTTTATTAACTTAAATCAGGTCACAAAGTGAGGGAGCTTGAATTTATTCATTCAACAGATATTATTAAGCTCTTACGTGTTAGTCACTTTTCCAGGGATCGGGGATACGTTAGTGAACAAAAGCCTAAAATTCCTGTCCTCATGGAGCTGACATTCTACTTCAGTTTAAGCTGGAGCTCTCAACTACTACATGACACTATTTAGTTCAGAGATGGTCACAACCACACAGAAAGTTTCACTTGTAAAAACCCGATCATAGAGGCAATCAGCCGAAGAACAAGAAGTCAATGGCCAATTACGAGGGCCCTTGGGGTTCATAGCACATGCCTATTCATTCTGTAGTCTTATTTCAAAGTGAACAAACATCTCTGCCCCAAGACACTTAGGGAAGTAAACATACTAGCTTTCCAGAAGGCCTCAGCTCAGCCTTTTTTGCAGTGGAGTCATTTATCACGGATGCATACTCAGTATAGTGCAAATGTAATCAATAAGTTTGGTAAAGATCATGGCATGGGAATATTAGGAACCAGCAAATTTGAGTAACCCGATTCAAAAGATATTTTTAGATATGCCTGTAGGAGAACTGCACCTAGCTAGGAAACTGCTTAGAAAAGAGGATTTTTGTTTTGAGTTCCTGCAAAGCCTTTCTTTTTAAAAGCCCAGTTGCTCTAGTGGTGAATGCATATTTTTCACCTTTCTGGAGTCAAGCCTGAGCAAGCTGACTACTCAGAGGTTAGCTTTCTGACCAGGGCTTTGCACCTCCCTTACTTCTAATGAGACCTGCTAATCAAAGGAAGACTGCCCAGTATGTTTTCTGGCTGCAACATCTAAAAATAATCAGCACACAGACTCATACTGCTTTCTTTAAAAACAAAAAGTTATGATGTTTTTCTGGTTAAAATATTAATGCATGCTTACCGTAGAAATTTTGGAAAATGTGTAAACATAAAAAGAAGGAAATAGAAATTGTTCATAACCACATCAGTACGAAATAACCATTGCTAAATCTACTTAGTGGTCTGACTCTATCTCTCTTAGAAGTATACTATATATAAACTTGTGTCCCATTTTTTCCCTGAAATATTACACTGCAAACATTTCTCCATATTTTAATATTCTTTGAATATGTTATTTTTTTAGTGGTAGTATAATATTGTGTCATGTGGATGAGGATTTAATATTATAAGAATGCAGAAGCATGCTAGAAACTTGGTTTATTATGAGTCTGTGAGGAAGTGACCCTCTTGTTTCTATATGCATAGATTGCTTATTATATGGACTTGTTACATTGTTTATAACAAGGTTTGACATAGGTATTGTCTAGGGCATGTATTTGGCCCAGGGCGCTGGATCTAGCTATGGGGTCTTCATTACTGGTGTATGTACATCTTCTAGGGAAAAGGTACATTCCTCTTTCAGTATGAAATCTATACCTGGGAAGGAAAGCCCTGGGGCTGGGGGAATGGAGTATGATTGCAGTGGAGGAATCCAACTCTTTCTTGGTCCCATAACAGGGTTCTACATTTCTAGGAAGGTGCATGTAGGTGGTGAATCAATGTCCTCTGTTGGGAGACAGGCCAAGAATTTTTCCAGGAAGGCACTTGCAAATTTGCAGCAACTTTTTGCTATTACAGTGCAGAGATCAGAAGCCGCTATGAGGCCTTGAATGGACAGGAGAGCCGGAGGAGCTGAGCACACCATCAGAGCACAAATCACACTGATTTTTAGACTTTGAAACTGTCTGTGTGTATTTCCTTCTTGGTCTCCCACAGGATTTGGCAAAGTATTTTTGAAAATCTGAAGCAGTATCAGCTGTACTAAAGGAACTAAAAGAAGGGGACTTGCTCACACTTTGAGGCATGACATAAATACATACACACATACATATGTATATACATACATACATACATACATACATACAAGGAAGAGCAATATGCCTCCAGGCCCAGTGCCCTGGTCTAGCATGGTAGTTACTTCACCTGGAGATTCTTCCCAAGAGTTACATCTTAAAAATTCCTTGTTAACTTTTAATGATAAAGCCCACAACTTAACAGATTCAAAGTGTTATTTGTCATGTAAGGAAACAGCGCACCAAGAGTAAATGTCCTTCTTGTTTCTGTAGGGTTTTCTTTTCTTTCTTTCTTTTCCTTTTTTTTTTTCCTTCTCTCTCTCTCTCTTTCTATCTCTGCCTCTCTCTCCCTCCCTCTCCCTTTCTGAAGAAAGCACTTTCCAGTTCCTCAAAGCAAGTCATCTGGATCTATAGCTATAAACCAAAATATGTAACAAACATTCTTATTTTTATCTAGGATGAGAATGACTACTGTCGGTGCTGAGGATGCATGCAGCATCGTCTCAGGATGAGGACAAGTGCTTCTTATGGGTTGCATTGTGTCTCCCAAAAAGACATGTTCACGTACTAACCCCTGGTCCTGTAAATGTAACCTTATTTGGAAACAGGGTCTTTGCAGGTATGAGTGGTTAAATGAGGACACAGTGGATTAGTATGAGCCCTAAGGCAATAGGACTGGTGTCCTTATAAGAAGGGGAGAAGAGACACAGAGAAGGCCGTGTGATGACAAAGGCAGAGACTGAAGTAGTGCAAGCCAAGGAATGACACGGATTGCTAGCAAACCACCCGAAGCCAGGAGAGAGGCACAGAACAGATTCTTCCTTATAGACTTGAGCAGAAGCATGGTTCTCCTGATACCTTAATCTGGGCCTTCTAGCCTCCAGCACTGTGTTGCAATAAATTTCTGTTGTTTCAAGTCATCCAGTTTGTGGTATTTGTTATGGCAGCCCTAGGAAATGAAGACATTACGAGAGCTCATCCTGCTTTAAACAGAAACAGTGACCCTGGCAGGCAACTCAGCTTGTTACAGCAGTCAATATCTTATAACTGTCTATTTCTTGGTTAAATTCTGACATCCCGCCCACATCTTCTTGGAGTATATACTCCATGGCAGCTCTTCCTGTAGGGCCTCACCCCTCTAGGGCCACAGCTGATTGTACCATGAGCAGACCAAGCTGGGCCATTCATTCAGATGGAATCTCACATGAAAGAATCCCTTTAAAGAATTAGCTTTAGCCATCTTTAGTGCCCAGAAAGCCCCTACCCACCTGGGTAAGAGCTATTCTATACCCTGTCTCCTGCCACCCCACACCCTCAGCTTTGATCCCAGCAGGGTCCAAACTAGCAGCCCATAGTAGGAGAAGGAAGTCATGACAGGAGTGGAATCCTGCCATATCTCCATGGCTCCATTCCCCTGAGGCAAACAGCCAATTACAATGCTTAATAGAGCAGAGAGATGGGAGCCAGGGAAGGAGTCATATTTTCAACTTGGACTGGATGCATTGTCATTACTGACCTGGGAATTTGTTGTGACTTAAAGTGACCTAAGACTATCATCACCTGAGAGTGATTAGAAAAGTGATGGCCTGCCAGTTTTATCTAGGAACAACGGGACAACCACCATATTGAATGATCATTTTTACAAAGGATAGTAAGAGACAAAGAACAAATTTGTACGTTGGCTGCAACTCTAGTTATGCCCACTAATGAACCAGTTATGCATATGATTAGGTTTGTTTTAAACCCTCACTCTGACTATTTTGAACAGATTGGAATGGAAAGGGACAAGAGTGTGGTCAGAAGACCTAGAGATTGGAGGGTGCTACAGCATTCTAGTTGAGGGACGGCACTGAAGAGAAAAGAAGAAATCCAAAATGCATAAGAAGGTATAAGCAATAGGGTTTGATGACGGATTAACAGTGGGGTTGAGGGAGAAGAAGGTACAGTTATAGGTTTCTGTCCTAACCAATGGGATAGAAGGTATGAGCACAATTGTGAGCCAGAGACCTCTTCAGGAAAAGCAGCTTTGGCCCCAAAAAGAGAGAGTGTCCCAATAAATGCAAGCCTTAGAAATTTCCTGAGATGTATTTTAAAAACAGTCTACCACACAGCTTTGGTTTCTTTTGAGGTGTCCCAATGAACAATGCTGGAATCTGAGGTGTATTTTAAAAACTGACATATGTGTTGGCTGGAGCCAAGCTTTCTTTTAGCTTGGGAGCAACAAACCATGCTGTGACATCTCCTCACCATGCCTAGCTCTATAAATCTGAAATGCCCTCTGATGGAGAATTATATGTGCTCTCTCTCGCTGCTGCTTCCCAAGGGACGGCCTTTCTTTTCAAAGCAGAAAGTGCTTGTCTACTCTTGTCAACAGATGCCAGCTTCTCCAGGTACCATTAAATGGCTTCAGAAAATGTCAGAGCATGACTGTGAATAACCATCAACACTGGCAACAGGCGGGGAAACTGCACACTCATTTCCCAGTATTCAAAGCAGAAACATGTGTCTAAATCCACAAGACCTAGGTGGACTCAAGTAGCTGGGAACCCGAGGGGTTATTCATTTTAACACCAGATTGTTACAGATGTTTGCAGTTGCTGGAGCCCCTTTGGAAACTCATGGCCTCCATTCAACTGGGGCTGGTTGGTGGGATGGCCCCCAGGATTCCCCATATGAGGCAAGACACACCTCTTGCCTCTAGCAAGGCTAAAATGGGAATTAGGCTTAAAATGTCAGAGTCTTGAATAAAAAGGTAGTTTTTCTTGGCTCCTGCTACTGAGGATCTATTCCCCATGGCTCTAGATTTGGTGATAAAGAACTGGTTACAGACAGTATAATTTTCAAAGTTCTGTCTCACTACTTAAATCGGCAACATAAACACAGGAAGACTCAGCCACACATTTTTTTTTTTCTTCTCAAATAAGTCAGATTCATGAGGCCTTCCAAGCAGCTGCTTGTAGGAATGGTTGTTCAGATCTTCAAAGATTCTTATCCAAAACGAGGAAGAAACCCTGCAAGAGAGCTTGGCTGAACTGTACTGTAACACTGGTTTTCAAGTCATTTGGAAGGAAGGAATTTTTTAGAAGATCTGGCTTTGTGTCTGTGCACAGTCTGTAAAGACAACTTGCCAATTTTCTCTCAAACAAAGGCTGAGAGTGAAATTTGCTTCCAGAAAAATTATTAAAGTTCAGGACTTAAAATTAATTTTCTAGGTTTGAAATTGCACTATGGCTATGTAATAGGTTAAGATTCGGAGAAGCAGGGTGAATGGTATATGGGAACTCTATGTACTATTTTTGCAACTTATGTGTTAAGTCTAAAATTACTTCAAATTATAAAATAAAAAATGTATGACTTGGCTCTGTGGCCTCTGAGATTTCCTATCATCACTCCTTTCTCCAAAAATGTTCTTTCCCACTGATGAGAAAAATCATCTGATCAAATTTAGATGATTAAAAAATAAATGAGCCCGCCCGCACGGTGTGGTTAGCTGACCCAGCGAGCACAAGCAGCAAGGGGGGGGATAAATGAATAAGTAAAAATCTTAAAAAATAATAATAATAAATAATAAATAAATAAATAAATGAGACAAGCATTTAACATTTTATATCCATCTAAACTTTGCAATAATTGTCCCAACATGGTAGCAGGGCACCATCAGGGCACAGCATGAGAAAGATCCTCATTTTTTCACTTTGAAATGGAAAAGGTCCTGGCTGATTTTAAATGGATTTGGCTTTAGATCTGAAAACAACTGTATCCTCTGCAGACTACCAAACAGATGTGTGTCTACTTTACTGGACGTGCTGCATTGCTGGGGAAAACACATTTCCATCACATCTGGTTCTAAACTGCAAGATTCCATTGCTCATATGGACTTTAATATGGGTTTTCATGCACTTTCATTATATTTAGCTAAATCATGCAGACGTAGGATTAGATTTTTTCTGCACGCTGAAACCTCTGGCTTATCTGTAGATAATCCTAAAGGGAGAAACATCTGAACTTGGCCAATATCCGGACTTGTAACTTTTTTTTGTCTTCTTGTCACATGACAAACACATATTTTGGGTTATTACAATATACTGATCAATAAAACTGTTATGTAGCATATGCAAGTATTATTGAATCCTGAATAATTAGAATTCGATAAACTATACTTACAGACAATAATTGACCATTTCTATTAAGCATTAAGATAAGATTTCCCTTCATGATCTTGTAGGAATTCAGACTTGACAACAGGTGTGATTAAGGATCAGTTAATGGGAGAAATCCAGTAAGTGGCATATCGGAGAAAAAAGCTTTTTTTTTTTGGATTTGAATATGATCAAATTTGGAGAAACTGCAATAGTAGAGGGACCTTAGAGAACCTCTGGTCGAATCCACATGTTTTCAGATTTCAGGATGTTTAAAGTGACTGATGCTTACTTTGGGGGTAGGGTGGGGAGCTAGACCCTTTTGACAATCCTATAAAAGCTACAGATACTCTACCTATAAAATGCATTCTTAAACGCTTTAGATATAATTTGGAAGGTTTTGTAGAACTCTTGGGGCCTTTTTTTTTTTTTTTAAACAAAACAAAACAAAAGATAGCCTCCACCATAAATCTGTAGACCTGTTTATGACTGTTTGAATAAGCAAGGGAAAATTAAAGGAAGATACATGCTAACTTGTTAGCTTTAGTTACAACTGGAGTTTGAAGTTGGGGTGGGGTTGGGGATGAAAGAAAATTTTATGGAGACTCTAGACACTTGGTACTGTTTAAATTATTACGACCAGGATGCTTTGCTTTTGAAACACAAATGCATGAAGGAATAAAGGCGAGAGAGGACCTCTGCTTTAAATGAAATGATAAAGCTATGTGTGAGTGATCTAATTGCAGATACTCTACTTGCAGCCTCCGTGATCCAGGTCCTCGAAATCAAGAGTTCTACTCTCTGGAATTTTTCAAAACACTCTACACGTCTCCTGCTCAGAGTCCCCAGGGGAGAGGAGAGAGGACTCCAATAGTAAAGAGATGGAGAAGGGGACCAATGCTTACCGCACTCCTGCCAGGCACTTTACACGTTTGATCTCAGGGGATCCTTCTGTGAACCCCATGGGACGTGAAAACAGGAAAATCAGTAACCAATGTCACTGACCCATGGGAGGTCTTTACCATACATGAGGGGTAACGTTCTTCCCAACTTTCCCCCAGAGGGAATAGAGGTGGCCTCATCCCAACTTGACAGCTGAGGAGTTGCGTCATGCAGCTGTGAAGCTAGTTAAGTGAGAGTGGCAGAAATTAAAGCGAATCTCTACTCATACCCAGTTCTCCTCTCAAACCTTGCTGTTCTCCATACAGCAGCTGGTCTGGTTCTTTTAAAACACAAGAGAGATAGCTTGTTGTTTCTGCTCAAAAGCTCCACTGTCTTCTCATCTCCCTCATTAAATCCCAAACCTCACCATGCCTTTACCAGATTTGACTTCCTTCAACTCTCCCCATTTCTCCACTCGAGCCACCCTGGCCTCCTGGCTGCTCCCCAAGCATCCCAAAGAGCATCCCACCTGAGGGCCTTGGCACTTCTCTTCTGTCTGCCAGGAAAGCACTCTCCTCAAAAGTCCCGGCACTCCCTCCCTCACTTCTTTCAGGTGTTGTTCACCTTCTCAGAGTGGCTTTCCTGACCTCACCATATTAAACAGCACCCGGTCACCCTCTAGTTAGTTTTCTTCATATCACTTACCACCACCTGACAGATTATATATTTTTATTATAGTCTATTTCCCCCTCCCCTCACTCAAATATAAGTTCAGTGAGAGTGGGGACTTAGTCTTTATTCTTCTGCTTTGTCCCCACTATGTGTCAAAATAGTGTCTGGAACCTGGTAGGTTCCCAAATGATATTGGCTTAGTGAATAAATGAGTAAGCATTTGAATAAGTGAATGAATGCTACCTCTCAAGTCAATAAGTTATAAATGAAAAATGTTGAATGATCAAATATTCAATTCAGCTTGCAAATCTTTGCCGATCCTGCTTTCCAGTTAGGGGGCTGACTAAGGATTTATACTTCAGTTTTCATTTTCCATTATTTCCTGAGTTCATTCATTTCCTCTTCCTGAATTAAAATAAATCAAGCACTTGGCATTTCATGCATACGTTAAATGCAGTTCAACCATATACCTTACTTTTGGAGGAGACTTTTACAGCAGAAGTATTTGTTGAAAGTCATATATGGTGAACACCTACCTTGGTGTCATTTTCTCCAGTTTTGCTGAAGGAGCCTGACCTAGGTAAAAATTAGGCACCCTGTAGATGGTAAAGTTATTGACAGAATGTAACCACGGCATCACGTTTAATCAAGATAGCTGAAGATAGATTTTATTTTTCTATTTTCATGCATGTGCAATATGCAGTTTTATATCTTGCCAATAATATCAGGGGAACAATGCACTTCTTAAGCTTTTTGCATGACAATCCTTGTGAGAAGAGCTGTTGATGAATATTAATGGCTTGGAAAAGATTGCCTCTGAAAGAGATACTCCTTGGACTGGTTGAAGCATGTTTACCACTAATTCTACTTTGTCTGTAAATTCCAGTTACAGGAATAACTTGTCAGGAACAATGTTTTGTGATATTTTTAAATTGCTAAATGTACATATAAGATTTTCAAAGATATGCCAGAAAAAAAGGTAAGGATATACAATCACTGTCTTAATAGGGTCAGGGAAAAAATATTTAATTGCTATCTGGAAAGAAGTGAAATATGAGATAAATCTTTCTAATAACACTAAGCAAATGTGAAATCTGAAAATACTACAGAATTGAGATTTCACTTGTGTTCTGCATGGAGAACCAGAAAGAACACTACACAAGGAGTCAGGGTGCCTGAAGCCATTCAATCCAGCGAACATTTCTTGTGCTGATTATGTGTCAGGCACTGGCTTAGTAATTTTACTACATTAGGCTTCAGTCTCCTCATCCGTAAAATGGGGGGGAGGGGGAGGACCTGCCATCTTGACTTTATATGATTATTACTACAATTGAGGGTGAAGAATGAACTGCTAAGCATTACAAGTCTTCTAGTTATTATTAATATTATTATTGCAACTAAATACGATGATTTCATCTCTTCTGTAAACTTCTTTAGCTCCCACAAATAAGATAGAAAGGAAAATAACTTTTTTTTTTTTCTACCATACCCAAGATTTAAAACACTTCTTGTCTCAAGCAAGCAACTATTGGCATGACTGGTGTTCTAAGATACCCTCACCTCTACTTAGCCCCTGATCCTTGAGAATGTATGGAGTATTTAGTACGGAGTATTCATACAGAAAAGACAATGAGGTTGGATTTATGATGATCTGATCTCTGCTAATCTCCTTAGGAAGCATAAAGCTTGGGTTATAACACTCATTTCATGTGTAATAACTGGTTTAATACCTGTCTTCACCACTAGACTTGAAGATAAGCAAATGGTTCACCATTCCAAATGCCTTCACATGGTAGACACAAAATATGCAAAATAAATAGTTGTTTAATGAATGAATAAGACTCTGACTCAGACTTTATGCTCATCAGAGGAAAGTACATGGGTAAATTTGATAATACCACATATTTATCTAAAACTTACTATACGGCAGGTGATTTCTAAGCACTTTTAAGTATATTAACTCATTTCATCCTCACAACTATATAAAATAGGTGCTTTTATACCCCCTTTACAGATGAAGAAACAGGGACAAGAGAGATTAAGTAACTTGCTCAAGATTATAAGGCTAGGACATGAACCCAAACAAGCTGGCTTCAGAGTCTGTACCCTAAACCACTATGCTAATATTTTGAGAATGTCTATGAACACTGTCTAGGTACATGTCTCAAGGCGCCCACACCCTAACAGTTAATCATCACCCATATTGATTTAGCCTCCTGATATCCCCTATGTCTATGTAAGAAGCTTTTAGACAAGAGAAAAATGGGGAAAGGACATTTAGGATGTAAAGGAGCCAAGTCTGAGTGATGTACTTAGAAAAAAATAAGTGGTCAGATTTAGGGGTTCATCCCCCAGATCTCAAATAGCCATTCAAATGCAACTAGGTCCCAAGACCTGCTGGCCAGGGAGGGAGCTCATGTGAGTGGAGCCCAAACTGAATGCCCAAAGAAATCCTGAGGAACAGAGTAGGTCCTGAGTGAGCTCCTCATTGCAAACCAGCCACTTTTTGCTAGGCTTCTCCTATTTTCCTTCATTTCTCACATAAGTCTCAGGTGAATGACACCCCAAGGCTGATGGGAAGATCAACTCTGACTGAGTCCTGCTGTTGCCAAACCTAATGAAGAAACCACTAAGGGTCCATCCTAAACCACACAGGGACCCACTACTGCTCAGTCAACATGACTGCTGCTCTGCTGAAGGGCAGCTCAGCGGGGCCTTGGGAGACCAGCATAAAGAGACTCTACAGAGGTAAGTCCTGATAGTGGGCTTAATAGGAAAGTGCAATTCATGCTGGCCACCAAGCAAAGAATATGCCAGCCTGGAAAGTCAATCCATCAATTAAGTTCTTACCACTCGTCATAGATTAGGTTTCCAGGGATATAGATGGTGCATCGCGGCAGCCACCCATGTTCGTGTCGTAAGAATCAGAACTCTACAGAGGTTGCCCAAGACCTGCTGGGTCCTGCTTCCAGCCCCTTCCAGTGGCAGCTGCATCTTTGCCCTCTGGTTCTGTGAGATACACCTATAATCCTTGAATAAAATTTCTCCCCTATCACCCCCAATTTATTGTTTGCTTAAGCTACCTCAAGTTTTTTTTTTTGTTGTTGTTACAGGAAATTCTTTAGTCAATGTCACTGGGCACAGATACAGTCCTACTATTCAGGGCTTTTCGGAATTGAGGGAGTGGAGGTGGCTCAAGCAATTGAACGCCTCTTTCCCACATGGGAGGTCCCAGGTTCAGTTCCTGGTGCCTCCTAAAAAGAAGATAAGCAGACATAGAGAGCACACAGCAAGTGGACACAGAGAGCAGACAGTGAGTGCAAATAATGGGGGACAGGGGGATAAATACATAAATTAATAATAAACCAGAATTTAGAACAGTAACACAGTGCATATACTATTTCTTATGTAACACTCCAAGTAGAGGCTGAGGCAGGACCATGGAAACAAACACATTAATATCTACCTTTGCAATGAAACATACCCATGTTCATACTGAGTGAAATAAGCAAAGAATATATATAGCCTCATGACAGATGAAAACACTTCTGGTTTTCAGACCTTTTCTGGATTTTAGAATAGCTGGTAAGGGATTGTGGATCTGTATTTATAACCCAAAGTCCAATACAGAGGATTTCACAAACCTAGAAGGGGTTGGGGTGGGGTGAAACACAGGCTCAGCGTGTCCATCAGACGGTCTCTGGGCTCTGTCATCAGTACTCTCCTCACTTCACTTCTTTATTCCAACACACTCCTCCCCAAGGTCTTTCAAAACATAAAGCATTTCAAGCATACATTTACTATCTGTTTATCAACCAAATGACAGAGGGCCCAAAATGTGGAGCTGGAAAAGGCAAAAAATAAGTAAGGAAGAGTGACTAGAATCCGGCTTGTCCATTAGAGACTATAGGCCTGATTCACCTAGCAGAAGGAGGAGGGTGATGTGCTTCTCCACAGAAAAGGAAAAAAAAAAGCCCAATATTTACTCAGGGCTCACCATAGCAAAGCACTGTGCTAAGCCTTTAAATATAAGGTCTCATTTCACTCTTTCGGTAAATCTTAGGAGGCAGGTACTACAGGCACTATTCTAGTCCCCATTATACCTAAGAGCATGCGGACACTCAGGAAGGGTAAGTGACTTGCCAGAAAAGGCAGGACTGGGCTCCCAACCTAGTCTGTGTTGCTACCACACCCCAGAGTTAGACCCTTTAACTTGGTGTAAACAAAGTCACAGCACTGAGTGTGACTCAAACCCTATTCACTCAATTACAAGCACCACTGAGGAAGGAAGAAAGGGCCACAAGTTTTGCTGTTGTTTTGCTTTTGGTTTTGCTTTTGGCATGAGCGAGATGGGGGCTTGTGTCGGGAAGGAATACTGCTTGTCAAGCCCTTCTTGGCCAACATACCTCATATACTGGCCGAGCTTGTGCACACAGACGTCCAGGCAGGTGAATGGGTTGCTGTGAAATGAATCTACCCTTCTGCAGGGACTCCTGCAACTGATGGGGGAACGAAACGCCTGTTACCTGTCACAAGCCCTGGATCATGTCTAGGCAGCAGCAGCAGCAGCTGTTTCATCAAATAGAACCCCAGCTCAGCTGAACTCTAACCTTAGAGTAACACGTGACATCCCACCCCACCCCCAACCCCAGCATCCAAGGGGAAAGTGAGCTCTTCCAAGTCCCCCGGGGCTTACTACTCCAGCCGGCACAGTTTCCTTCTCAGCAGCCTCACACTGACAAGACTGGGTGGACTGGCTTTGATCAGAACAATCGCCCCTCCCCCGTGAGTGCTCTGGAAATGAGCTCTCAGAGTTCATTACGAGCAAAGAGAGGTGAAGAGAATGGAATGAGCAAGGACACTTGAGTTTTCTTGCAGAAACCCATGCTTGTGTGGGCAAGACAGAATTTGTAAGCATACGCCGGATTATCCTAGATGCCAACTTCTGCAGAAGATGTTGAAGTTTGCCAGGAACAAAGGCAGAGTGAATGCTGTGTGCACCCCTGAAAGAGAAAGAGAGCCCAGCATTCCACGGCAAGGAGTTCAGAAAGTTTCCAAGGCTTGACTTGTCTTCCTTCTGCAGTGTTCAGGGCCCCTTGTTGCAGAGCTTGAACAGTCCTGGTTCTATTTTTTTTTCCCCAGATCCTGGGTCCAAAGCTAAACCTCCTCGGCACAACCCATAGAGTTTATGTTCAAGAAAAGGAGAAATTTCTGTAACTGATATGGCACCAATGTACAGGCATCCCAGAAGGGCATCTGGTTATCACTGAGTAAAAGGAAATGCTAGCAGGAGTGAACCGCTTCACCTGCCTGACAGTTCCCTTGTGGCTGACATCAAGCATTCCTCCAGAGAGCAGTCTTCACCTCTCTGCCCTGGTTACTCTAATGGTGCCTTAATGTCAACTCAGGTCATCATGGAATGGAATAAGTAGATGTGTAGAAGCACCTCCTAAAATCTCTGGTTTTCTAACAAACTTGAGAGATGGATTTAATCCACCTCTCAATCCTTAAGAGGAATGCTCAGAACAATGAAGATTCTGTTCATATTTTCTACTGTGTCTTTGATCTAGGTGGAATCAGCATTTCAACATTGGGTGGGAAATGAATGCTCTTGGAATTTCAGTCTACCTGTCCAAACTTATTTCCTACCATGCCCTTCAGGAACCCTCCCAGAGGCTGCCTTAGCCACTCCTCTGTTTCTTTGGGTCACTCTCTGCTCCCCTCCATCCTGGGTCAGGCTCTCTAGCAGGAACATGATTTCTGTCAAGCCAACCCAGCCCACCTGGCCCCACTTAGCTTATTAAGCTGGTTATTACAGCTGTGCAGCTGTCGCCCTAGCCTCAGCTCAGCCCACCATTCCTGGCTCCACTGAGTGGTGCCCCAATCCATTTAGTCAGCTTGGTCCAGTCTAGCACCTCCCAGGTTACACTTTAGGCACAATTCCTGCTCTTACAGCAGCCACTGGAAACCAAATATTTGGTCTATATCATTATCATGGGCCACTCACGCATTTAGCAGTATTTATTGTGAGTTTGCCATGGACAAAGCACTGCCCAAAGGTGACAGAGTGGGGAGAAAGATGATGCTCCTGTGATCAAGGACCTCATAGTCTACATGGTCTAATTGGTCTGTGCCTCTCACACTGTAGTGTGCACACGGGCCACCTGGGAAAAATCATTAAAACGCAAATTCCGATTTGAGGCAGGGCCTGAGATTCTGCATTTTAAATAATTTCCTAGGTGATGCCAGTGCGAATCATACTTTGAGTACCAGGTAGTAAGGAAATCGATGGGCAGGTAGAAGGTGCTGAGGGCCACCTACATAGGTGCATCTAAGCTGGAAGTGATATTGCAGCTGAGAGGATAAGCAGGAGTTAGCCAAAAAAGTTGTGTTTGGTGTATGCGGGGACATATGGGTAAACAGGGGCAAAAGGCAAAATAAAGTGAAAATGTTGAGTCTCCATTCATTTCAGTCGCAAAGTCTGGACAGAGAAGGATTTCAAGATAATTTATTGATATGACTTATTGCCAGGCGAGAGGTCAACATCAGAGGTGATGGCTGCCCCACACATACAAAACAGCTGGATGGCAGGTGCCAGGGCTCCTAGCTGTGCCAAAGATTCCTGTGGCCCAAGATTGGCACAGGAACAGCACATTCAAGGGAACCATGTGGGCTGAGATAATGGGAATCTCAGTGGTAACCAGTGTAAATAAAGGACTGGCTGGGCTGCCTTGATGTTTTGGCTCAGAGAAAAATCCTGGAAGCTTTGCCAAACTTTAAGGAAGGATAGAAAGCCTCAGTAATGTCTAAGGCTGGATTTCCCACCACCTGGTGGAGTGGGAGCTGTACTCAGATGTAAGCTGAATGAAAGAAAAAAATAAAGTAACACAATACTGTATTCCCACTCAAGTTTGTGGTTTTGATTCATACCCACTTCAGAAGTGCAAGATACTCCATGGTTAAATCTGTATTTACAATTTAGGAGACTCCCTGGCTTCAGATCCAAGCTGCAGATGCCATGCAAAAATAGAAAGCCCAGAGTGAAATTTCCTTTGCTTCTCACCAACCCCACAACCACCCATGTCAGATTCACTTCCACTCACAGGTCTCGGCTGGGTTTACAACTTTAGAATGATACTAAGATGAAACACTTGGAAAGCCAACTAGATATATCAGTCAACAAGTCAGCTAACCCCACACTGAAAAGTATGATCTTTGAAAATACCCCCATAGAGGAACAATATCTCACAGCAGACATAAGCTGGGAGCTAATCACTGAATTCATAGGAAAGGAAAAGAAGGGGAACAACAACAACAACAAAAATATATCCTAAAAATTTTAATCACATGCAAAGCAATTCAGAATGAAAACATAAGAGAAAAATATATCCCCAAACCATTAAAATACACAGAAGAAATATTCTTGGGAACTAAAACGTGATTCATTTTTTTTAGTTTGCTGTGGCAATTTGTTAGTGGCAGAAGGACAAAGCTGGGCTGAATACTGGAGAGACAGGAATCTGGGAAAAGGAGTACTCAGATGTATGCTGTGACTGTAGCATGGATGGGAAGCTGGAGCCAGCCCACCAGTGGTGCTGGTGGAAGGTTACCCAGCTTCAAGGCTTCCACACAAGGACATGAGCTTGAAGTTTCATAACCATGGCTCTCAAGGCTACCATTCAAGGCATACGTACTATTGCCAGATAAAAGCACAAACATCTCTTATGGTTTCCGTGAAACCAGGTACCAGGGAAGAGCTAGGGTGTTTTTAGGGTGAGAGGGTCTAAGACTGTGTCTGTGGCAGTAAGATCGGCACCTGGGACACAGGGAGTGAATACAACAGAGCTTTCAGGAGCCCCTCTGCCTCAACAAAGTAGGCTCTCCACGGGCCCCTGGGGGCATCAGTTGCCTTGTTGGGGCTTCCCAGAGATGTTAGCTAAACCACCCAGCCTGATCACCCTCTCAGGGTCTAAGGAGACATCACTACTCCCTGACCAGGTCCAGTCAATGCTCACTATTGGTTGACACTGCATTTGTGAATTCTTCTACTTGCTAAAATTTTTTTGTAACCCAAAATCAATAGTTGCTGTAGGTGCTTTTGCAGACACGTGCAGAGCAGCAAAAAATTAAGCATACTTTCCTAGTTGAGGTCAAACAAGGCAATGCTCTGCCTTCTTGTCTCAGTTCTCATACTGTGAACAAGTGTTATTTTCATGGCATGTGAACATGTGAATTTTTTTTTTTTTTTTTTTTTTTTGGTGAGTTTGCTGTTTAAAATGGCCCCCAAGCATAGTGCTGAAGTGCTGTCTAGTGTTCTTAAGTGCAAGAAGGCTGTGATGTGCCTTATGGAGAAAATGTGTTAAGCTTCATTCGGGGATGAATAATAGTGTTGTTGTGTATGCGTTCAATGTTAGCAAATCAATATATATTAAATAAGTTGTCTTTAAACAGAAACACACAGAAAACAAGGTTATGCATTGATCAGTTGAGAAAAATGTCAGAAAAAAATGACCAAAAAACTAGAGGCCCATAGGAACCTAGGCCAGTATTTCCCCTCGGAAAAATGGTTAGGTATTCACTAATTCAGTGTTTGCAGTGACTTTATATAACATAACTACCATGAACAGTGAGAATCAGCTGTGCTTTCACCATCCACATTTCCTGTCAGGATAGATGAGGAATCTCGGAGGGGCTGCTCAGCCCACGAGGAGCTTGCACCTGACCTCCGTCTCTCATTCCTGCAATGCAGGGATGGTGGTCTCGGGGAGCCTCTTATGGTGACTCCTTCCTGACTCCCAACGAAAAGAAGGAAAGAGGCCCTCAAGGGGAATTTTTAGAAACAAAGCTTATGGGGCAGTATTTTTCAAACCGTGTTCCTTGAAGTTCTAAGGTTTTCTTTCTTGAGCAAGGGAAGCTACCTCCTGGTGAAGGAGTGGGGATGAAATAGGAGAGAATACGAGGCTTTCACCCACTACTGCAGCCAAAGCAGATCCACTTTTATCTATTTCATTTATTGAGGACCTAAGTCTTTTTTATCTATTTGCTTGAAACATCTGAAAAGGTTTGAAAATCACTATAATGATATATCTGTATTGATAACATCATGCCATATTTTCTATAGTTAGAACAACTGAAGAGTTGACGCCAAGGTAAAAACAGAGTGTGTCAAGATGGAATTCAAAGGTGATGGAAAATTCCTAAAACAGGTCGTTGTGAAATACCAAAACTCACTGGGCCAGTTATCTTGCCTATTCAGTAAGGGTTTTGTGGGTTTTGCTGTGTTTTTCTGTGCAAGGAGGCACTACAGCTCCTGTTTTTCTCCTCATAATGTTAACCTCCTGAACCCTCATGTGCAGAAGGTGAACCACATGGGATTCTGTTCCACAGTTTGTTAAACTGTCATCCTGCCTGCCAGAAAAAAAAAAAAAGAAATTTCCCAGTCAAGGATCAGATTTCACTTGAGACTCTTAAACCCCAAGAATGCGGCCACTGCTAATTTAGCCATTCCTTAAACAGGTTCCTCTGCTTATAAATGACTGGGAATTTGTGCATAGCTAGAAATGACTTGTGATTGGGGGTGGAAATCAACTTTTTTTTTAAAAAAGAGAGATGTTTTCATTCTTCATTTTCTTTTATGATTTTCCACCCTCGAAAGGATGTTCTCTAATAATCCCAAAGGAGGAGATGCTAGATCACCCTACAGTTAAAAAATAAACAAACCCCATGAATCGCATCCAGAGAATCAAAAGTTAAACAAACAACTTGATTTCCCTCACTTAAATAGAGATAGTGTGTGGTTTTATTTTGGTTGTTAAATCTATCTCAAGATCTCTTCCCAAATTTGCCTAGTGACTTAATTACCATATTTTTGAAAGGGGATCTAAGAAGGAGATGGATCTAAAATGGAGACAGGAAAAGGGACAAGGGGCCAACAGATGAACCTTCTTGAATGTTCCTCCCCCAATCTTTATGGGATTCCGGGTGAGTCCTACCACATAAAGAAAGGAGCCTTAAGCATTTTCTAGAAAGAGAAGAGCTCCCTTGGGAATGAGAGCTTGACCTCCAGTGGCAACGGGAGCTAACTACTGTGGAGAGATGATAAGGGCCATCGATGTAAATCTTCCGTACAAACCAAAGTGCAACACACATGACTGATGGTCACAGAACTCTCGCCACTCTACCCCATCCCCATCTTCTTTCAGTTCCCTTCTATTTTGCTTTTGAAGTTGTGGGGTGAGGGCAGTTGAGGAGTGTGAAGCTGGGAATTTACTGGTTCTGAAATGCAAAACTCTTGAGGCAGCCCCAGAGGAAGAGAAATTCTTTTCTAAATGACACCAAGGAGCCTTAAGCAACGTTATTTGTTCAGAAAAGGTCAGTAAAGTCATGCTTTTCCCATCAAAAACTGAACACAACTGATCACCATGAGGAATAAACACGTCCCATGTACCAAGAGACCCAAAACATGCTAAAAATTCCCCCAAATCCTCCAGGTACCAGGCTGATGTATCCCATATAGAGTTGATGAGCTGAGGGTGTGGGCATCACAGTGCGGAGCCCACTAGCCCATTAAAGCTGAGCTAAATTAACTTTTTAGGGCTGGAATAAATAAGCATTAGTCTGAAGGAAAAGGTAATGTTTAGAAACATGCCACATCCATTAGGCAGTATGCTTCAAAAAAGCAAAAGACATCAGATAATTAACTATGCATTTTGAAAAAAGTAAAGCAGGGACTTGCAGAGCTAAGAGACAAATTATTTAAAGGGAGGAAGACAACCTATTATAAAAATGGTAAAAGTAAAGAGCAGTGGATTCAAAGTTTCCTGTCATTTCCATGAAACCTATTTTGATCATCAAACCAGATAGGATCTGTCCTTTTGCAATTCTCAAAGATTTCTTTTTTTCCGTGAAATGAATTTCTTCTTCTGTGTAGTAGAGACAATATTAACTATATCACACGATTATCATCACATGATATATTAATCTGTAAATGCAAAAAACTCTATTAGCATCACCATATTGGTAAAACTTTTATTTTCACTTGTCTTTTTGCACTTTGAGATTGTAAGTTCAAGGATAAGTAGAAATTTTTGCTGTTCTTTTTATGCCCTGCAATGCCCAACCCCAAACCCAGCACATAGTGGACAATCATATAAATTTTGATTGACCTGAATTGAATTCCAGCCAAGACTGCACCACTTCCTGACCTTTGTCTTACCGGCAAAGCAGATACTGTCATTGACAATACTTTTCCATAACAGAATGTTAGTACTTGAAAAGACCCTGGAAGTCGTCTAGTCTCATTTCTTCCTAAACAAAAAAAGTCAAGAAAAATGCAGAGTTCCTAATTTTTTAATAAGGGTAGGATTCACTGAAAAGCTATGCATTACAAAGTGTTAATAATGGGGGGTGAGGGGTAATATGGGAACTCCATATTTTCTGCATAATTTTTCTGGAAACCCAAAACTTCTCTAATAAAAATTTTAAAAATTAAAAAAACTTAAAACATGGGAATCCCAGTGGATTCCATGTAATATTTTAGGTAATCTAAGCACCTCTTAAAATATATTTATATATATATAAATAACATTTTTGTAAGCAAATGCACATATATGCATATATATTTATATATCATTTTACAAATATTGGTATGTATTGTGAAATTTTTGATTTTTACCCACAATAAAAAATAAATTAATTTTTAAAAAAAAAGCTATGCATTAATTGGTGTCCCTGGAGAAGATTCCTCCTCTGCTCTCTCTATCCCACACCCTATTATGTGGGAATAGGCAGTCTCAAAGTGAGGCCCCAAGGTAGAGTAGGAAGAGGACAAAGGAAGCTGTTTTGCAGACTTTGCAAAAACACAAAAGTATTCCCCAAATACACTGAATTCTTAATTCATTTGGGAGACAGAAAACACTGCTAGAAAATAGAAATTACTCTTCTCTGAGAATATCATCTTCCCTCTAGGAGAATTGACATTTTGCTTTTAGGAATTTTTTTCTTTCTAAATCAGGTATGCTGATTTTCAACAAGCATCCCCACAGTTTTAAATGAGAAATTGTTTCAGTCTCTATTTCCCCTCTTTTCTAGCTCCAAACACATTTTCACCTACATCTTTCCCATGCCATAGCTATGGCCTTCATCCATTTTAAGCAACAAGAGGGTTTTAAACTGAGAGGTAAGAGTTAAGCTACATGGAGGTGAAATCACTATTGAATGTTAGGTGGAAATGGTGCAAACCTCAATTACTGTCACAGAAAGTAGAGATGTGAAAAGTTTCTGAGATAAACCAATCTCATACTTTCTGCCTTGAAAAGAGGATTGTTTCTCTCACTACTCTATTGGCCCAAGGATACCAAAAATGAGCATGCAAAGCCCCATCTCCACCCTTCCAGTTAATCAAATTGAAAAAAATTCCTGGAAGCAGAACAACTAAGGGAGGGTACACTGTGAATTGTCATGGCCTTTAGAATTCCTGTGATTTATGGATGAGAATGAAGTCTTTCCATGCATGTGGAAGGTGCATGCAATTCTTAATTTATGGCTTAGGAGTTAGAAGTTATAGCTGTAAACCTGCTAAACTACTGAATCACTGTCAAGGGTGACCTCTACATAGTCTGCGGAGGTCGAGTAGCCTTTCTTAGCAAGTCAGAGTTGTAGGCTTACCCAAATCACTTTTGGTTGAAGAATTAAAAGCCATTTGAGCCAACTGAAGTTAACAGGGAATTTGGTGAAAGGAAACAAGAGCAGGAAATGCAGCCCCACCTTATGAGGAAATAGAAATCTGGAACTGAAAAGTCAAGAACCCAGAGCATTTATTCACCCTCTCTAAAAGGCATGATAGTTATACATCTTGCTCCTTCTCCCTGGGCAAGCTGAAATGTCTGCTGCGGCACTGAAAATCAGAGGAGCTGGCTGGACTCTCTTAGACACTGATGAAAACACAACTACTCCCTTACAAGTGTTTTTTGCCTCTTAACACTATGATGGTTTTCATTTTATTATCTGATTCTTAGAATTACTGGTTCTCTTATCTCTATTGAAATGATATAAGTGAATAAGCAAAAAATTTCAGGGTGAAAAGTAATATTAAGAATTATACAGGATGATCTAATAGCGAGAAGCTCTTAGAAGGGATATAACATTATTTTAGATGGCCTCTTCAAGAAGGAGAAATTTGAACTAAAACTTGCATGACAAGAAGGAGTCAGCTACCCAAAAGTCCAGGGCAGAGCATTCCAGACATAAGGAACCGGAAGTGCAAAGCCTCCGGGTGGCAGTGGGGGGTGGAGGAGAAACTAGTCAGGGGGTCTGAGAAGCAGAAAGAAGGCAAGGGAGGCTGGGGTCCAATGGTAACAGGTTGGAGAAGTAGCCAGGGGTCTGCTCATGAAGCATCTGATGGTCCAAGGCAAGGATTTAGGGTTTGAGATTGGTTTATCTCAGAAATTGATTGCAGTGGGAAGTTATTGGTTTTTTTTTTAAGCAGGAAATTAACATGATCTGATTAATGTTTTTGTCTTTTTTTTTTTAAGTGCCTGTTTGCTATGTGAAGAATGGGCTAAAGAGTTGTGCCCCTCTGGGCATTAAGTTGTATTAAGATATCAAAAACGACTATAGATGCTAAAAAACAACAACAACAACAAAAAAAAACGATGACTATAGGGGGTGGATGTGGTTCAAATGGTTGGGCATCCGTCGCCCACGTGGAGGGACCTGGGTTCGATCCCAGGGACCTCCCAGTAAAAATAAAAGAAAAATATAGAAGGCGCGCATGCCGCCAGGCTTTGTGCATGGGTGCGCCATCAGGCCCTGCCGAGCCACACAGCAAGATGATGACATAACAGGAGAGTGACACAAGGGACAGCCAAGATAAGACACACCGAAAAACCAGGAACTGAGGTGGCACTTAGTAGATAGGACACCTCTCTCCCACATTGGAGGTTCCAAGATCAAATCCCAGTGAAGACAGGAGGAGAGGAGAAGGATGAGAAGAGAGGGCAGGAAACAGACACAGGGAATTGCCCAATGAATGGCACAAAAACAGCAAAAATGGCAGGATATGGGGGTAAAAATGGATAAAAGTAAATAAATAAATAAATCTTTTTAAAAAATGACTATCGGGAAGCGGCTGTGGCTCAATCAGTAGGGCTCCCGTTTACCATATGGGAGGCCCCGGGCTCGGTTCCCGAGGCCTCCTGGTGAGGGCAAGCCCGCCCGCACGGCGTGGTTAGCTGACCCAGCGAGCACAAGCAGCAAGGGGGGGATAAATGAATAAATAAATAAATAAAATCTTACAAAAAAAAAAAAAAAAAAAAAATGACTATAGAAAAAAAACACCATTTTAAGTTAAATTTTTACTTCATTTGGGATTATCAGATAATTATAAAAGTACTCCTCGACTTTAGTCCTTTTTGGTAAGTTTCAAGTCCTCACCAATAGCAGTGGGACAAGTTTCTCATTTTACTGGACATTAGCCAGTTAAGGAACCACAGGTCTATTATGAAATTTGTGTATATATACATACATATAATCTATTTGTAAACACTAATGATCCATTTGATGGGCATTAAACACACAGACACAGCATGATCATTTCTGATGAACCTTACCTTTCAATTGCTATAAAGTGCTTTACAATGTCATCAGAGTCCTTCCTTTTGAAACTAACTGATGCATCTTATCTTTGCCAAGCTCATTATTTATGAGCAGTGAGCTACACAATAGAAGTGAGAGTCATCCTTAGGGACGCATCTGCCTATCTTATATTTGAAACTGCTTATTTCCAAGGAAGGAAGAGGGCTGCAGTTTTTTACAGTATAATTTAGAAGAAAAAAAAAAAAGAAATGGTGGGGAGCGAGTGTAGCTCAGTGTTTGAGTGCCTATTTGCCATGTACGAGGCCCCCAGTTCAATCCCTGACACCTCCATAAATAAATAAATAAATAAATACATGATTTTAAAAATGGTATTGAGGTGTTTTTCGTCCAGGGCCACCTTCTTAAAGCATGTGATAACAACTTTGCTAAATCCTACTAAAAACAAAAACACATATAGAAGCTATGGTGGTACAGAAACCATACTGCTATTTCTCAAATTCAGGAGAAGGCCTGCCACACACTGCAACATGCCAAAATGCATTTTTCTTTCTCTTATTTAGCTGCAGCATGATTAAGACATTGTGATACAATCCAGTTTACCTTTTAGAAGCCAAATTTACAAACAGCAGCACCAGGAACCGTAAAAAAGAGCCAAGAACGCTGATGAAGTTCAGCACCATGCCTCCTCTACCTTATACTACCTCTTTCGTTTGAACAAAGAAGCTGAGTATTTACCCTAGAAAAAGCCTGAGTAGTAAATTCAGTGTACAGCAGCTGAAAGGAACTTGATTCAGAGCTCGGTTCCTGAGACTGGGAGCTCTCACTTATTCCCTGCTAAAAGTCTGCCGAGCTGGAGGTTGTAGCTGGTTCAGAACTGCTCTGGAGTTGGTAGGCAGTGGGTCCCCTCAGTAGGAGGAGTTTCAGGACCCCTGATAAAACCATAAGGATTAGGCAGGTGCTTGGAGCATTCTCAGTAGGTGGTGATAGAGTGACCCTAGCAGATGGGCAGAGTGTTGAGGCAAGAGGACAGGGGACTGGCAGAGGAACTAGGGAGTGGCCAATGGCCAGCATGGAAGGGCTGGCAGCAAGTAGTGGGGCCCCCGTCACGGGTCTCGATGCCAGCGGCAGGACTCCACTGTGGGGAGCACTGGCAGACAAAGCAGGCACCAGTGTTTAAATGACTGGGGTATCAGGAAGGGCCCTAGGCAGGAATCCAATTCCTGGTCTTGGAATTTGGGGCAAACGGTTGGCCCAATAAATAATATGAGGGAAGTCCATCCTTTCCCTAAATCCTGGGAAGAAGGCCAGAGGCTCTGGAGGGCATGAGCCTATGCGTGTGTTAAATTCTCCCGCAGTGGGAACAGAGGGCCCTCGGGTGTGGAGGAGGCCCCAGATAACAGACACAAAGACCAGGCAGACCAGAATTGCATCTCACTGCCTAGGACAGTACTCGGAATATAGTAGGTGCTTAATAAATAGTTGTTGAATTAATAACCCGAACTTAGTTCTGAAACTTCCCTGTTTCAAGAAACCTATGCCATATCGACCTATTTACTGGGTAATTTAAAAGGTTCACTTTAATACCTAACCCTTTTCAAATGTCCTGGAAAAGGCTATAAGACTTTGGGAAAAACTGAAGGCCCAGTTTTGACAGTATTTCTTATGAATGGACAGAATGTCACACTGACCTTCTTCAAAAGCCAGCTGTTGGATAGCACTGTGGGGAAGACAAGTTGCTGCCGAAGCTTAAATGTACACCTGTGACACCTGAAATAACATTGAGTCCAATCAGAACTGTGAGTCAGCACAGACTGATAAGGGAAGCCAGATTGCATGACTATTTTAGGAGTCAACATGCTTTAGGGCTAAAAAGAAAACTCCACGGGCCCCAAAGTTTCAACTGTCCTAGAGGTGAGGGAACAACCCAAACTTAAAATCCACCTCATCGGGAAGTCCAATAACCAACCACTTATCCTGCCTGTTGCCGGGAAGGACTTAGGGCTTCCAGGGTCCTTATTTCTGAGAACCTTAATGATCTATTGGTATATGCAGCTTCAATACAGGATAAAAACACTGCAAGTACATTGCAGAAATACAGTATTAACAATATTACTGGTAATAATATTAGCTGATATTTGCTGAACATTTTCTACATACTAAGCCTCATGAATTATCTTAAGACCTCACTGCAATCATATGGCCAATTGTGGTGTTCTAGTATGAATGACATACTTCACTAAAATTTAAAGAAATTGGAAAAAAAGTAAATGAGCTATGTAAAGCACCTACACATATTGTAGATACTATATAAATGGTAGATATCATTGTTACAGAAACTGCATAACATCAAAGCTAGCTATGACATAATCTGCTTATAAAGGCAGGTATGAGATGTGCCTCTGACACCAGTAATAAAAACATATTTCCTTTGGCATAAGATGATTTATAAACCCATTCAGAAACTAGTCTGTCCACAAAGGGTGACTCAGACCTGCCCATTTGCAGGTTGAAGCAATGTGGCCACATCTATCTAAAGCTGACTGATGGTCATCTCCATCACAGTGTCCCCTTGTCATGTGGCTCAATTAATGCTAAATTTAGTTAATCTATATGGATGGAAAGAGTGGGGACATAACCCACAAGAGCAAAGACTTTCAAAATCATTCCATTTCTTTTCCACAATAGCTGCTTTATAATGTCTTGGCTAATGTTTGGCATTCTATAAGAATATTTATCAGTTGGTAGTGGCAAGAAACTCCTCTTCTCTATGATCCAGACAAAAAGCTAACCTGAACTTAAATACTCATAAAATTCACAATATGAATAACAGGTGGTGGTCTGCCACTATTATATCGTACAATAATTATATCACAACAATTGCACACAAATTTTAAAGCATTTCCTATGTGCACATCAAGTACCAAAAATTAAGGATTTAGTCCAAACTAGCTCTGCAGGTTGGTGTGAACTTAATGTTAAGGAAATCAGAGGGTTCATTTTTTAAGACATCTATTAGCATCTTTCTTTCAAAGGTCCTACAAAAGTACGTGATAGGAAGATTATGTGACTATGAACACTGAGGTGAAAAGCCATCAGTATTGCTGGGTAAATTCCAAAAAGTATTCATTCTACTGATCATTGGGGCACAAAGAACAGTGTTTTCTAACTGGCTTATAAAGTGCCACCACAAATGCTATCATTTATCACAGGGGATACTGTGAAACCCTCAAGGCAATCTTAATTTGTATTACTTCAACCAGCACTTATAAAGTGCCTACCAGGTGCAACTGGGTCCTTATTGTTTTAGCTACACCAGCAGTTCTGAGTGTGGTATGGATCCCTGGGGTTTTGTCAGGAGTCCATGAAGTCCTCCCTTCTCCAAACACATATCTGTGTAAGGCCAGAGTTGAGCTAAAAACAACATATCACAAAAGATGGAAATGCAGAAGCAGATGTAGGATCCAGTGGTCTTCTATTTTTTTTTTTCAAGTATACAATTTGTTTTTATTTACAATACCCTATAAAAATGTAAATTTAGAAACTTTTATTTTCATTAATTAGAACCAAACAAAAAAGATAAAGCACAGAAAGGAAGAAATAATAATCAAGTATTCACTTGATCAGTTGTGAAGGGAAGTTAGGAAAGGCGCATAGTGGAAACAGTCAGTAGGTAATGGTAGAGGGAAGCTACATAATGTCACTGGGGAGGCTGGTGGAGCCTGGAGCTACAGAATGGGGAGAAATGGAGATGGAGAGAGAATGGAAAACAAGGATAGCTGGTTATAACGGAGGATTTTACTGTTGTACAATCCATGTATGTGCAAAATGTTTATTCTCTTTAAATATCATAACCTGTCCTCCCCACTACATTCCAAAAAGTGAGAACAGCAGAAAGTAGATCAGGATGATCATGTAAAATTAATTCAGATTTAATTTCTTTGAGGGCTGTAATCACTAGGGATTAAAACCCCTTATCTTGGGTGATTTGTGAATGGTAAATGGGGGAGGGGTAAGTGAAAAGGATTATGGTGGGCTATCCCTGCTAGGGTTCGATCCCAGGCCCCTGGCTGCCTGGGAATGGGACTTGGGTGAGACAGAGTAGCAAGGACAGCAGTTCTGCTCATGAGGGAAACAAGGAGCAAAGCAGGCCAAATTTAGCTTCCATGGTTACATTTGGAGGTTTCTACCCTAGTCACCAAATGAAAATGGGGAAGAGAGAAGTAAAAGCATGGCTTACTGAAGTAGTCTCAGGAAGACAGGGTGAGTGTGCAAAAAGCTACACTGCAAAAGCAGGCTATAAATTAGGATCATCCTGGGTAATCTTGCACGCACTTGAGGGGATGGGCTCAAGTACACTGTAGTTGTAGTAGGGAAGAAAAGGTTTAACCGTGTGCTGTTTCTACAGAGGTGGAAAGAAAAGGAGATTAAGATAGGGAGGAGAATAAGTACTTCTTGGCTTATAGCTGGGCATCAGCCAATTAAGAGTTCTGATTTTATTAAATGTGCTGCATACCCTGTATTTATAATAAAACAAGTAGAACCCATCAAATTAATTACAAGATGGAACAGAAACAGATTAAAAATACACCAGCTGATTTGTGTTTAGAGGAGGGAAGTGTCAATTAAATATTTTTCAACCAAAACTTTAATGACCCTCTGGAGATCATATAAATGTATGTATAGGGGGTGTACACGTGTGTGTGTGTATATTTATTTCTACTTAATTGGCTCCCCTATAGTCATATTAATATGGGGCAATGAAAAAAAGACTTCAGTAGGATGAGGGAAGGAATCCTTTGGTAGGCTACAATCTACTCTGAACTGGAGTAGTGGCAGTGGAATAAAGGGACAGATTATATTTGTGTCTTTATGGCAAAGAAAACACAAAATTAAGGAGGACTGAGTAAAAGTAGGGCATGCAGAATTGTAACAGAAGGTAAGAAGAAACCAGCAGAAGTATCACCCAGCCAAATTTCACAGAGCAGTGGGGAAATACCTGGTATTTAGAGACAATCCCTGTAAACAGGAATCAATCCCACAAGACTTTGCTTTGGGAAAAAGCTACCTTCCCTCCCTCATTAGAAACACTCCATTGGTGATGGCAACAGTGCAGGTGGCAGCCAAAGGAGGTACAGGACACACATGGAGATCTTTTATCGTATCCCCTGAACTAGCCTAAGGGTAAAGAAAGAGAGAAAGGAAACATGTTTATATAAATGAGTGCAAACAGAAGTTTATCTTTTGCATTAAAGTTACATCCTTATAAGAATTCTTAAAATAGAAGAAATCTATTCTTGGCATTTAGTCAACTTCTTGGGGGGCGTTATTACTCCCAGTATAGTATTTCATATCTAATAGATACTCAAATGTTTGGTAAAAGTCTTTAATCTCTTCCACCAAATTCAGTTTTATCCCACCCACCTCCTCATCATAACTTCTAAAGTGCTAACTTTAGTGAGATGTGGAATTTTCTTGTTTCAAACTTACTGCAGTTTTGTCTCCAGTAAGTTCAGTTTCTGTCGGTCAACATAGCGAGAAAAGAGGGATACTAGGTTTGTGGGTATACAGATTGGCTTCGCCAAACCTGCTTGGGGAATCCGCAGAAGTTCTTGGGTTGCCGTGAACATCACCTCCGTCCACTGGTTGTTTTGCGTTGGTTCTGTAGCAGGGTCTGAACTCTGTAGGTCTTCCCCACGGCTCAGGACAACAAGAAGCAGCGACAGGCCAAACTTGTTCTGGAGCACAGCAGTGAGGTGAGGATTAGAGGGTGCTGGTGCAGCTGCACTCTGAGGTAGGTTCATTAGCTGTTGCAGGATGCTGGTGACAGTCACTGATGGAAGATGATAGAGAAGAAGAGAGAAGGGACTCATTAAGCATGGCAGCACCTTATCTTGTGTGTCCTTCTTGATAAGGAAAGGGAGGTTTCTGGCTGTTGTCATGAGAATGTCAGCAGCTTGCTCTGTAGAGAGGAAAGGAAGAATACGGGCAACCATTCTCTTCCCTTTTCGGATACACATGATCTGTACAAAGTGGTCATCACTTGGCCTCTCTTGTCCAGGCAATTTTCCTCTTAAGTTGTCATACATGCTACAAATTTTGTGCTTTCTTTCATCTATCAGGGTGGGTCGCTCTTCTTCTAGACTGAGAAGATAATGTCTTTCATAATCCTCCACATCAAGGAGTAAACTGTATGTTTTCTCAATTATGACAAGAGTTTTTCTTCTCTTGTCCCGAACCTGTTTTTCTTTTGTCTCATCATCCTCACTCCGAGATGTCACAACAGCATCAATCATTTTTCGGGGATTATTCACACTAGAGACGGTAAGCTTTCCCAAAGAGCCCTCAAACTGCACTGGCTTATAGGCATGCTCCAGTTTGGCCACCTGAGGAGTAATGAGCTTGGTGCGCTCCTTTTTAGGGCCTTCACCTTGCATTTCTTCAGCAGCTGACAGTTTCTCCAGTTTTTCAAAGTAATTCTGGTAATAAAAATCATCCAAGTAGGGATCAGTGCTTTGCAGTTGCATCATCTGGATTTTAGAGACCCAGTCCTTTTCTCGCTGCAACATGAGATTGGCATATGGATCCTTGCGGAGATGGTCTTGAAGACTACTCCGGTGACTTCCCCTATCTCCTGCCCCATTGAGATTACGATGCTGATTTCTATTCTGTTGCTGTCTCTGATGTAAGAGTCGACGGTGCTGTGGGTGAAGTGAGTTGTGTCTGGTCTAAACATTGTGGCCTGAGATCTTAGGTTTTGCAGGTGAGGTCCTGGGCCAGAAGGGTGCTGCTGTGGAGGTGGTGGTGTAGTGGGGGGTGGAGCACTGAAGAAGGCACGGAAACCTGGTGCTGGGGGAAGCATCTGCCCAACTCGCCCTTGCAGCAGCTTGGGATTCATGGCTGCAAGCGGACTACCAACAAATCCAGGGACCCGTGCAAACTGGCTGGGAGACATCCGTCCAGGCTGTAGCTGAGCTCCTCCAAGAAGCTGTGCTCTCTGGAGAGGGCTGAGAACAGGAGGAACACTAGGAGGAAAAGGATGACCTAGGAGAGAAGAGTTTGGGACACTGCAGAGCTGGTTTGGAGACATCCTCTCACCATAGGGAGCAGGATAACGCGGTGGCATTGGGGGCCGAACATAGACAGGCTTTGGACACAGAATCTGTTGGTTGAAGCTGGGTACGGCCATCTGCTTAGGTGGGGTGCCTATGGGGACAGCTCTAACAGGAGGACTCCCAATGATAGGTGAAGTTGACCGCCTTGGTAATACACGCTCAGAAAGGTCCTGATCATCTTCCGGGCCATGTGGGGGCCTCTGAGGCAAGGCATATTCTAAAACAGATACTGTGGGCATGTCCTGAGCAAGCAGTGGTCCTCGGATTCACCTCAGAACTTCAGATCCATCCCAGATGCTGGAATTGAGACTTCCTGGCTGGGGTTGCAAAACTGGCCTGGTCTGCACTGCCCTCATGATAGCTGGATCTTCTAGTTCATTTTCAATCACCATCTTACTGAGCCTTTCTGCCAGATTCTCCACATGGTCACCCAACAAGTCCATCTCATCCTTTTCTCCATTGCCTGTTCGTTCATTAACTGCCACTGGTAGTTTCTCTTCCAATTCAGCCAGGCGCTCATGTGCTTCCTGCCAATCATCATCAACTGCACCTGACCCAAATGTATCATCATTGAACTGATCAATTTCTTCATCTTCCTCTCCCAGGCCCTGAAATGTATCTTCGTCTTCATCCAGAGGACAATCCTCCAAAGACTCGTAGCGGAACATTCTTGGGGAAAGGGGGGAGGGAGGGAAAAAGCACTGACTCCCCGGGCTCCTCCGCGCTCGGGTCCCAGTGGTCTTCTATTAAACCAGATTATTAGAGAGATTTGCACACTGTAAAACAATGCTACTTTTCCTACTCAAACTTTCTTTTTGGTCTTGGGAAATAAAGTTATTTTATTAAAAATATTATGTTACTATTTAATTATTTTTTAATGCATTAACTGATAAATTATCTGGTTGCTTCACCGCCCCTCTTTGGCTTTTCAGCTTTTCCAACACCATCGTGGTAGTTCCAGGCATTAGTTCCTATTATATCGCCTGGCATGGGATCTGTTGCCCTGGCTGGATTATAAGCTCCATGAGGTCAAGGACTTTGCCTGTCTTGTCCACTGCCATAGCCACATTGCTTTGATTTTTTTTTTTTTTTAATTAACAGCCCCGTGAGATAAGCATTAGTGTCACCATTTTATATGTTTGAAAAATAAGGCTCAGGGAGATTCCCTAACTTGCTCTAGACCAGTCAGTCTCAAACTCTAGGGTACATCAGAAACACCTGGAGGACTTGTTAAAACAGATCTCTGAGCCAACCCCAGAATTTCTGACTCAGTAGATCTAGGGTGGGGCCTAAGAATTTACATTTCCAATAATTTCCCAGGTGATGCTGACAATACTGGTTGGGAACCACACATGGAGATGACGTCCCTGGATGATTCACGTGGAAAGCAGCAGGGCCAGTCCATATGTCTATTCTCTCCACTGTGTCTCTGAGCAGAGGGTATTTGGTACCAAGTTCAGTAGTGAGTGATGTACCACCGAATGCACCAGGTTCTCTCTGTACCTCACTATGGGACTGCAATCCAGGAACGTATCATATCATTCATACAGTTCTCTACTACTTTTAGTCTGACTATACTGGAAGCAACAAGTTCCTAAGTTTCCAAATGTACATAAACTATTTCCTCCTCTTTCTTTCCTTGGTCTAACATTGATCCTTCTCAAGCTTCAAAAAGTACACTGCAATTCTGATATATCAGGATTGAGGTGGGGGGTGCTTGTATTTGTCATCTGTCCCTTATGATTTTACAGATTTTTCTTTTTTGTTTTTTTTTTTTTCCTTATTGAGGATTCTGAATTAGTCTGCACAGGCAACTCCACTGTTCAATCTCTTAATTATTTTAAAAACCACACCCTGGAACATCTTCTACTCTGATGGATGCCCTCCTAAGTTACTCAAATGTTGGGGACTCAGAATTCAAGACTGCTCATCAGGTTTCTACTATAAGAAGATGACATTTTGTTTGATTTTAGTGCACTTCCTGATCACACCCAGCCTCTTGTTAGCTTTGTTAGCTCTGGCAGCGGGTTGGACTTCAGGAACCCAAATGTACACATGCCTGGCCCTTTTCCAAATTGTAAATGATCATTCTTTAAGTATAGTTAAGAGCAGGGATAACCCATAGGTGACACACATGGCATGATTCCTTCTTCTCACACCTATACAGATATCACTAGTTGATCACATTATTTTTCACACTGAGCCCTACATAAGAATGGCATAATATTCTGAGAGCACAAGGCCACTCACTGTAGGTATTCCACAGCCTCTGCTCACTCCCATCCTCCAGGAAAAAAAAGTAAGAAAGAAACATAACACACCCCATATCGACTTTCTTCGGTTCACCTGTTTATGTGGCAATTATAAATGAGGCTTAGTGATTGGGAGGGAAGTCAGTGAATTTTTCAAGATAATCATAAAGGTATCTTCACAAGTATAACTGTGCTTTAAATAGGTATGAAGAAGTGGGCCTAAAATTTTCAACTTGAAAAGAAATGCTTTATCCCAACTTAATCTTTATCATTTCCAGAAAACAGGGGGTTATAGACAATATTTTCATCTTATCTTTTTTTTTTTTTAGGAGGTAGCAGGGTTTGTGCAGGCACTCAAACCACTGAGCTACACCTGCTCCCCTCCATTATTGTTATTATTCTTTTCATCCTAATTCTTCTTAAGTTATGTTTTTGGAGAGAAGAAAAGCTTATAATTTCACTAAATGCAGCTTAATGATAATATTATAGACTTTGTAGTTGGGCAAGTCTGGATTCTAAGCCTGGTTACCACTTACTAGGAGGGTGACTTGAAGGAAGAAACAATTCAATTTTCTCACTTGAAAATAATACTAGAGATAATAATAGAGAGACTGATAAGTGTCAACCAGGACTGCTGTGAGGATTAAAATAAAAAATATACATAAAAAACCTTACGTATTGCTTGGCCCAGAGTATATAATCAATGTTAGCTAATGTAATTATTACCACTATTTTAAACTTCAAAATTATTACCTTAAATAAAACATGGAATCTGTCTCTTTCACCTGTTATTCAAGTTTTAATTATTAATGTATTGATATCCTAATGGTTGTGAAAAAAATATTTCTCAGAGATAACTACTATAATTATGACATGATCAACAGCTTTTCTCAATTTTACTTCAGTTAGAAAAGAAATGTTCAGAGAACATTTATATTTACATTTACATCAGAACAGTAAATCAGAGGTCTTCCCTTTTATGTCACCATAGAAAGGAAATAGGCAAAATCTATTCAGCACTTAACTCTCTACTGGGAACTTGCTAAGAGCTTTATATGCATTATCTCACTTATTTCTCATAACTTACAAATTATTATTACCCCCACTTTCCAGATGAGGAAATAGGCTCAGAGAGACTCAGCGCTTACTAAGGTCCCAGAGCCCATCAGGAGAGGAAGAGGAGAGGAAGAAGTTTTGAACTTGGACTGAATGTGAGCCCTTAACCTCTCTGCTATATCTGGAGAACAGAAATAAAGCCGGCAGCCATCCCATGTATACCGACAACGATTGCCCCCTGGTCGTTTCCTGGGGGCCCTGGGACCATATTTGCTTCCAAAGCATATCAAAGAAACAGAAAAACATATACACTCAGCTGCAGGCTGGTCTTCCTTGCTTTTGGATACCCAAAATAAATGGTTTATTTGAAGACCAAAACGGGTAAATCCCCAATATTCAACAACTTTCTTCTCTCTTTGCTCCTGACAGCTGGGGCAGGATTTCCTGGTTGGGTTAGGCAACCAAGATGACGACGAAGGAAATCATTCACAAGTAATTCTGCGTGGTTTCCTAGATGTTGAGTGAGGTTCCATCATGGTGCCAAACCAGGCATTAGGGCTCCCTCACTTCAGCTGAACCAGAAGCCACGGAAGAGCCTGCGATGGTCAGCAGATTGCTGAAGGATATACACAGGCAAAGGGGATGGCCAAGAAAACAAACACCCCACTATTGGCTGGAGCTTCTCCCCTAAATCAGCACTACTCTCAGTCCTGGTGACCTGGACTGGAGGATGTAGAAATACATACTAAAGTCTTATTGCAGGACATGGATGTGGCTCAAGAGATTGGGCTCCTGACTACCATATAAGAGGTCCAGGGTTTGATTCCTGGGGCCTCCTGGTGAAGGCAAGCTGGCCCGTGTGGGAAGCTGGCCCAAGCGGAGAGCTGGCCCACACAGAGTGCTGGCCCCGTGGAGAGCTGGTGCAGCAAGATGACACAACAAAAGGAGACACAGAGGAGGGACAATAAGAGCCACAGCAGACCAGGGAGCTGAGGTGGCACAAGAGATTGAGCACCTCTCTCCCACTCCAGAAGGTCCCAGGATCAGTTCCCAGTGCTGCCTAAAAAGAAGATAAGCAGACACAGAAGAACACACAGAGAGCAGACAGTGAGCACAAAAATAAGGTGGGGGGGGGGGAGGATAAATCAATCTTTAAAAAAAAGTTTATTGCTTCTTTTGAAAAATGATTTTTCCTTTGCCAGAGAGAAAGAGAGAACTAACAACTCCAGTTTGTCTTTCTTAGCATGGAGACAAACATTTTAACTTTTAAAGACATGAACAAAGAATCAGACACATCACTAAGGAGGTATTCACATAATAAAAGGACTCTTTGCCAAATTTTCTTTAAATATGAACTCCATCTGAGAAATGAAAATATTAGCCAAGTGACAAAAAATTCAATTGTCTTACAATTTTCAGGAATGCATCTGTTCTGCATTGACTATATGGCATCAGTCAATAATTGCCTCTTCTGTGCAGGGTGTTATGTTGGGTGCTACATCCTGAAGCAGAAATAAGGCAGAATTGGCTTTATGCAGCCACATGAGCCATGCATGTGAACCATCTCCTGAAGTTCAATTGTGGACCACTTCCTGGTTCTAGGTGGCAAGTACAAGTAAAGTTAATCTATCCCACAAATGCTTACCTTCTCTTCCACTGATTCTACAAGATATGATAAAAGTGAAAGGAACATGGATGATCAACTGCACAGACAAATGCTTGACAGAATTACAAATATCCTTCCTAGGTCCTTTCCTTTCTCACCTCGATTCACCTGATGATTCTAGTATATCATATTGAAATTGGGTGCTATTGAGAGAGCTAACATTTCAAGCATACCTACTCTATGTCCCAACACTGTGCTATTTAACACTCAACAATTCCATGAAGTATGTACTATTATACCCATTTTCTAGATGAAGAAGCAGGCTCAGAGAGGCTGAAAATATTGCTAGTAAAACTTGGTAACTGGGATTCAAATTCAGATCTGACAGTTTGAATACTTCTGCTTCTTCCAACTTCTCCCTGCTTCCCAAGCTGGCTTGGCTTTCCAGAGCATCTATTTTACTTAAAGAATACTTAAAGGAAAAACATGATGTGTGAAGGAAAACATGGATAGATTATCAAGTAGAATATGACATTAGCATGAGTTTTTTAAGATAAAATGCAGAAAGGTCCTCTCTATAGAGGTCTTTACAAAACATACACATCCCCAGACCTACAAAGGTATTTTGAGGAGAAATTTTGGGAATTGGTCTCTTCACCTGGAGGTTTAAGGTGGGCTAATAATTTGGCTTCCACCAAAATAACTTTATTTGAATATCTATGTGTTTTCCATCTAGAAGGGAGGAGGAGCACTGGTGGGGGAAGGCAAAGAGAGAAGGCTTCTTGTGTCACAGCCCTGCTAATATACGCTGCTCAGCTAAACAAATAACTGTGCTCTCAGTTAGGACCTCAGTAATAATTCCATTATGGTTCTTGGGACTCCCAACTTTATTGCAAGTGGTTTATAAAACTGTTTCTTCTAACCCCATACTCTGCTCTCCTGGGGAGGAACTTGGGTTAAGTCATTTCTCTCCATCCAGATGCACTCCACATACATTTCCACATCCTTTAAGGCTTGGCGCTGAGCTGGCTTGCCTCTCAATGCCATGCAGACCTCCACAATGCTGGCTTCATTGACCCAGGACACCAGTGCTACAACCCACCTACAGAGTAAAATCAGCAGATGCCCTCCCTCCCCAGCACCTGTACACTCCATTATGGCCTTTGTTTTTTTTTTTGAAGATTTATGTATTTATTTATCCCCACCCCACCCCGTTGCTGCTTGTGCTCGCTGTGTTCGTTTTGCTTTGCGTTTCTCTGTGTCTGCTTGTCTCCCTTTGTTGCGTCATCTTGCTGCATCAGCTCGCCACACCGCACGGGCCAGCTTGCCTTCACCAGGAGGCCCCGGAAATCGAACCCAGGGCCTCCCATATGGTAAACAGGTGCCCAACCAATTGAGCCACAGCCGCTTCCCTTGGTCTTTGTTTTTAATCTCTAGCATCCACTGAATATCATATATCCCATTTCCCTTCCCAGCTGGTGCTGGCATATAACAACTTGTCACCTGAGATGTGGCCCATTAAAATTACATAGCACAGGTAATGGTGATCTCGGTGCAGGTTGGGACAGCAGGCAATTAGCCTTAATTTACAGGGCAGTCTCTAGGCCTTCTGGGCTCCCTGTCTCCAACCCCCTTCCTCTCTGCTTCTTAGCACACTGGGGGACCCCTCACCACTTTTAAGAGGCTCCTCTTGGAATCTGCTGTCCTCATTAATTAAGCCACAAAGTCCCTTCAGTTTGGAGTTAATAAGGTCAGGGCAAGTGTTGTGCCCATCCACGATAGAGCATCAGTTTTCCACTGGTCAGTGGAAATGTGTGTGTGTGCACGTTTTCCATGAATTGACAATTGAAGAAACTTGGGTAGCACCAGAATCTAGAGGAGGTAAGTTATTAAAAGGAGCAGAACCTTAGAGTTCCCACTAGCAAGGACCCAGCTTAATTTAAATCAGATGCTAGAGCCTGGCTTTTTTCAAGTCCATCCCTATGCCTAGTTGTTTTGTCTTAGAAATCTGATACAGAAGGTGGAACATCTGAGGCATCCTATGAGGTAAACCAAGGGTGATACTGATTCTGGGATAAGAACTTCACAGACAGGGGATATTGGAGTTATTGAGAGCGTAGGCTTTGGAGCCAGGCACTTTGCATATGAATCTGAGCTCTGCCTGTGTGATCCTGGACAAGTTAATCTTTTTCATTCTCACTGTTCTCAACTGTAAAATGGAAATTATACTACCTACCTTATGGGGATGTTTTACAGATTAAATGACATAATGCATGTAAAGTGTTTAGGGTAGTACATGTTCAGAAAATGATGGCTTTGTTTATTATGCTCTCCCATCTAGTAAATTCTTAGGGATCCAAACAGTTTACCAGATGCCAGTGGTGAATTGCGATTCCAGAGCCCTAGAAAAACTGTCGGTTCCCAAGGCTCCCTGAGCAGTCTAAGAACCTTTTTCCCATCCTCTTGAGAAGTCAAATTCAATAATCTTGCCCAGCACTGATTTTAATAAGCAGCTTGTTCCTAGGTGTGATTAATGGATTTTCTCCCCGTTTCTCTAGTTAACCCATACCTGCCCTCAGCTGAGTTAGCTGGTTTGACACTGGTCATAGTCAGGTTTAGCACCCAGTCTCCTGAAAACCAAGTGAGAAGACCATTCCTAGTGTCTGCCTCTCTGACAGGATAAGTACTCATCCCTGAAGCCAGGAATTGGTCCAGTCCCTAAGGAAACATTGAAATTTCCCGACGCCTTTGAGAGAAAATAACTTGAAGTATTCACGACCCCTGCCACAGAGTGACTCAACAATGAAGACTGCTAATTTTTAAAAAACCTTGTTGAGTCTTTTAAAATGACTTTTATTATTCTAAGGATACTGTTCAGAAATTGCCTAGTGGTCGCCATGAATTTTGGTTGATGGTTATGTAGAAATGTGTGCAGAGAGAGAAGCAACTAATATACATTTGTTTCTGTTTCTAGGCTCTTCCTCTGTCTCAGGCTCTGGGCTGGCTGTTTTCACTCACACTGCTTCATTTAGCCTTCACAACAGCCCCGTTAAATCAGAATTATAGTCTACAATTTACAGACAGAGAAATGGGAACTCAGAGATTACATGTTTACCAACATCACACAGCAACCCTAACCCTAACCCTAACCCTAACCCTAATCCTAACCCTAACCCTTACCCTAACCCCAGAGCTAGTTGATTAAACTCAAGTCTCCACCTGCAAGCCCAGAGCTAGTTCTTTCACACTGCAAATATATTTTGTTGATGCATATTCTTTCTTACCAGTGTTATATATATTAATATCAAAACAAACAACATGAGGAAGATTAACAATAGAAAATAAAAGGTTAAAATTTAAAAGCTAAGAATACGGGAAGCGGCTGTGGCTCAATCAGTAGGGCTCCCGTTTACCATATGGGAGGCCCCGGGTTCGGTTCCCGGGGCCTCCTGATGAAGGCAAGCCCGCCTGCACGGCGTGGTTAGCTGACCCAGCGAGCACAAGCAGCAAGGGGGGGATAAATGAATAAATAAATTTAAAAAAAAAAATAAAATAAAAAAATAAAAGCTAAGAATAGGTATAACATGGGACATTTTTGAGACATTGGAATAGTTCTGCGTGATATTGTAATGACAGATACAAGCCATTACACATCTTGTCAAAACCTATAAAATCATGCAGTACAAAGTGTAAAACATAATGTAAACTGTAGACCATGCTTAGTAGCAGTGCTTCAATATGTATTCCTTAACAAATGTACCACACTGATGAAAGACGTTGGTAGGGGGTATAGAGGGGAATGGGATGGGGGGGGGTGTGGGAGTCCCCTATATTTTTTATTTGACATTAATGTGATCTAAAGCTCCTTTAAATATATATATATATATTTTTTTTTAATTTAAAGGCTAATTATAAATTCAACTCCCTCACATCCCATGTCTGAGAAACTTGTCCCTGTGGACATTTTTACATTCTCACGCTCCTGGCCACAATATTTTAAGAGAGGATGAAATTCAGTTATATCCTCATGAGAAAGGATATCAAAAGGATGCAGTTATTTTCATAATGAGTACTTGCCTGTTGAATACACTACTCATTTCAGAAGAATGTACAGAGCAATTTAGAGCAACTAGACATTCTGAACATTCTGTAAAATGCACAAGAACACGGACTCTGTCTGCTTTGCTCTATCTTGGTACCTAGCATAGGGCTTAGTCCTGAGCAGGTGCTCAATAACCATTTAGGGATGGATGAATGACCCAATGGCACTAACAGACAGTCATAGGTCAGAAAAGGGTTTTCATAAGGCTAAGTCATTCTCTGCTAAATCTTAGAATGAAATGTGGGAACAGTTATAATGCCTGGACACTCTTCTCAGGCATTTCGGGGTGATTTAAAAATAAATAAATAAACTCAAATAAATAAATAAATAAATAAATAAATAAATAAATAAATGGAATCATTTGTTCACAAGTTCTAGCAAATAGCAGGTTTTCTGAACTTTTCTCATCCAAGGCAGCCTCCTAAAACCATTCATTGAGAAGTCTTTAGCATGTGAAGGAAAATCTGTGAAATCCTGATACATATCCTGAAGGGTAGTGCCTGACAAGGACATAGATTTTTGGCCACACACCCTGGAGCTCAAATCTTTACTCCTAAGTTACTTCTTAACTTAAAAACCTTGGAAAAGCCTCATCATTTGTTCAAGCATCAGCTTCCTCATGTACAAAAAGGCATATTAATACCTACTTCATTGTAAGAATTAAGAAAGATTAACAGCGGCAGGTGCAGTGCCTGGCAAAGAGCTGACCCACTGAGTGTGAACTCTCATTCCTTGCATCCCTTCCGTGTTCGTACCATTTCATGACACCCATTTATTCAAACCATAGAGGTAGGTGAAATCATATAACTGTTTCTTAAATGTTCTTATTCTTCCTTTCCAAAGACTTTTTAAAAGCATGTGAGTTGGAGGTTGCAGGAGCTCTAAGTCTTCTAACTCATATCCTTCTGAGTGCCACATCTAAGACATTAAATCCTATTATATAACAGAAAAAATAGGGAAGCTGGGGGCTAGAACATAAAAATCATTGCAATTAGAGAGGCAATAGAGAAAAAAAAAGTCTGTGATTTTCCATTGTTCTATCTAGATGGTTATCTCTGAAGGTGGTTAAAGAAGTAGCATTGCTTCTCGGGATACTGCTGTTTTAGGGGCTTTAGGTGGGACATCTGTTGAATTTTAAACAATGGGAACAGGAGGGGAGATCAAGGGAGAGTGGAGAAGACTATAACTTACAAGGGAGCCACATCTGTTTGGTATTCTCCCATCTGAGAAAGCTCAACTTCAGAAATTGCACAGGTCTCCTAGTTAAACATGAATCTGGGAACAGATGAAAGCTTTTCTTTCCTCCATGTTTCAGTGGTAGAGATCAATAGCCGTGTATGTCCTTTAATATCTAACTAAGGATGAAGCCCTCACTAACTAAGGATGAAGCCCTCACATCTGTCAGTATTTTCCAGTTCTGTTTCCTTGGATCACAGTGGGGAGGAGGTGATGTTTAAACCCATCTCAATTCCCAGGAAGGAATACAGAAATATGCCTAGGATTCAAAGCTGTAATTCTAAGCAGAACTCCCCATTTCTCATCCACCCAGGCTCTGTTTGCTGAGAATTCTTCTTTTACTTTATCCTGACAGACATCTTGATCTTTTCTATGACAATGACTCATGACAGCACAAAGATCAAAAAGAAGAGTAGGCTGGAATCAGGGGGAGGAAGAAGAGGAAGAAATGAATTCTAACAGAGAAAGGCACTCCTAAAGATAGGTTCTTTCAAAACACAGCAACCCTAATGTCCAAGGACAAATAACAGAAGTGAAGAGGATGCTGATGAAAGATCCTCATAGTGATGGTGGATGGTGTTGGTTTTTACTGACTCCTAACATTTCACATTGGAAAAGCCAAACAGAAAAAATTAAACTTGGTGGAGACAGGGATGTTTGCTTAACTTTGCTTTGATCACCAGTGCCATGCACATTCTGGAGTTTTATAAAGATTATTTGTACATTTTTCCATCCATCCATCTGTTCAACAACTTAAAAGCCACTAGGACTAGAATTAGTGTTGGGATATTCAAGTGACTAAAGCATATTCCACAACTTTAAGTAGCTTACATTCTAATGGGTGAAAGCCTTCACAAAGGACATGATACCTGAGCTGGACCTCAAAGGGTACATGAGAATTCACTAGACAGAGGAGGTAGAGTGGAGGTGATTCCTAAAGTAGAGAATAACATGGATAAAAGCAGAGAGATAAGGAACAGACTGATTCTAGGGAAAGGAAAAGCATTCTGGATTGTTACAATAAACTGGGGCATGGTGGGCAATAAGACTGGAGGAGCACATACGGGCCGGTTTTTGAATAGCTTATATCAATGTTATCCAAACTGGGGATGTACAGATTCTTGGTTCTCACATGAGAGATTCTGATTTAGTCATTATGGGGGAGGACTCAGAAATTTACATTTTTAAGAGAAGCCCCAAGGAATTCTAGTATAAAATAAATTTTGAAAACTCTAACATATAGATTAGTATTTCCCAAAAGATACTAATGGCGTTCCATAAAAAAAAAAAAAAAAAAAAAAATTTCCATGGTCAAATAGGAAACACCACATACTAAAGTCTACTCTTTTGGAGATACATAATGCACATTAGAATAATAATAGCCCTGCACTAATGTAATCAATTTAACATTTCATTCAACATGTCCAAAACTTATTTGAGGGGGAAAAAAAATCATTGTACACCTATTAAAGTCTCTTAGACTACCCATATACTATGGAGCATAGATTGGGAAGAGCTAAAACAAAGGATCATGATCAGGTGAGCTTGTTCCCCAAGCATGCTGAATGGCTAAGAAAATGTCTAGAAAAAGAAATCAAAGACGATTACCCTGAGGGATATGGAGGCATCCGCCAATTTCCTCTATGTAAAATCTAAAACCACCTATGATGTCTTGTTTTCCAAGCAGACTGCCAAAAGCTTCCTCTCTCTCAAGCATCACCTCGTGGCTCTGCGATGTTATTTTTGGTTAGCTCCTCTGTGTGTTAACCACAGCTGCCAAAGAGTGCAGGAGTGCCCAGAGTTCAAAGCATCCAAGAGTAGAAACAGAAGGGGAAGGACGAAGAAGAGGTAGCGTTGCCCACATTTACTTATCCTTATTGCTATCATATGTTCTGCACAGAGAATTTAGTTGCTTATAATGCTTCTTGAAAAGAAAAATTCCTTCCAGCTCCAAAAGAAGTTCTGACAGTCAATGAAAGTACAAAAGGATATAAATCTAAGAAATTCCACCCCTCTGAGGTACCCACTACTTCACTAGGGGAGATTTTGAAACCTGCCTTCTTCCTATGTCAGTGAACCAAGGCATTTGTACTACCATAGACCACCCCCCCCCCCCCCCCCCTCCCTTCCGGGTGCACAAAGACAGCAGGAGAGAGCATTAGAGAACTGAATGAGTCAAGGCAACACAAGTATTCTGGGCAAACTGGTTTGTTAGCTGACTATTTCAAGATGTACATACTGCCCCAATCACTGTATATACTTTTTTTCTGATATAAACGTAAGTACTTCCATAATCCCCACCTCAACTTTTCATATACCACATGGGGACACACACACATACACATCCCCATCTAGAGGTGATTTCAACAGTGGTTTTCAAGTCTTTTTGTGTGTATGTCCCAACCATCTCAGAGCTTTCTAATAATACTTTCCAATAGCACCAGTATTTATTCAATCATTCCACAAATATTTCTAAGTGCCTACCAAGGTTCCAGGGCACTGTGCTAGGTACTAGAACCTGGGGCCTAAAAAAATGAATTCTAAATTTCAGCCAGTCAATGCATAGGAAATCCAGTGATCTGCAGCACAAAGAAATATAAGACATACTGAAGGTTTGGTCCTTCCCTTTGAAGAGTTTTATGGTTTAGAGCACAAAGCAAACAAAAGTGTTTACATTTCATTTTGAGTGTCCCAGTGGGTCCAGCTGCTACATAAGGGTCCAGGATTAAAAATACAGCTTGGAATTAATAACCTATGATCAGGAGATGGAAGGACAGAATGCCAGGATCTTTATTTACCCAAAATGCCAAGCTCCTGTTCATTTGACCCCATGGATCAGTCCATAGATTCTTGTACTAGGATTTCTTAATCCTCAGAGATGAATACAATAATTGCGCCAGAGTCAACTTAACTTTAACTAGTCAAGTCGCCATAAAATAAACACCTTACAGGATAACTGGGTGGATTGGACTCTAGTTCTAGAAAGTCAAAAGATCAAGTCTAACACTTCACCAAGTCAGTGTTTCCCAGCGAATGGTATGTGTCCCACTGGAGCCCACAATTTTAAGTGGTTCACAGATGATTTTTTTAAATTTCAATAAGTATTTAGATATGGAGAAAGAAACAAGGTATGTGAAGGATGGGGTTTAGGGAAACGCTGACCTGAGTCAGCTTTCAACTGCTGTCTCGGAAGATGTCTCTGCAAACTTTCCAAGTATGGGTGGGGTGTGACAAAATAACTGAGAAGTGGTAAAGGACTTACCCACACACGTTGGAAATATGTCTTCGTTGTTGATCTGGACCTCGATCCAGTCCATAAGGAGATTCATGTACTGGGGAGCTGGCAGTGCAGTCGGCTTCTTGTACTTGAGGTCATCCTGCCACCGATACTCATATTTGGGGCCCCCTGACATCACAGGGCAGGTCTGCTCGGTGCAGAACTCACAAATGGTGCCGTAGATGAGGTTGATCCGATTGAAGAAGTCCACCACATGCACAGCCACCCAGTCATTCTGGTCTTCCCCGCCGGGCAGTTGCACCGCTGCTTTCAGGTCCACACCCGAGTTGAGGGACGCCTGGGCCCGTTTGTGGAGCTCAAACCTCTGTGTGCCAGGTTCAAATTTCCTCTTGGGTCGGAAGGTCTTGTCCTTGTTGAACACCTGCTTCAGGGCTATGGACATGGTCTTCTCCTTATCTTCCTTGTTTTTGCAGGAAGCAAAAAGGCAACAGGAACTTTTCAGTGCGATATGACAGCCCAACAGGGTTTCCCACTGCCAGCCCTCAGGCCCCAGTCTTGAGGTCTATAGCTTTTAATCTCTTTTAAACAGTCCCTTCCATCTTCCTCTTGAGTGATTTCCAGGGGAACCTCATGTTCCTTTCTACAGGAAGAAGAGAAAAAGGGAACACGTGAGTGTCCAGTTTGTATTTAAGAAATGGCAAAGGCTTATACTTGATTTCCACCTTGTATTTCTGGCTGTGCCCATTTCCATCTGGGTATATGGACATGGAGGTTAAACTCCTGCTCTGTGAATCTGTACTGGTGCTGCAACCATGCAAATAACCAAAGCAGAAAAGATACCCCACTCTTTACCTTCAAGGCCTTTGTCAACTCTCTGCTGGCTGGTCCCTATGTGATCTTAGGCTCAATGGACCTTCCATGGCCCTAAAGTCAAGCATGTTGTTCAATGACCTGACCCTATCCCACATATGCTTATTTGTTCCTTTTCTGATCAGCTGTACTCCGCCCCTACCGCCCTTACTGAGTAAGCATGGACCACCACCCTCATCCCCTTAGATAGCACTGATTGGAACAGGAGTGCCCATCATACCAAGCTGTCTAATAAGAATATCTCTCCTGGGGAATGGAATCATAACCCAGCTTTGCTGGGCATTATCCCTGAGAAATCATGTAAAATGAGCCTAACTGAGCCCTGTTCAGGCCATGAATAGAGGACTTAAGAAAGCTGGTCTGGAGAGAAAGAAAGGAGAAAGAGGGCAACATATAGAGAAACAGGGACTACATAGCCACAGGGAAGAGGAAATAAGAGAAAAAGAAAGAGAAAGTGAGAAGAGGAGAGTGGCTTCTTTAGTTCCTAATCATTTTCTAGGAACTGGTTCACCAGAAACCTCTTAAAGCCTAACTGTGTTCCCTGCTGTGGAGATCCAGAAGTTTTCCTCAGTTAGTCAAATAAATCTCTTGTTTTACTTCTGCTAATTTGAGTGGGATCTTTCTCTGTCCAAGGATCCATAACTATGACAGCATTGGTCAGCCCTGCAACTAGCCACAGTTATATCCTTAACATCACACCCTAGATAGTGCCTTGAGGCTGAACTACCCAACAGAACTTTCTGTGAAAATATTCCATATCTCTGCTGTTCAATATGGTAGTCATTAGCCACACATGACTGTTAAGCCCTTGAAATGTAACAAGTGTGACTGAGGAACTGAATTTTTCATTTTATTTAATTTTAATTAATTTAAATATAAATAGCCAGATGAGGCTAGTGGCTGCCATAATAGACAGTGCAGCTTTGAAGTTTTCGGTGCTCTCTTCTCCATTGTCTCGTTTGACCCTCACAAATATCAGGTGAGGTTTATAGTAGACAAAATAGGAATATTATCTCTGGGTCTCCAAGAGATAAAATTACTTGTCCAACAAGGTCCTGTAGCTAGTAAGGCATAGTTGGGGTTGAAGTCCAGTTTCTTGACCTCTAGGAAATGCTCTTACCACATGACCTTATATTATAAAAAAATGATGCCCTTCAATCTGTTGTTCCTGCTGGCTAATTAGGCCCCTATTACCAGAGCTTCCCAGAGACCATTGATACTGGCTGGAGGTGAAGACTGTCTTGTGTGCTCATGGATGAAGCAGTTACAAAATCAGCCAACAGCTGTGCCCGGATCCTGAAGGCCTATTATATAATCTATTAAAAGGGATTTGGCACCTGATCTCCTTACCCAGAAAGGGTTTTGCCATGCCATTCTCAAACATGGTTTGGGGAAGCAGTCAACCTTCAGTTATTAAGACAAAGAAAAACACCCGAGATATGCTGGTCCTCTCTCACAGACTGTTCTTTCCTCAGAATTGCTGACGAGCTGAATGCCTCTCACTCCATTCCCTACAGCATTTGCCTGCTCACTTCCTCCCTCTGACCCCTTACTCTCTTCCTAAGAAGTTTTGTTTTTTTTTCCTTCTCTACATGGCATTTAGCTCACAGGGCCCCACCCCTATACCACCACCAAAGACCACCAAAGAGACCCATGTGGGAAAGCCTGTTCCTGGGGCACTCTCTGCCTGAGGCTGTCTGTGAAATCACACTCCTGACTTAGGAACATCACCTACAAGGATCTCAACACCTCCAGTCCAACTTTCCTCTACAAATACTAGGGAAAGAAAGGGGTAATCTCTTCTTCAAATACCTTCTCAAAGGCTCAGCCTGCCTGGGAAAAGGTTTAAGAAATCTGGAGGCTTTCAAAGGGCATTTCCAAAATAATGATCTAGAGGTTGGGAAGATAAAGTATGTTGAGGGCATTTTTAAAAAAATAGACAATAGTCCCTTTGTGTCGCAAATGCTAACAATAAAGCAGTAACAATGCAACAGCCACCCCCTCAGGTCTCAAGTAAATAGGACCTGCTGTTCTGTTATTCTGATAATGAGGGTGTCATCAATCCCAGAGGTCCTCAGAGCCTTACATGACCCTCTGTGCTGCTAATTCTGTTTTCCACCAGCCTGAAATGTGTGCTTCCATGCACACCAGCGTGGAAATGTTCTCACACACCAGTGCTGGGCTCTTGTGGACACCGTCAACAAGTCTCTCTGGCACCTCTGACTGGGGTGTGTGAATGAAACAGAAAAATCATGGCAAGGAAGCGGATGTGGCTCAAGCGATTGGGCTCTCGTCTATCATATGGGAGGTCCTGGGTTCATTTCCCGGGGCCTCCTGGTGAAAGCAAGCTGGCCCGCACAGAGAGCTGGCACAACAAAAAGAGACAAAGAGGAGAGACAATGAGAGACAAACAAACCAGGGAGCTGAGGTGGCTCAAGTGATTGAGCGCCTCTCTCCCACATAGGAGGTCCCAGGATCGGTTCCTGGTGCCTCCTAAAGAGAAGGTGAGAAGAGAAGACAAGCAGACACAGAGAACACATAGCGAATGGACACAGCAGACAGCGAGTGTAAAACAATGGGGGGAGGGGGAATAAATAAATAAAATAAATCTTTAAAAAGAAAAGAAAAATCATGGCAACTCTTCCTCATTACAGAACCCTGCAGTAGTCAGTATTCACAGATATTTAAGTAAACATTAAAACCCTGCTTGAAATTTGAGGATTTTTTTCCCCCAGAGATACTTAAATAATGGACTTGAAGATATCAGTCTCGAACTGTTTTGTTTCTCTTTAACCAGCTTTAAAATCACCCTCTCTTTTTGTTCCAACCTAAGAAGGTTACTTGAGGGAGACATCATCTTTGGAGGGTTATTTCTTAATCAAGTCCCTTAATGTGCTGCTCTTAGCCACCATTTTTAAACTCTACTTTGTACCACACCGTTTCTATGGATTATTAACATGTCTAATCCTCACCACATCTTTGCATGGTGGATGTTCTTATGACCATTTTATATAAGAAGAAATTGAAGCTCAACTAATTAAATAATCTGCCTAAAACCAGTTAGCAGGTGATAAGGCTAAATTTGAATCCAGATCTCTCCAATACTAAAACATAAGTGACGTTTTTTCTCACTAAAACTGTTTTAAGATCTTATGATCATCCTTGTTTTCAAACCTCCTTCACATGTATATTTCAAAGCTTCTCACAACAAGACTATAAAGGAAGCTTAGAAGGAATGGTATTGTTATCCCCATTTTACAGGCAAGAAAATAGAAACTGATCTCTTCATGCTTGGTCTAAACTTGTTAATCATTCTGACATAGTCAGATATGAGGATGTCTATTTTGGTCAAACATTTTGGTCTAGAATGAAGTTCCCTTGAGAGGGGTGGGTTAGCCAGGTGGGTCCTCTTGTTTAAAGGCAATGGCAGTCCAGGATGGATAACAACAGATTTGTCATGCCACTAATGACTGAACAAAGAAGCCGCTGTTTGTGTCTTTGAGTGTCAGATGCTATACTAATGTAGGTCAACCCCCTCCCCCAATTTCTGAAATGAAAAGGGAAACATTAAGACTACCTGGCCTTATTTTTCAACCCAACCAGACCCCTAGACATAACTTATACTTGTAGGTATATTAAATAATTAAAGCAGTGCTTCTCAAATTTTAACACAAGGATCTTGTTAAAATGCAGGCTCTGATCTAGGTAGTAGGTGGTGAGGCCTGAGAATGTGCATTTCTAACCAGCTCCCTTAGATAGATTAGGCCTGAATACAGAAAGTGCCCTCCATGGACCAGCAGATTTGGTGTCATCTGGGAGCTTTTTAGAAATGCAGACTTTCAAGCCTCACCCAGGTCTACTGTATCTGAACCTGCATTTTAACAAAATCTCAGGGAATGTATCGGCTTTGAGGAGCACTGGGTTGGAGGGATGCAGGACTGGCTGGGTAAAAAGATGAATAAACAAACTTCCATTTGTTATTTTGTCCATAGTTTGTTCCAAAAACAGAGTCTTCAGTTGAGTGTGTTTGAAAAAAAAGAATGAAGAGAGACTCACTCTTTTGAATACAATGGCCTTGACAGATGGTAACAATGACCGAGTCTTTTGATCTGGACTGATTTGGCTAGCCCAGCACCCAGCACCTAGGAACTGGGTGCCAACGAATGTCTTTCCACAATGCCGTACGGAATGTGGACCGCTGCTGCTGCAGCCTCGTGCAGGACAGCTTCTCGGGCTCAATAAAATATGCAGCATGAGCAACAACACAGTGCTTATTCTCTGTCCTTGTCCATTTTCCAGAAAGAAAAGGACAAGTCATAAGTTGAGCCCACTGGGTAGAAACTATAAACAAATTCTGTGTTATGAATAGCACCCACCACAATGCTGGCACTCAGTAAGTGTTCGAAGCCAACTGCTCTTTCAATCAATAGTATTTACTAAAGCCTTATATGTTTGAGACATGGTGCTAGGCACTGGAGACACAGAGCTAACTAAAACTGGGTCTTTGCCTTTGAAGAGTTAACAACTGATGCCTAGTTTTGAGGTTGTTGACTTTTGCTTTTTTAAGCCACAAAGTTAAATTACCAGCATGGATACTGATGTGATTCCTTCAGAGTATTAGATTAGGAAGGAAAAGGACAATAAAGAGTGAAGTTTCATGCAAAGAGAAAAGCGGAAATCCAAATAAACAGCTTAAAATTGACATGTGTTGAGGTCCATGTGCTCTTCATATTTTCTGCTTAATAGATCAATTAAAGCAATAAAACATGTGCACTATAAAAATATGCAGAGAGAATTCGGCTGAGCTGTAAGGGAATGTTGATGAGGTAACTAAGCAACGCTGGCAAGGAAAACTCTTATTTTTCTTTTCCTATTGATGTCTTTTGCCTCATTAGTTGAGAACTCAATAAGTCCTTGCCAGGGGTAAGGAAGAAATAAAACAACTCTCCGACTCACTTCTGAGAGATCCGTCTCCTCTAGCAGAGAACGCCTCCAAGAGACTTGATGGCACGGAACAGCCAGATGGAAACAGAAAGGGGAGGGACCAAAGTGATACCAGTTGGGGGAAAAAAAAGTTCAATATCTCATTGGTGGGGTGGAGGTCTTTTCCTGGCAGGGTCGGCTGGCAGGGCGATTCATGACAGGAAGGCCATAAGAGAAATGCTCCAGATTCACTGTCTCTGAGGAAGGTACTGTGTCATCTTGCTGGGACCCCAGGATCTAGAATGGTGCCTGGCACAGAACTGTCTTCACTAAATGTTTGCTGAATGAATGAATAAATGACAGTGAATGAAGGGTCCTTTGCAGCAAAGTGAAACCACAAAAGTATAACCAAATTGGATCTCCTGTCTTAGTTATTTGGGGGCTCTACCTCAACCTATAAGCTCACTGCCAACTCGATGAGGTCAAAATGCTCTGAAGTTACATGCATACCTCCTGAAAGGCCAAGGCATCTGTCCAACTTCTCTCTCAATTGGGCTGCACCTTTCCCCTGTGTTATGTATAATTCCAGTCCTTCAGAATTGAAGGACAAATAGTCCGATTTCTCACACTCTCTCTATATTTTTCTCTCTATGGTTGACCAAGCCCTTCATGGAACCTCTTCACACCTCAAATATTGAATAAAAGTAAAAGGGGAAATCACATTCTGATATTTAGGGGCAATGACATACCATTCAGCCTAAATTGATTGTAAATAATCTGTTTTTGTGGCTAAATGCCTTTTAAAAATTTTTACAGGGGAGAGAATGTGGCTCAAGCAGTTGAGCATCTGCTTCCCACATGGGAGGTCCCAGGTTCAGTTCTCAGTGCCTCCTAAAAACAAAAACAAACGGAAAACAAACAACAAGCAAACAAATGAAAAAACCAACTCAGGGGAGCCTATGTGACTCAGTGGTTGAGTGCCAGCTTCCCACATACGAGGTTCTGGGTTCAATCCCCTGACCCAGTACCTCAAAATAAATATGTAGATTACATTCTTAAATGATTATAGAGGTGAGAGTATATGAATGTATGTGAATAAGATGAACATCACCTGACCTTTATCGGCTCCAATAAAGCATCTAAACGTTCAATTCCATCAACCATTATGCACTGTTTCACTCCTGCCTGCTCATTAAGTGCTATCTTCACTCACAAGACATCCCCACAATTGGAGAGATTCCTGCATTCCTACCTGAGAAGCAGCTTGCTATAAATACATAGTTTTTGGTTCAACGAATCAACCACCTCAACTTTGAGCCACCATATCAATGTATTTTGTTAGATTAGTTGGGAGCGGCACTGCCATCTCATTTTTTTTTTTTTTTTAAAGATTTTATTTATTTATTCATTTATCCCCCCCCTTGCTGCTTGTGCTCGCTGGGTCAGCTAACCACGCCATGCGGGCAGGCTTGCCTTCACCAGGAGGCCCCGGGAACCGAACCCGGGGCCTCCCATATGGTAAATGGGAGCCCTACTGATTGAGCCACAGCCGCTTCCCATGCCATCTCATTTTAATCTTCAAAGACATGTATAATTTCAAGGCTGTAAAATGTTCACTGTGTTTCTGAATGCAGGTGGTGTCAGCATGGATAGGTGCAGCCCCACAGAGCTGTGTCATGCGAGCTCACTCCCTGTGATTCTCCAGCTCCTCCATGGCCATTCAAACTGTATCCTCATAGTTTCATTTGCTTATTTCTTGTCATTAATGTGGACATTCCAGCATTAAAAGGATAAGTAAATATTACAAAAATGAAAATATCTCCCAGAACCTCACATACTGCAACGGCGGCGGCCGCGATCAATGCACAGGTGCTTGCAGCAGAGACACAGAAGGACCCATCATTTCAGAGACTTCGAGATATCGACATTCAGAGAGGACACTCCATACTGAGAGTGGAAAGGGTGGCCAGCAAGAAACAAGTAGGATTTATTTAGTGTACTGTGAGTCACCACATATTCAATCCACCGAGGACAAGACAGGCTTTTTTTTAAAAAAATGTTCTCTTAAATAAAGCCAGCCTTCCACAGGCCAGTAGAGCCTGGCTCGGATTGCCAAGGAGGAAAAAGGCGAGTCCTTGGTCCACCCATGGGATTACAGGGGCCATCTGAACTTATCACAGTTTTAAATATGAGTAGTGAAAGTAAAATTATTATAAGATAAAAGCCCATCAATTCATTTAAGCTTTTAGAAAGACAGCTTTATGATTTTACTGATTTTTTTAAAGAAAATAAAAAACCTCTCCAGTCAGTAACCACTTGCTACATTACCAGGACATCCGATTTGAGAACACAAATATATAAGGCAGGTGACGGAAGGGTAATGCGGGTGGGGTGGAGAGGGAACTGCAGATGGATTTAATATAATAGCTGGAATAAAAATTAAGTGGTAATAAATTACCACAAATTTAGTGGTTTAAAACAACAGAAGTTTATTCTCTCACAGTTCTGGAGGCCACAAGTGTGAAATCCTGGTGTTAGCAGAGCTACGCTCCCTCTGAAGGCTCTGGGGGAGGACCCTTCCTTGCCTCTTCCAGCCTCTGGAAGCTCCTGGTGTTCTTTGGTTCGTGGCAGCAGAATTCCAATCTCTGCGGCTGTCTTCAGAGGGCCTTCTCTGTGTCTCTCTGTGCCTTCTTTTCTGTTTCTTCCAAGGACATTCTTCATTGGATTTAGGGCCTCCCCTAATCCAGTATGACCTCATCTCCAACCTGAGCTTTACATCTGCAAAGATCCTATTTCCAAAGAAGGTCACATTCTGAAGACATGAATTGGTGGGGGGTGGGGCACACTATTCAACCCACTACTCAGGTCAGAAATGTAAATATTTTTACTTTTGAAGTACATGTGCTACCAGCTGGTGTGATGTTGCTCAGAAGCTCCACCAGATACCAGGATAAAGGTCATTGCCAATTCCCATTTCTTTCTATTCTCTTTGAGACAGAGTATGCCAATCCTTTCTGGGAAAGTCGCATTACTTTCACCCTTGCTTTAAAGGAAAAAATGTTCAAATTCAAGGAAGTCGGTTCCTGTAACTATCAACAGACTTATTTACTCTCAGTCACTCTAAGAATTTGAATCTCAGGGTCTGGAAAATTTATATCCCTGGAATGATGGGTGCTTATGTATGACATCTGGAACTACTGCAAGAGATCTTTAAAGGAGTAGAGAACACAAAATGGGCTAGACGACTGAAAATGGGAACACAGTTCTAATTTTCAAAAGGGTACAATTTTAAGCTTGACAGTGGTGAGTAAAAGTGACACAGATTGCAGGTAAAATTTAGAGGTGATATAGCCTAGAGCTCTGCAGGGTTGCTGTGAGAATTCAGGAGAGTGTATGTAAAGTGCTTGGCACTTAGTAGGTACTAAATAATATAGTAGCTGTTGTCATCATCTTTTCACACCATGATATAAATTTTAATAGAGAGTCTGATTCTTGAGAGACCAAACAGCTACCCAGAATCTGTCTTAAGATGCTTAGAAGTCTATTCAACCTAATTATATAACAGCAACAATAACTAACATTTATTGTGATCTTACTATTTATTTTAGTTTTTACAACAACCCTATGAGATAGATATTATCCTTCATTTTACATTTAAAGAAACTGAGACACAGGGAGATTAAAATCTTTTTCCAGGTCAAAGAACCAGTTAGTAGCCAGGCTGACTCCAAAACTCTTAACCCTTACTTACAACTGCCTCTCAGACAGTTGGGTGGTTTAATTCACAAAATAAGATTACAGGAACTTCTAGGAATATCTAAAGAGTCAGGGGGAGACAGAAGAAACACAGACCTAGCCTTATGTACATGCTCATGAGCCACTGCAGAAGATACATGCCCATGTGTTTCTTGAACTTTTGTGGTCTGGAGTCATAGGGCCTGGATTCAACTCCTGACAATGACATTAACTGGCTGTTTATGTCTTTGGAAAAAACAACCTTTATGAGCCTCAGTTAAGCCTTCTGTAAAGATAATGGGACTTACCTCTCAAGGGTATTATGAGAATTAAAAGAGATACTGCCTGTGAACATGTTTCCTAAATGGAAATCCATTTTACGGTTGTCGATGCAGTGACTGGTAACAAAGGGAACTATAACTTTTGATGTGACATCAAGAAATGATATGAGTAATGGGAGATGATTCAGTTTGATGCAAATATGTGTTTATGGGTAAGAGATGGGAGTTGGGGTGAGGTAGGGGTAGGGTGGGGTGGGGCAGTGCAATGGGAGCCCTGCATAGGAGGCAAGAAAGAAATCAAACTCTTCCTTCTAACTTTATTTGGGTGGGCTTTTAAGTCAGGCAAAAGGAAGTAGTATTAATCCAAGTGATCTGTCAATATCCCCCAACATTTATAACCCACTTAAAATTGTGAGGGAATTCTAGTCTTTTGGCCATACAATAAAATTTAGTGCAATATGGCTTATTAGTTCATGGATTAATTAAGGCAAATTATATCCCTCATGCCCTCCCACTAAACCTTCAAACACTTTTTAGAATGGAGTTTAAAATTTTTCTCATGCCAAATTTTAAAATTCTCACATTTAACACAACATGTTAGGTTATAACCCAACTAGCCTATCAGCTCAGTATTCTGATAACAGGAATAATTTCCTAAACATTAGGTTGATAAGAGAATGAACAGGCTGCTTAAGGATTAAGGCTGCATCCCTAGAAAATCTCAAGGGGGAAAAAGTGAACCATCTACTTGGGAGCTTTTCAATTTGCCTTGGTAAAAATAGATAGACAAAACAGATAACCTTGAGATAAAAGAGAGACAAATAATGAGCATGCCCACAAGACTAAAAAAGAGGCTTGAAATAAAATGGACTCAAACAAACAATTGCAAACCATGCGTCCACCTGGAGGAATGGAAAGAGTCCTATCTTTAGAGTCAAAGGTAGGCTTGAGTCGACATTATACCCCTTATTTAGTTGCCCTCTTGGGTGAAACACTATCTCTTTGTGCTGTAGTTTCTTCAATGGTCAAATGAGGGTACATCACATTATGTGATGAATAAGATAATGTAAGTAAAGATGGGCAAATGTCAAGTGCTATATTTATTAATCCATATTTCTCATATTATCAGATTTCAGAGGCTTCATGATCAATAAGTTTCCTAACCATACCCTGGTCTGTTCTTTGACTTCCCCACAAGACCTGAGTACCTGTCCACAAAAGGTATAAAATCATGGAAAACATGGGTGGAAGGTACCACTTCCCCACTCTTGCTTTTTGTGAGGAAGCATTTTCCCTAAGCACATTCCTGGCCTTTTTCTGTCCTTTTACTGATATTGCCCCAGTAGAAGTGGAGGGATTGGTAAATTTGAGAAGAATTAACTCCACATGCTCAGTTGATTGTCATCCTTGTTTTTTTGTTTGTTTGTTTGTTTTAACCAACTACTCCAGAGAAGCCAGTAGAAGAAAAGCGGTATTATTTGTTTATTGGGGGGTCCCTGTTGGAGAACCCGAAATTAGGTTGTACTGACTGGCTTGCCTAAGCAAAAGTTACCTGTTTTCTGAGTAGAAATTCATTGTGACATAGATTTTAGCCCTGTTTAAAGGGAACTTATCTACAGAAGGTTTATTTCTACACACCAGGAATTCAGTCTTCTCCAGTTTTCTCAGACAAAAAGACAACTCAGTCACAGGGAGCAATTGGCCCAGTGACAGCCCAGCTGCAGGCACAGAGAGGATCTCAGAATGGTGTAGCCCCCTCGTCTGTGAGGTGCTTCTAAAGACTCCACGAGAGTCAGTGAGCACTCAGCTTTGCAGTCTTGTTCTCCTGTGTATGGCTACTGTAGAGGAGCATATGAGCAGTGCTCTCCATGGGGAATCTAAAAACTTTCCATCCACCTAGAAAAGGCCTTTCTTGCGCAGCCCCAATTTCCTCAAACTTCTTTCTGGTTTAACTTCAACCCCTGGTAAAGTGAAGGAAAAGAGGTAGAGAAGGATGGGAGGAAGAAGGAAGGGCCGGCTAACCATCCCTGTCTTGTGACTTCTGCATCCTGTAAGCTCACTCTCATATATGCATAATGACCTCACTATTTCTGTGCTCACATGTCTGTCCTCTCCTTTAGTCTGTGAGGGCCAGGATTGTGCCCTAGACTTCGTGGCAGCTCCAGTACCTAACACAAGACCATGCACAAATAGGAATTCAGTAAGTTTTCTTGGCTAAAATGTGTATGTAAATTATTGCTAACCAAATACCACACAGATAAATAGTTGTTCTTCCTCCAGCTAAGAAGGTCATCTCCTGTCATCATGGTGATACACAATGGTCAAAAGAAATCTTTTCAGAAAACAGAGATACTTCATGCAAGATCAACAGCAGCTACTGGACACACTGTTACCTAGCTAATCTAAGCAGCTCACATGTTTTCATTTTCCAGCATTCAATGAGAAGTCAGCTTCTCGGGAAGCAAGCCCAGCCTTAAAAGAAGGTTTAAAGGGAGTGGATGTAGCTCAAATGGTTGAGCACCTGCTTCCCATGTACAAGGTCCTGGGTTCAGTCTCTGGTACCTCCTAAAAAACAAACAAATATAAAAAGCCAACTTTCATTGGGGTGCAGATGTAGCTCAAGTGGCTGAGCACCTGCCTCCCATGTACGAGGTCCTGGGTTCAAACCCCGGTACCTCCTAAAAAATAAAAGGAGGTTTAAAAACTCACAGTGAACCTTTGTAAAGTTGTTTGCCTGGTGTCACAAAGACCTCTACCTGTGTGCATTGTTTAATGAAGAAGTTTTGTTTTTGTTTTTGTTGTTTTTATTTGAGAAGTTGTACGTTTATAAAGCAGTCATGCATACCATACAGAATTCTCATACATTGCCCCACCACCACCAACTTACATTGTTGTGACACATTTGCTACAAATGGTGAAAGAACATTGCCATAATATTACTGCTATCTATAGTCCACGGATTATATTTGGTATATTTTTCCCAGAAACCATGTGCATTAGTCAGCCAAAGGGGTGCTGATGCAAAATATCAGAAATCTGTTGGCTTTTATAAAGGGTGTTTATTTGGGGTAGAAGCTTACAGTTACCAGGCCATAAAATGTAAGTTACTTCCCTCACCAAAGTCTGTTGCCATGTGTTGGAGCAAGACAGTGCTGACGTTCAGCCTTCCTCTTCCTCTTAAGACTTCATGGTCAGGCTCTCTAGGCTTTGTCTCTCTCCCCGGGACTCAATTCTCTCCAGGTTCAACTGCTTTGTTCTCTCCATTAGGGCAGCTGTGAACTGTCAGGCAAAAGGCTTGTCTCTTTTCCCAGGGCCTTCTCTCTTTCCTCACCCCAAGCTCCTCTGTGTGCTCACTTCCTGGGGCTCCAGCTCAAAAAACTCCCAACTCTGTTCTTTGCCATGTCTTTTCTCTGTGAGTCCCTGTCCCTTGGTGGGCAGGGACTCAACGCCGTACTGACGTGGCCCAATCAAAGTCCTAATCATAACTTAATCAATTAAAAGCGATACCTCTGGCAGACCAGTTTACAAACATAATCCAATAATTATTTTTGGAATCCATAAACAATGCCAAACTGCTACACCATCCTATTATTAACACCATATATTAGTATTGTGTATTTGTTAGAGTTCATGAAAGAACATTCTCTTATTTGTTCTGTTAGCCACAGTCCATCATTTACCACGGGGTTCACTGTGTTATATGGTCCCCTGCCTTGTACAATCCATCCAAAGTACCTCCTTTAGTGGAAACCTTACTTCTGTGGCTTTGCTGACGATCACCACACTTCTACCTCTGCTGCACCGCCCCCCCCCGCCCCTGTTCCTGTCGTGCCTCTCCATGGGGATGCTGCATCCTAGCCCCTCAACTGCCTCCCTCCATCATCCTGTACAATACCATAGAATTAATTTTCCTCCAGCTATGATCCTGTACTCATCCCTAGGTGTAGGTCTAAGAAGCAAGAGCAAGATCGTTGCTGACAGGAATTTATAGCACGAAGGACGCTCTAAAATCATTCAATTCAGCTCAACCTCTCAATTTATTAAAAATCAAAACAAAACCAAACAAACCTAATGCCTAGAAAAATGAGTAAAATTTTCAAAGGCCCACCATTAGGAAGGTCCTGGGGCTGAAAGGCAAGCCTGAGCCACAGCGCCATTGTTCTTTCCACTCTGCAATGGATCTCTATAAACGCTTAAGCCTGATACTAAAAAGCCCTTAACCAACTGCCCCCAACTTAACCTTTTTGGCAATATCTCTTTCAATACTTCAACGCAAATGTTTTGTTTTGTTTTGTTTTGTTTTGGCATGGTGATTTTTTAAGACTTTTTTTTTTTTTAGCAACTGTTCTTTCTTCAAATAAAGTCTTACACAGGACCCCAATTATACAAAAATAGATTAAAAACCCTCTCTGCTGTGTTTGAAGCAGGGAGAGGGGCCCAGTCTTAGCCTCTCCCCTCCAAAGAACCATTAAGTACCTCTGAGGACCTTCAGGTTTGAAGTCAACTGCCTTATCAACCAGACAACTCACCAGATACCTACTGTTGCCCGCACTCACTAACGACTAAATCTCTGCCCTGTTATTTCCTCTGCTTGCCCGCCAGCCTTCACCACCTCCTCCAAGTGGCCTGACCATGCTGTTAAGAAGCCCACTCTTGTCTCCCATTTGCTGCAAAGCTCTGAATCTGTAACCCTCCCTTTGTACCCAAATAGTCCAAATTACTCATTGTTCTCATGCCTCATCCCCAACTTCTGGCCCATCCATAATCAGGGCCACCCACCCAACTGTCAGCCTCTGCAGGTTCATCAAAGAAGGCTTCAAACACAAACTGCCAGCCAGGGACGGTTCAGCCCTCCCTTCACCACCTCCCCTGACCCTTCCCTAATTCAGCTTTGTCTGTGCTCATTCTTACCTCACTCATTTTGAACCCTTGCTTCTCAACAAATATTTATGGGTTTGACCTCATATTCTTGAGTTCCATACCCAGCCCCAGCACCACCACCCCCACCCCATTTGTTCTTTTCTTCTTTCCCTTTTCTCTTCTTGAGCTCTGGGGACTCTGGTAAAGGTGGGTGATTGGCCAAGAGGAAAAGACAAACTCCACTTGCGCTGAACCAGCTGTCCACTGACTACTATCCAGTTACCCTGGGCCTCCTGAGGACCAAGAGTAAGTACCTGGGGTGTGTGCTTAAAATGCAGGCTCTAGTGTCCTGCCCCTCACCTTCAGATGTATTGGCTGTGACATACTCCAATGTTTAAGAACTCCCTGAGGGAAGCAGATGTGGCTCAGGTGAATGAGCTTCCACCTACCACATGGGAGATCCAGGGTTGGTTCCCAGTGCCTCCTAAAGAAGATGAGCAAGACAACAAGCTGATGCGATGGGCTGGCACAGCAAGCTGATGCAGCAAGATGATGCAACTAAGAGACACAGCGAGGAAACACAACAAGAGATGCAACAAAGCAGGAGCGGGGGTGGCTCAGGTGATTAGGCATCTCCCTTCTGCATGGGAGGTCCCATGTTTGGTTCCTTGTGCCTCCCAAAAAGAGAAGACCAGCATACAACAAACAGGCACAACAAATGCAAACAACGAGGGCGTGGAGAAAAATAAATCTTTAAAAAGAAAAAAAAAGAACTCCCTGAGCCAAAGAGCCTGAAAAGCCAGGACTGGATTATCCAGAGGTCCCATGAGCCAAACTTCATTTACTAAGGAGAATGGTCAGGATAGAAATGTGGTTGTATAAAGAGCTGAATTTCTAGCAGTAGAATGACAGACAAGTCCTTGGGGTGGATAATATTGGGGATTGAGGGTGTAGCCCTTTCCCTGACTGGTCTGCCTGCTACACCAATGGAGAGGCTGGGTCAATTAACCACATCTGTGTTCTGTACCTATTGGCCCCTGTCTTGTATAGATTGGCCCTTAAGTACATGGGGTCTGGGATCAGACTGCCTGGGTTTGACTCCCAGGTTTACCATTTACAGAACAGCAGGCTCTCAAATTTTTATTGTCTCCAAACTTTAGTTTCCTCTCCTGTAAAATGGAGATAACAAAACCATCTACTTCATAGTGTTATTATGAAGGCTAAATAATATTATCCAAATAAAGCGTTTGCCAAAGTACACAAGCACAAGGAAAGTTTGTAATAAGCATTAGCTTTCAATGTTTATGATTAACATAATGCTTTTTCTCTTCTTTTCTTTTTTTCCACTTTTTTAAACTTGTTTTTTTTTTTTTAATATATTCAAACTTACAGGACAATTACGAAATAAAACAAACCCCATACAGAGAACTCCAACATACTCCTACCCTGCCCCCAGACACCCAGAACCACCAATTTTAACATTTTGCCAGATTCGCTACATCATTCTATCCATCTATCTATTCATCTGTCTGTCTGTCAACAAATGCTTTCTTAAACTTCCTCATTTATGTGTGTGTCCTCTCTATTAGACAGGGAATTCTTGAAAGCAGAGACCACAGGCTTCTTATTTTCCCTCCCTTTCTTAGAGAAAAAATCTTGGCAGATTTTACCTCACAGGATTGTGGAAGTGATCAAATAAGACAGTAAGTGACAAGAGCTTAGCAGTATGTCTGCTGGCTGCACTGTTGGCCTTCCGTAACTGTCGTGAGTACTGAAAAGGCTGACCCCCCCTAACCCCTTCCTGGGAGTGAGGGACGGGGCCGGCTTTCCCTGCTTTCCGGTCAGGGCCTGATGCACTGCATGGCCCTCCAGACACTAAGCAGCCCAGCCTTCCAGGGGGCAGGAGCATGGATGGGGAGGCTTCTCCATCCACCACATGGAGGAGCTGGCAGGGAGACTTGCGCTGACTGGAACTTTGTGCCTATTATTTCATGATGGGAGCTCAAGCTCTCTCCAGGCAATGCCAGAAAAAAACCCACCCAGAGTCAAGAGGTGCTTTTTTTTCATACCAAAATTGAAGCTCTAATTTTCTTATGTAATCACAATGTGTAGCCTTGCCAAAAATGTTAAAAATAGAAGACAACCAAAACCAAACAGTAAATCTTGTCACAGTTTCTAAACCAACTTGCATGGAAACAGTTACCCCATAAAAGTGTGACAGGTGTATATGTTTTCATTCATTTAAGGGATCGGTTTTGGTTTTTCCTGTTTTCTTCTTTAGGCAGTTTGTTTTTCCCACACAATTCTTTAATGAGTGAGGCTTATACCATACTTCTTTTTTTTTTTTTTTTTTTAAGATTTTATTTATTTATTCATTTATCCCCCCCTTGCTGCTTGTGCTCGCTGGGTCAGCTAACCACGCCATGCGGGCGGGCTTGCCTTCACCAGGAGGCCCCGGGAACCGAACCCGGGGCCTCCCATATGGTAAACGGGAGCCCTACTGATTGAGCCACAGCCGCTTCCCCTATACTTCTTTCAAAAAAAAAAAAAAAAAGCTATGGTGGAGGGAAGGAAGGAAGGGAGGGAGGAAAGAAAGAGAGGGAGGGAGGGAGGAAGGAAGTAAGGAAGGGAGAAAGAAAGAAAAGCTTTCAAAAGATTTTTTTCTCAAAAGGAACTTTTGCCCGGAGCATGCCACTGAAGCAAAGTGATGGGAAGCAACCAGCACTCTGGGCACAAGGCTGAGCCAAATCCCTGTGGTGAAGATTTGCTTTATTTTTGGTCCAAGCAGAGTCCAGGAAGCCACATCCACTACTTCTTTTTCATTTAAGACTCTACATTCATCAATATGTCTTGAAAAGAAAGCCTCCATCAAAGATTTCCTCTATTTGTTTTAAGAAAGAAGAGGAAAACCAGAAATACCCAATCACCATTCCTAGGAAAACTGTACCTACCCAGCAAGAAACCAAAACAAGTGTTTGGTAATAACTCTTGCTCTATTCTCTTTAACTGGATTTTATTTACCAACTTTAATTAAAAAAAAAAAAATAAGGCTTAAGACAGGTGAATACTAAAAAATATAGTTTCACAACAAAAAGCAAAACTGTCATATTAAAGAAAGAAAAGGAATCTAAAAGCTCCTTTAGCACATCTGAAAAATGCAGATCTTTACATAACTGATCAAGATATAAACCATTTGCAAATGTTTGCATTTTAAATCACAAGGTAGCTATTCCCAGGCTCCAGAGATTTTAAGTGATTACACAATAAGCTGGTCCTCAACTGGTCTCCTCTAATTTGCCCTAACCCTGCTTGGCTTCCAGAAAAAAACAAAACTGGCAGATCAGGGCAGTACGGCTAAGGAGCCCTGATTTATTTCGGCTTTGAAAGGCCACTGCACTTGGATTCTCATTTCTGCAGGGAATGCAATCCACACGACTGAGCTCGCTGTCCTGAATAAAGTACACGTTTTTCTCATCTGGCAGAGTAAGCTTGTGAAATGTGAGTACAACCTGCCCAGGCGTCTGAGGGAGGGGAAGCAGGGAAGACGGGTCATGCTGGGACATGGAGTCACTCCACGCAGGGTCAGCCTTGCTCACATGGCACCAGGCTTACAGGAGGGTGCAGAAGGGAGGAGAAAGGGTCCAGGGCGTCCAGCAAGGAGAAGCTTTTCAAGGTGGCATGAGAAACAGAGATGGAGCTGCGGCCAGAAATGCTAGATCCCTACACCAATCCACATGAAAAGGAGCAGAGGGTTGGGGAGAGGGGAATTCCCAGCCCCTTCTCCATCCACAGGGGTTCTAGCCACAAGTAGGAAAATTGATGGTGGATCCCCTCAAGACACTGCCTCAGCAGCATCTGAGATCATGCACTTTTCCCACCTCCCCTCCCACCCCTTCTTGCTTAGAAGAGGAAGGGAGAAGAGGGCAAGATGGCGTTCATAGACATTTGGAACACCAATTGTTTCCATTTATTTTTAATCGTCTAGGTTTAGGATGTGTTTAATTTTATAAAGTCACCTCAAAGTGATGGGAAGGAGAGAAAATGATTCTGGTAATAAAATCACAGTTCCTCTACCCATAACATGCCCTGGTAACGATAAGGGTCCTTTTAAGTAAAGGTGCTTTTTGCCCATGATGAGGAAGTAAATGTACATGTTATTCTTTCCTGACCTACCAGAAGCCCCCAAGGACTGATGTTCTCTTAGAAGAAATGATTCAAGTGGAGTTTTCCTAGTCCTCACCTGCCCAGCCTACTCTCCCCACCCCATCTATTTCTTTTTTTTTTTTCATTTTTATTCTTTTTTATTATAAATCTATTAAAATTTACACATACTCTCTTGACTTTTTATCTTTTTTCATGATTCATCATTTATTAAAACAGAATTTCCTACAATAAAGGGAGTGGGGCCATTTTGTTCCTTCTATTTCTAACAAGTTACATGATTGAAAAATATATGGTCATGTTTAATTTTTCTTATAACTTCCAGACAAGAATATATGAAACTCAATGTTCTTAATAATGATATATAAAAATCAATGAACTTAACAGATATTTTAACCCTCACATCCTTATTTTATCACAAATGTAAAAAGGCAATAGGTAAAACAATTACACACACACACACATAGACATATAGATATACACACGCATATATATAAGATTTTGGTTAGGGTGGAATAAAAGCAATGAATATATTTTTATTAATTATTATTTAATTTATAATTGATAATATTTTCAAATGAACTGACATGTATTAAATAACACAAGACCTCAATTAAATCTACAAGGTACAGATTTTGTGTGCTGCAGCTATACCTCCATGTTTAACTATTTAGAGTGAACACTACTCTGCAAAAAATGATGGTTGCTGAAATGTAGAAATAAAATTAACTCACTTTTCATCTTTTAGATACTAAAATTTGTCCCCTATATAGTTTAAACTTCATTAATATTTTCTTTACTTTTTATTGTAGTCAATGTCCATCTATTTCTGAATAAACCTCACCCGTACCAGCAAACAAGCGAAGGCAATGGCACTTTTTAATGGCACAATCTAGTCATGGTAACCTAGACTAGTTACCATGATGACAAGGATAGCATGTTCCTGCTGGTTAGAACCTTCGTATCATTTCTGTTACACGACACACAGCTATTTTCTGTTCTGGGAAGTTTTGGAAGGGTAAGGAAATGAAGACAGAAAAGACAAGACATTCATGACAAAATCTGGCAAAGGTTCCTTGAGGGTCTACTACCTCATGCTCCCAGATAGTAGCAAATAGTCCCATCTATTTTGGAGTTTAACTTTGAAATTTAGAATGAAACTTTTGCAAAGAAATCTGATGACATATATTTTTATATTTTATTTTAAAATGTGCATACTCTTTTCTTGAGCAAACCCACCTCTAACAATATAAACAGACCCACCTCTAACAATATAAAGACAAATTTAGATGGCTATGATGGTAGGCAAACTTATAAGATGACCTCCAATGAAACTCCCCTCCACGTATCCATGACCTTGTATAATCTCCTCCACTCAAGTGGGGCCTGAATTTAGGGGCTTACTTCTTACCAAAAGAATACAGAAAAAGGAATAGGATATCAATTATGAGATTAAGTTATAAAAGGCTGTGACTTCCTCTTGCTTGCACGCTCCCTCGTGCTCTCTTACTTGCTCACTATAATGAAGCCAGATGCCATGTTGTGAGCTACCCTATGGAGAAGCCCTCCTGGCAAGGAACTGAGGGAGGCTTCCAGCCAATAGCCAGTGAGGCATGAGAACCCTCAGGCCAACACCCCCTTAACCGGAATCCTGTCAACAAACACAGAGTGATGTTGAGTGAAGCAAGCCAGACACAAAAGGACAAATACTGTATGATGGTGTTACTATGAACTAAACATATTGTGTAACATATTGTATGATTCCCTTTATATAAAATGTAAATATAAATCAATTTATAAAGAAAACAACAAAAAAAAAAAACAGAGTGAGCTTGGAAACAGATCCTTCCTCGCCTCGAGACTTGAGGTAACTGCAGCCCCAGCTACATCTTGATTGCAGCCTGTGAGAGACCCTGATTTGGTGAACCCAGCTAAACCATACCCTGATTTCTGACCCACAAACACTGTGATAAAAAAATGTTGTTTTTAACTCACTAAGTTTTGGGGTAATTTATTATACAGCAATAGATGAATAGTTATGTAAAATTATCCATCTTTACAAACCCATACAAAAAAAGAGAAACAATCCAAAATCCATTAATAGGGAAGTAGTTCATCCATACAAGAAAATATTGGACAGACCCCAAAGTAGATATAGCTGCACTGAAATGTAAAGAACTCCACGAACATGAAAGAGCAAGTAGCAAAACAATATGGGACTTCCAAAACCTGGCAGATATCTAGATTTCCATTTCTATAAACTCCAGATCTGCTACCCACCCAGTGTTCCCATCTCAGATAATGACAACCCTAGTTATCTAGTTGCTCTAGCCCAAAACCTGTAGGGTATTATTGACTCTTCTCTTTTCCTCACACTGCTCATCCAATCCATCAGCAAATTATATGGTTTTATCTCCAAATTGCCACCATATCCCACACTTCCCATCACCTTCCCAATGACTATGTTTGTCCAAGCCACCATCCTCTCTTTCTTGTACAGTGGCAATGGCCACTGACTGGTTGCCCTGCTTCCAATTCTCTCCCTCTACAATCTATTTCCACACAGCAGCCAGAGTGGTACTTAAAAATATAAGTGAAATCAAGTCATTTCTTTCTCAAAACTCTGTAAAAGCTTCCCATCTCATTCGAAATAAAAACCAAGGTTGCCATCTTGGCCCACAAAGCCATGATCTACAGATATGGCTTCTGGATACCTTTTCTTCTTCACTATCTGCTCTATCTACTGGATACCTCTCCTTCCTCTACAACTCTTCCCCTCACAATCTGTTCTATCTACATTGGCATCCTTGATGTTTCTCCAACAACCAAATTTTCTCTCACTTCAGAGTCTCTGCAATTACTGTTCCTTCTGCCTAGAAACCTCTTTACCAGCAAGGCCATAATGGGAATGTGCCTTGCAGACTTCCAACTTCAAGAAGTGTAATTGACCAAGGGTCCCAGCTGTTGTGCTCTGAAATCCATCTCTGTGTTGTGCCAGTCATGTTTCCCAGAGGCCATTCCCAATCAACGACTGAACAAGGCAGGGGTACCAAGGCAAGCATGCTCCTGGAAAATTTAAGAACTCTTCTGACATTTGACCTTGGCCCAAGGACTCCCAATGACCCTGACAAACTATTAGAACTGCATAGCATTCTAGGATGCTTCCACTTGGCTTTCCTTCCTCCCCTCTCACCTTCACCTGGAATCACACTTGTATGACAATCTGATGGCTTTCCCAGCCCCCTGCCAGCTCCCTTTTCATCTTCCCTCAAGCAGGGCTGGTTCATGGCTGTGTGACCTGCACAGTTGCACAGGATCTCACACTCAGAAGGGCCCTGCATTTCATTGAATGCTCTGCTGTAGCCATCTTGAAATTCTTAAAATTTAACAAGGGGCCCCACATTTTCATTTTGTACTGGATGCTGGTTTTGCTCTCAGGGTTGCCCTAATAAATTTCTTGCACAGCTAACCTGATCTTGGTATCTGTTGGGGATTTTATTGAATACTCCGCAAAAGGCATATTCAGGTCACCTCCTGGCCCTGAGGGCATAAACCCACTTGTAAATAGGACTTGTGAAAACTTTAGTAGTTTAGGTGTTTCCAAACTGAATGAGGGTGGGCCTTAATCCAATATGGCTGAAGTCCTTATAAGCAAAGGAAATTAGACATGGCTAGAGAAGCCACAGGAAGCAGCTAGAAGCTGGAAGTCAATGGAACTCAAGAGAGAAAGGAGAAGATGTCACCATGTATATTGCCATTTGATGGAAAAGTCAAGGACCATCACTGGTAGGCAGTCCCAGAATGCCACCATCTTTGGGGAGAAAGCTTCACCTTGCTAATGCCTCAAAACTATGAGTCAGTAAATTCCCATGTTTATGTCAACCCATTGTATGCATATTAAATACAGCTGACAAGAATTATTATCATGGAAGATGGATCTGAAGACATTACTCAGAATATAACACAGAGAGAAAAAAAAAAGAAAAAAAAATAAAAATAAAAATAAAAGAATATAACACAGAGATAGAAACATGTGAGAGAGATTATAAGACATGGAGAGTAGACTATGGGAAATAAAACAAATATTTAAGTAGAGTTCCAGAAGAAAGGAAGAGAAGATTATGAGAGAAGCAATATTGAAATTACAATGGTTGAAAATTAACGTATTAAAGAAATACATGTGTTTTTCAGATGTGGCTCAAGCAGTTGAGTACCCGCCTCCCACATGGGAGGTCCCAGGCTCGGTTCCCTGGTGCCTCCTAAAGAAGACAAACAAACAATGAGCAGGTGACAAGCAGACGTTGAGCAAAAACAACAAGCAGACAATAAACAAAGACAACAAGCAAGACAATGAGCAGACAATGAGCAAAAACAAAAATGAGCAGGGAGTGATGTGGCTCAAGAAGTTGAGCATCAGTCTCCCGCACAGGAGGTCCCAGGTTCAGTTCCCCCGGTGTCTCCTAAAGAAAAACCAAACAGACAATGAGCACAAACTATGAGCAAAAACAACAAGCAAACAGACAAGGGAGCCATCTTGGTTGGGGGAGAGGGAGAAATACATGTGTTCTCGAGTTGAAAAATTACAAGTTTAAAGCAGGTTTAAGAAAACACAAACACACACACCTAGACACATTGTGGTAAACTACAGAGCACCAGAGCCAAATAGAAAGTCATAAAAACAACCAGAAAGCAAAAGACAGGTTACCAACTCACTGATGGCAATCAAGTTAGCAGTAGACTTTTCATCAATGATAGAGGCCATAAAATAATGAAATAGCATATTCAAAGTAGTGAAAAAAAAATAGCTATCCAACTAAATTTAAAATTCCATACCTAGCTAAATTACTGCTGAAAAAATAGAGGTGAAAATAAAGATATATTCATAAAAAAAGAGAGAGAGAAAAAAAAAAACAACCTGAGGGAATATCCAGTTCACAGGCAGTCACTGAAAGAAATATTAAACTTCTTAAAGTAATTTCAATATTAAGTAAATTAAACTGACAGAAAGTAAGATAAACAAAGATGAGTAAAGAAGATAGTAAACATGTTAGTAGATTTATAAACTTCCCTACTATTTAAAAATCTTAAAAATATTAATGGGGTAGAAGTTAAAAACAAGGTGGAGCCAAAATATTAGGCGATGGTAATATGGAAGGGGGTAAAGTATTTTAAGATCCTTGTATTGTTTCATAGGAGAATAACAATTTTGAATAATTTAAAACTTTTTAAAAGTTAAACATATATATTATAATTTTAGGAGAATTGAAGAGTAAGTGGAGGAGAAGAAATGGAATGCATAATGTCTAAAGTAGGAAAGGGGAGGAAAAAGGAATAAAAAACACTCAACTGAGACATGTTCAGACAAATAAAACCTGAATCAATGTGCCACCAGAAGACTCTCACTAAAGGAAATTCTAAAGAATGTACTTCAGGCAAAAGGAAATTGGTCACAGATGTAAGACATATAAGAAGAGATATAGGGAATTCCAAGCATATAAGGAGATACAAAATATAAAATTCTGAGATATAAGTAGGACTTAAGAGGACAGAAAGTGGCAAATACATAGGTAAATCAATACAAGCATCGACTTTCCAAAATAATAAAAGAAGCAATGCCTTGTGGAATTTTAAAAAGAAAAAAATACATAAACTTGAAATAATAGAATAGCACAGAATTGGGGGAGGGGCAATAAATGAGAAGGTGTTTTTCAGAGGATGGCTAAAGTATTGATCACTTTAAGCTATGGTAAGTTAAAGAGGCATGCTATATTTCCTCGGTTAACTACTGAATGAATAAAAGCAGACAGTACCCCTTTCAGAGAGGTAAAGGAGAAAACATAGAGGGAGACAGCAATCAATCCAAAAGAAGACAAGAAAGGAGAGAAGAAACAGAAATTGTGGGACAAATAAAAAGCACAAAAGAGAATGGCAGATGTGAATTAAAGTAGATCAGTAACTATAACAAGTGTAAAATGACTAAAGGCTCCAGCTAAAAGCTGGTCGTAAACTCAAATGCCTACAGGGGCAGGGTAGTAAAGTAAACAGCCACTGATAGGAAAACAACAGTTCAAGTGAAATGGTAAGTGATGTCTCCTCAGGGTCAGAAAGACAGTAAAGTGTGGTTGGGCTTGGGGTAAACTGGTGAGAGTGTCTCTCTCTAAAGAAGACAGCTGGGCCTCGGGTCTTGTAGACTATTGTCAAAGGGAATTCAAGCCCAGGGTCATGTGCTTAAACTTCTAAAAATAGCTAGAAATTCATAGTTGTATGGGAAATCCAATTTTTTTAAACTGACCACCAATATTTTTAAGAAGTAAATACTGAAAAAAGAAAAATGGAAAAGAAAATGTTATCTATCCATGTACGGAAAGAAAGGAGATAAAATGAAACAAACAAAAAGTATGATAAATAAAGCAAAAACAAAAGAAAAAATGAACAACCCTTGCAACATTGAATGGAAAGCAATGGCTTCTACTAAAACATCAGGGTGATCCCCACCCTGTAATTTCTACCCTGTTCAACCTTATCATTTGGCTAAAAGAGACCTAACATTAAAAGCTGGGAAAAGTACTGAATAATCCAAACATAAAGCATGTGGAGCACCAGTGGTCACTCAACACTCAAATGTCTGGATGTTTTGTTCCATCAGTTCTGCTTACACCAAGTTCCCTCTGGGGACTTATTATATACCTGGGCCTGTCTAGCTGTTTAAAATAAAGATAGTAATGTTAAAGCTTCCTGGAATGTACCTGGAAGGATGGCTAGGAGGAAGGAGAAGAGAAAGGGAAAGAAGAGTCTGGCAATGTTCACATTAAGTTGCTCTTTGCATCTGTTATTGGAGCCAGTGCCGGGAACGTCCTTTCTTCCCCAGGGCCTATGAGATAAGGTCCAAACGTTCAGCGTTCAGCGGGGCTTCCAAGGCCTTTGAGACCTGACCCAGACACCTCTCAGACCCCACCTCCACACTTCTGCCCATGCTGGTGCCTCTGCCAGGATGCCGTCCTCTCTACATCTGCCTTCAAACCAAGTCCACTTCCAAATGAAGCATTCTCCAAAGGTTCTTTAGGTTCCTGATGAAATCCCTGTTTGAGAAAACCATTGCATTGCTATTTTTAAACTTGGTCGTGGTCTGAGACAAAGAAAATTGTGTTCATCATAATTCCAGAGGGCTTGACGGGGTTGTGCCTGGCAAGGGATGAAGCTAGGGACCCTTGCTTGAGGTCCTGCTTGTGGACAGGCCCCCTGCTGACTTGTTTTATCCACTGGAAAGCACTGAAACTATGCCCAAGGCTTAGCATCTTTATGGGGCCTACACAAACATGTGAGAGCTTTAAAGAGATTAATGTCTCCAGAGCACAAAAAGAAAAAAATTAGAATGAACCAAGGCTTAGGTAAATTTCAACAAAATATATTGTTTACTTTTTTAATTGGTAAATTTAATATTCAAAAATATTTTATTATATATGAAAACAATTGGCTAAATTTTTTCTAACTTTTCAAGAGTTTTTGACTGTATAACTCCCAAGAAATGAGAGCTAACCATAAATTAAATGTTACTTATAATCAAATAATTTCAAAAACCATTTTTATTTTGAAAAATAAAAAGCATTTTTATTTTTTGCAGCAAAAATTACATTAATGTGGGATGTGGATGTATATTTGAGATGTTCAGTATGTGTGTGGGCATAAGAGGACCCAGTGCCTCTGAAAGTCTTAAAAGACCTGGTCCTGTGTACAGCTGAAGGGTGCAAGAGAGAGCTGGCAGAACATTAAGCAATGCAGGGAAAATGGCAGGGGGTTAGCCCATGGCTGTGGTGGTCCTTTCTCTGCTCCCAAACTCTCGTAAAATTTTCAAGAAAGCTACAGATTCGGAAAAATGCCGATTTCCACTGAATTTCTTGTAGAAATGGAGAAGGGATAGGCTTTGAGTCCAGATCAGATTCTGAGCAGAAGTGAGGGTGCTGTGCAATTAGGGAGCAACGACAGAGAAGCTCACTGAGGACCAGGGCAGGGGTCAGGGGTTGAACTCCCCAGAACCTGGAACTGGGATTCAGACCAATTCTTTCTAAGTTTTAGAGGATCAGTGATGCCCAAGTGACCTGCATTTCATAATGAATGTTTTTCTAAATATGCAAGACCAGTCAAGATCTCCTGGCACCGGGATGGATGAACACAGAAGTGGCTAGGAGTCCTTCATCAGAACTTCCACTCAGAGATTCTGCATTAATTGTGGGAGAAGACCCTGACCCAGCACACCCTGCCTGCTAGGTAGGGCTGCTAAAGTAGTCTCTGCTTCCAGTTTTAATAGACCAACATTAGAAAAATAACAACAAAAATTGAAGCAAACAAACAAACAAACAAACAAAAAAAAAACGGGCGGGGCAGGAAGACCTAGAAAGTGCAGATTTCCCTCTGTGCAAAGCTGAAGGAGGAGAAGCAGTAAGCAGAGAGCAGACTAGAGCTGGTAATTTTAAGGAGTTTATTTTTACTTGAAATAAAAACCATAAAGAACTTGAATGGTATCTGCTGTTGGCCTCCTTCTGTGCCTTGGAGCCACTCCAGTCTACACACATGAGAGGGCCACCATACCAGCTCTGTGGCGGCTGTCCCAGGGTTCCCTTCTGTTTGCTCCACACCTTGTCCCTGCTGCATCTCAGTCTGCCCATCAACCAAGCTCTGCACCTTCCCCTTGGACTTTATGCCTGCACAAATCAACCGTCTGCCCTGCCACACACAAACACGTCCTCTCTCTCTTCCTCTCTGGGAACTCAGGATCCTAGGCATCTTAAGGTGCTTTCTGCAGGCACTTATACCCAGACATCAGGCTCACCAGAGTAATAGTAAACACAGTCACACACCCAGGGCGATGTACCCACCTTGGAAGGGCTAGCCTGGGACTCTGAGACACACCATGACAGTGACCATCACACCTCAGTTACAGAAACAACTCCTAGCCTTTAACCCTGACTACACATGGAACATCCTGGAAAATTGGCTCTACCACTATTTTTAAATGCTCATACAATCTCTAGACAAGCACTTTCCATTGTCAGGTAGACAGTTTTAGCCAGATGTCTCTTAGGCATCCAGTCCAATGGATAAAATATTAATAACAATAATGATCATAGCACATACCTCTATCATTTACTCTATACTATTAACTAATTTAATCCTCAAGAAACTCTGAGGTAGGTACTGTTATTATTTCCATTTTACAATGAGAAATTATAAGATTACACAGCTAATAAGTGGCAGAGCTTGATTCAAACTGAGGCAGTCTGGCTCCAGAGTCCAGTCTCAGCTTCTACACTACACAGAACAAAACCATGCATACCTCTACCACAAAATAAGCCCTCTACCTCTTCCTAATATTAACAACTTCTGTTTGAGTTGCTTTACATTTCCAATGCTTGAGCTGCTTTACATGTATTTTCTCTAAGCCTTCCAGCAGTCTGGCAAGGTAGAGATTGCCAGACTCATCTTACAGAGGGAGGAAATAGGTTCGCTGAGGTTAGGGGACATGCCTGCAGAAACAGAACTGAGACCCATGGCTACTGGGTTCAAGCCTACTTCCTCCCTAGGTCCCCAGGCCTCTCCAATACCATTCATTCTGTCAAGACCTCTGTGTCTCTCCCAGTCACACAACCCCAAACCTCAGCATTGCTTGGGCAATTCCTGCTCATGTCCAGTGAGTCTCAGCTTCCCACTGATTCTATCTCTGGAAGGTCCCTAATATTAATCCCTTTCTCTCCACTCCCATGGTTCCTACCTCACTTCAGGCTTTCATATCAACTCTCATCTGGACCTTCTCAAACTGACCCTACATTATATGCTCTCTTTCCTCTCTACTCTACCCTCCTGGCAAATTACTCTTCTTTAAAATACAGCTGTACAAAAATGTTAACAGCAGGGAAGCGGATGTGGCACAAGCGATTAGGCTCCTGTCTACCATATAGGAGGTCCAGGGTTCCATTCCCAGGGCCTCCTGGTAAAGGCAAGTTGGCCCACGTGGTGACCTGGCCCGTGCAGGAGTGCTAGCCCATGCAGTAGTGCTGGCCTGAGCAGAGAGCTGCCACAGCAAGATGATGCAACAAAAAGAGAAACAGAGGAGAGACAATAAGAGACACAGTAGACCAGGGAGCTGAGGTGGCACAAGAGATTGAGCGCCTCTCTCCCACTCCAGAAGGTCCCAGGATCGGTTCCTGGTGCTGCATAAAGAGAAGCCAAGCAGACAAAGAAGAACACACAGCAAATGGACACAGTGACCAGAGAGCGTGCACAAAAAACAACGGGGGGCAGAGGGGAATAAATAAATCTTAAAAAAAAAAAATGTTAACAGCAGAATTATTGTGATATTAGAATTTTTTCCCTTTGTGTTCTGTGTTTTCTGAGGTGGAGGCATTATGAATATGCTGCATTTGTAATAGCTCTCTGATGATGCAACTCTGTGTAGAAAACTCAATGATATTATTGCCAACCATAGAAGGTGCAAACCCCCTGAGCTGATATTCAAGCCTCATTACAAAAAGGATCAAAGCCTACATCTAATTAAAACAACAACAACAAAAACCCTGTAACAAATAATTATGGCCAACATTTTCACTTGATAGTCCTATGAAAAACAATATAGCTCCTGGACCAAATTGTGAAATGATATATATAAATATATAGCTTCTGATTGTGTTTCTACTTATTGCTTGTGTATAAATCTGTAAGCCAAGTTACATCTTTTCCAAGCATCTAAGCTTCATTTAATGCAATGGATCAAGACTTTTAAAAAGAAGGGGAGTAGTTGTGGCTCAAGTGGTTGAGCACCCACCCACCCCTCACATGGGAGGTCCTGGGTTCAGTTCCCTGTGCCTCTTGAATAAACAAAAATAAACAACAAACAAAACAAAACAAAATAAAAAACAACTCAGGGAAGCTTATGTGGCTCAGTGGTTGAGTGCCAGCTTCCCACATACGAGGTCCCAGGTTCAATCCCCAGCCCCCTGTACCTCAAAAAAAAAAAAAAAGACCTAGAATAAGAAATCAAAACAATAGTAGTTATAAGAAAGAAAATTAATCACATCTGACTCTGGTTCAAATTCCGTGCACCATTAAGCATGGAACCAATGAATAAAAATAAATTCTTTTGTCTTGGGCAGTCACATCCCAAATGAACAGAAGCGTAACTGGAACAGAAGCATAACTTGGATGCCTAGTCCTATGGCATTCAAGTGTCAGGATTTCATATTTGATTATAACTTTTACCTGCATTCAAGCACACATATTCTGACTATAACCTAACTTTCCATATTTGTGTTCTGTTCTTTTACAGGGGAAAAGCAGAAACCCACCCAAGCTAGTGTACACAAGGAAAGGAGTGGTGCTTTTAGGAATGTAATGGCAATAAGAAAAACGGGTGTTTCATGGGAATGTCAACAGGTGATAAAAGAGAACTTGGACTTGTATAAACTGGAATTAGAGCTAAAGCACTTTAAGAGGCCTTGGTGTTGGGAGACAATTCTCCATGATGTTTCTGCACATCTTATGCCAAACTATCTTTCCAGGGATGTTGGCATAGCAAACAGCTTGGGAAGCTACATAGAGTGTCCTCCTATAGATCAGGGGGCACATTTATTTCCTGATCAGCACAGGAAAGATAGCAAACATCCCCTCCCTAGAGAAGATGTGTTTACATTCCAGGGTAATGAAGATAATGTCATTCTCTGCAGTGGAGGATGGGCAGGGTCCCTTCTAAGATTGGGTGGTTGCTCAGTGTTGCTCAGCTGTGAAACAGGTCCTGGTGTGCACAGCCACATCACCCGCACGGAACTTGGGGGGAAAAGGGGAACTGGTGTGAATATGAATCATGCTGCCTAAAGTACTGTGAACAATAAGCTATCTAAATGCAGTTAGACTAGTTTCCTTACCAGCAAATCTAGTAGCTTTCCACCCTAAGTTGCTACGTAGGTACTGCTTAACTGCTTGATACTTAGGAGCAGGAGTTTGGAGATACTCTTGTAGTCTGTCATTAATATGACAACTATTTCCTCAGATTCTGCTCTATCATGGTTTCTGCCTTCTCTTAACTTTGGTTTGCTCCTGGCCTCTTACGTGCATCCATTTAGTTCTCACTGCTGTCTATCTGATAATCTTACTTCCTAAATAAAAAAATTTCTGAGAGAAATAACCTAACTGAGCCAATTTGCCTCTGATTAGATCAGGGGTTCTTAACCTTTTTTTTCCCATGGATCCCTTTGCCAGTTAGGTGAAAAACACGGACCCCTTGTTAAGTCCACACTATACTGTTTATTATTTAATAAATATCTCACACCCGCACCAACACTCCCCACAAGAATAATGCTTTTTTCAATTTCAATTCAAGCTCCTGGACCCCTTGTTAAGAACCTCTGGATCAGATGGAAGTTTTCAAGCCAGGTCAGTCGATAGGTCTGCCAATATGCAGGCTGACTCACCTGGAATCAAGTGACCATTTGTGATGATTATTTATCTACTGTCTCTCAGCCCCATACCTGCCCGCTGCACTGTATTGATCCAGGGCTAAAAATTTGAAAACTATTTTTCCAAGTCTACCCCACCAACTGGTTTCCTATTAGGTTGTCTTAATATGGAGGCAGAGAAAGTAAATTAGGAGGCAAAATAATGGGAATTTTCACGCATTTAGCTCTGTCAGTGTGGCAGCTGCTGTAGTAGTGGCAGGAGTGGGGTGATTCGGAACGCTAATCACCCTGTCTAATGCAGCTCAACATTCAGCCTAGCAGATATCATGGTGCATGCTGCAAACATAAATTTTTTCACAGAGATCCAAGTTTGGCATCACTTCTATAAGGGTTCATGACATACTCATGGGGTAGCACTAACTTAGTTACAAAACATATTCCTTTCCTTAACCAGCAAAACAACATGCCATTGTAGTCAGCACCCAAAGAGAAAGCATGCCTTCCATAATGTACATATTTTAAAGCCGCCTATACCCACTATCTTGCACCAAGGCAAAGAGAAAGATGGGCATAGGAATTACAGGCATCCCGTGGCAGGGGCTCAGAATTCTGAAAGGATCAGTAACTTGCACAGACTAAAAGGGGAGAGATGTGATGGTTCAAATGACAATGTCTAGTGGGAATTTTAGATAATTATGGTTCCCACCATGGTTTCTGAAAATTTGAATGTTGCTACCAGGTTTTCTTTTCAGCCATTTTGGGTTTGTTTTTCAGTTTTTCTCATTACATACACACACATCTTTGCCCTGGCACAGTCTCTTGTTGACAGTATTCCCTTTTACTTTTCCTAGTCTTTCCTCTTCTTTCATTCGTGGTTTTCTTCCCTTGTCATGTAAGCCTTTCTCGGCTATGCATAGAAATCCAACAGAAGCCTTTTGTGTGGGGGATTCCCTCACTCCCAGGCAGCTCTGAAAGCAGCAGGTGCCTCAGCAAAGGCTTCTGTTGAAACTTAGACCTACACTCAGCAGCTGCTCACCCTGGGATCTCACTTTTAAAGGCAGTAAAATGGGCTTAAGTAAAAAAACAAGTGTTAGGAGGGAAGACTTCCTCATCTTGAACTCAAGCCATACTTGCCTTGACATTTTTTAAGACACGAAGCTCATTTTCCTCACTATGGGAAGAGAGAAAGACTCTGCTGCTGGCATGTAGCATGGCTTACATTAAAGGCAGTGAGGCATGAATTTCTCTAATCAGGAGACAAAGGAAAGCTGTGTGTATGTGTGAAGGGAGGTGCAGGGCGCGGGGGCCGTGTAGAGAAGCACACGTTTCCCTAGTTGGGAAGAGGCTCCTGGAAAGGGAAAAGCCACATCAGATAAGGAAAGCATTTCCTTCTCGGCCAGCAAGGCACCAAAGTTCAACTAGTAATGTTTACCTGTAAAAGAACACAAAAGCTAGATTCTCTGTATTATCAACACAGGTGGATATCTAAAATGGTCATGTGAGTAAAAAAAAAACAAAAAACAATTAAACTTGACTGTGTTGCTTATGGATTCATTCATACATGTATAGTGAAAGTGTTGATACTTATCAACTGCCAGATATTTGTTAGTATGGGGAGGAAAGGAGTGAAAAAGAATGGGGATATAGCTTAGGCATATCTGTAATGTTTTATTTCTTTAATAAAAAAAGAGAGATCTAAAGCTTTTATGGCAAACTGTTTACTCTGCAATCTGGGTAGCTGTGCATTGCTGTGCACCACATTATTTTCTGTATATTTATGTTTGTTTGAAATATTTCATGATATAAATAATTAAAACATGGGAAATGGGGATTGTATGGTGAGATGCCTTAAGTCACTCTCCTCCCTTTATGCCCTGGAACAGAAGTATAATAGAGAGTTATAAAATCACATTCATAAAATATATTAGAAAAAAGAAAGAAAAACACATCTGATTCAAAAATTATTTAGGAATGATCCTATCCATCCTCCACACACAGAAGCCACAGTGATATTCCTAAGCCACAAATCTGACCAAGGCCCACAGGCTCGAAGCCCTCCAGAGCTCTCCGTGATCTTCATAATCTAGGTAAAGCTCTTTGCCACAGCCTGGTGGAGTCCTCCTGATCTGGCTCCTGCTCACCTTTCCCCAGAGCTCCATTCTCTAACTTCTGTGCCTGCGCACATGCTGTACCCTCTCCCTGCTTTACACACATTTCCCCTTTGGCCCTCTCTGACCTCCCACTGCTCTTGGCTCCCTCCGATTTATTCTTCAGGTCAGGCATTAGACCAGCTTCTTCTTGGACCCTCTATCCCTGCCTCCCCAGGTGAAAGGTAGAAATCATCTCTCTCTATTTCCCCTCTCCCAACTCCTATCATGGTGGAAGCTAATTCCCTAGTTGTCTCTTTCCCCACAGAGTAAGCTCCATGTCAGCAAGGACTTTTCTTGTTCTCCTCTGTATGCTCAGCACATGCTGTAATGCCTGGCATCCAGGACCTTCGATACATATCTGTTCAGGAGTGGGAAGGTGGGTGAGTGAGTCAGAGAATGAATGAATGTAGTAAGGGGACTAATCAGCAACTCCAGTTCCTCCTATTGCAAAGTCAAAAAACTCAATAATCTATTTCTTTTTTGACAAACATGACAAATGTAGTGAAAATCTTCCAAGCAGTTTTTGTTTTTCAAGATGGTCACTTTTCAATTAATCAAATCCAGCACACCAGATCAAAAACAGTACTGAAGGGCAAGAAGTATTCAAAACAAACAAAGGAGCAGAGAATAACATAACATTTCACAAGTCTATCATAGTAATAAACTCCCAGGGATTACTGACTTTTTAAGGTGGTGTGACATGACATCAGGACCACCAACAAAGCTAATTAAAGCTCAAATGTGAAATAGAAATGCAGCCAAACTTCTCACTCCCCTGACACATTTCCCTTCTGTGCCGCACACACAAAGCATTGCCTGGCTGAGCCTCTGCAGACCTGGGTCCTCAAGTTCAAGGTCTCTGTGCAAAGAATTTCACAGGTTTGCTATGACACTGTCTAGTCCAATCCCCTTACTGTGCAAGAGGAAACTGAGTCCTATGCCTTCAGTGAACAAACAGGTATGGAGCACCTACAACATGTCAGGGAAAGTACTAGACCCTGGGAGATAAAGATGAATAAGACATAGTCCCTGCCTCGAAGGTACCCCATAGTTTAATGAGGGACATTTGAACACACATACTCTTTAGCAAAATGAAATGTTAAGAGTGTTATCCTACAGTTGTTTTCAGAATTGTGAGATTGTTCAAAGAGGAAGGAGCAACTAATAATATTTAAGAGAAAAACTTCCCAGAGGAATGGTTAATTTTGAACACCTACTCTAGAAATACAACTTTTTAAAGAGTTCTCTTTACTGTAACATATAAAAGATCCAGAACGCCTGTCTTCCCCTCCCAGGAAAAGTCTCCTGTCCTCAGGGAACAGTAACTGCAATTCTTTGTACATCAATTTCACATTTCTGACAAAACAAGCAAGCACACTGGCAAAATATTGTTATAATTAGCTTAGATTCTCATCTAAGGCACATAACAGATTTATCTCACTACCCTATTTCAGTTTAAAGGTTTTCTAAGTAATTACAGATCACTAAAACAAAAACAACCCTGATTGCTTTTATGACAAAATATATCAAATTTCTAACAGCATCAGCCTGTAAAGTCAAGCAAAGCAGTTTTTACATGGTTAATCCAATTGCATGTTTAAATTGAAGGGTGTAAATTGCCAAATAAACAATTGAAGTTTAAATTGCCAAATAAACCACTATAACAAAATCTGGTTTTATTGCTAGAAGTTGGAAACACTGTTAACTCAGTCTATTTAAGAAGGAATGCTGAAAATTTGAGTTTCATTAGACAACACTAAGAAAGATTTGTCCAAATTTGAGCTATTTACATATGATTCTTTTAATCAGAGCCTCAAGTTCTGATTCAACTGGACAGTTCAGAGTCTGACTTTCCTAGGGCACTTCCACTACAAATTGGAATACTGTGCATATGAATAGTAAAATGGCTACTTCTAAGCCTTTCCAGATATGTTTACAATTTTAGTTCTGCAGTTTAAATGTTCACAAATAGGAGTATGGTTTAACTGTGGTCTTTCTTCTCAGCAGAATAACAAGACTCCATTAAATATGACTGTGGTAGACTGACTTGTGTATCCCAGTTTGGACATGTTCTTGGTCTTGGCCGGCAATCTAATAGATGTGGACCCATTTAAATAAAATCTCTTCAAGATGATACCTCGCTTAAGGGACGGCCCTACTGGATCAGGTTGGACTTTAATCCGCATTACTGGAGTCCTTTATAAGCAGAGTGAAAGTCAGATGGAGAGAGAAGCCCTGGGAGCAGCCAGAAGCTGGAAGTCAAAGGGACCCAGAGGAGAAAGGGGAAGATGCCGCCATGGGCATTACCATGTGACAGGAAAGCCAAGGACTCCAAAGACTGCTAGCCAGCCGAAAGATGTGACCCTGGGAGGAAGCAACCCTTTTAGCTTCTGAAACCGTGAGCTAATAAATTCCTGCTGTTAAGCCAACCCATTGTATGGTATCTGTTTTAGCAGCTGAGAAACTCAAACAATGATACATTTCATTTCTAATAGGGGAAGCGGTAATTAGATGTATTTTCAATTTTAGCTTTAATTCAGTCAAGTCACCCCAGGTAGTCAGACATTTTATTCTTTATTAGTACAGGAATCCATCCAGTCTGAACTGAATCTTTCTTCTGGGGAGCCAATGCTACTCTCTCTCCCTAAAACTTGGAGAACTTCAAAATCATTAGTTAATGCCTTCAGCACCCCTGTGGTCTTATTATGCTGTTGTTAAGTATTTTATTTTCTTGGTCCCAGGAATTCTTAAGCAAACGCATGTTCCCTAGCAGAGTTGGTTTTCCAGTCATGGTTTAAAACAAATGTGAATTCAGATGACAATGAAGATGGCCTAATTTTTTCTAAATATTTTCTTAGTTGGCAGCACTGCTTTCCTCTTCCTAAAAGCCAAGAAACTCCAGCAAGTGGTTAGTCATCTTCATGGAGGAAAAGTACCTAGGCAGTTAAAGCAGTTGAAGAATAATCAGAGCAGCTTCCTGGAAAGGCATTCTCAAAAAAGCTCCCTGTTTAGGGCTCTCATACAATACAATTGGGAAGTTCAATTACTACATTTCCAGAGGTCATCATACAGCCCACCTTATACCCTTTGACTCACAGTCACTTCTGAGAATTTTTCCTACGGAAAAATCTTGGATGCAAAATCTTATGAATCAACATCATTTGATTCATATTTGGAAATACCTAACTTTCCAAAAACAGATCAGTCAGGGAGTATCAATACAATGGAATCCTATGTAGACATTAAAATAGCTTTAATAAAATATTTAAAGATATGGAAAATATTTATGATTTAGTATTATACATAAACAAGCAGATAATGAAGTAGCTGGCATGTATAGAATTCTCTCAATTTCCTAGAAAAATATGCATGTATATTTGACTGCAAAGAAATAAACCCCAAAGTTAACAATAATTATCTCTAAATGGTAGGATGGGGTGATTTTAAATTTCTTAGACTAGAAAAGAATCATGAATTTTAGGATTTTCACATTTTCTGCATTATTTCTTTTGTAATTAGAATGTAAAATTTTTCCTCATTTTTTCTCTTATCAGCATGAATATAGTCTTCATATTATAATCACCAGGTTAGTAGTAAATTAATGGAAATAAATAAAGATGGGTAAACAGAAAGTTAAATTTCTATATATATTTGATTTTAACTTTTTGTATTTAAATAAATTCCTCCCAGTAGATTCTCAGCTAGCTCCAATATTTACTAGCAGATTCTTGTTCTGAAGCAGTTCAATGATTTTTAGTCAATCAAACTGAAACTCCAAGACAGACAAGGAAATGAGATGTGCGAAGGAAGCTGACCTTGGTACTAGGCAAGGTGGAGACCATGAATGTGAATGGATGGAGCCTTTGGACAACAGGATAATGGAAGGGGGAAATGCTCTTCAGTTGACAGCTGCTAACTCCCTCTCCCCTGACTGTCGGTCCCCTGCTGCCCACCCCCTTCTCCGGGCCTTGATTCCCAGCCCTCGGAACCGTGTGGTCTTGTAGCCGCTGTGGGGTTCTCACACTCCAAAAGCACAGAGGATAAAAGGTCACTGTGCTGAAAGCTTATGCCTCACAGAGTAACAACAGTGGTAAAAGTACTTGAAAAACATGTTGCTACTTTTCATATCAATTGCAGCGTTTGCTAAGCTACTCCTGGGAGTTACAAGACTGAGCATTGTTTAACTGGCTTTCAGAATCTTGGGAGCCATGCTAGACCTTTAATTAGAGGACTTGGGATGAGTGTGTGATGTGTGTTGAGAAGAGGAGGGCTGGTTATAGCATGCTCTTGGTAAACTGTTTGCAAATGCACCTCTGAACAATTTAAAAGAAAGTAGAAGAAAGAAGAATTCACTTCTTACCAAAAGAAAGTTCAGGGCAGCAAGACCCTAAATTTTTGTTCATGTATCTAATTTCTTTGAATACAAATACCATTTCAAAATGCTTAAATTGTTTATTCTTACTGCCAGAATTTTCTCATCTAGGCCAACAGAGAAAACCCAAATTTGTAGTATCAGTGGTCTCTCATACTCAAATGCTTTTAGCAGCCAGGTAGACAGAGAAACAAATGCTGCTGGGGCCCCAGCACCAGGAAAGAGACAGTACTCAGCACTAGCAGCAGGTGCCTTGTGAGATTGAGGCTCAGCATCACTGGGTCTTCTGATTTTTCAAGAGTAAATGGAAATCTAGATTTTTATGTGAAAAAAAAAAGTGTATTTTTTAATAGGCCGGCAACTAAAAAGAAACATCAAACCTTTCTATGAACAAACAAAACATCTTTGAAGGCTAAAATAACCCTGTGGTCTGCTGGTTTGCAACCTCTGATTCAGAGACAAGATCTTAACATAGGATTTTTAAAGTACATGTTACTAAATTTGTCTATACATGCATAAATTACCAAACAAGAAACAGACTAGAAAAGAATCATGAATTTAAATCCTAAATTGCCTGACCAACTTACCCTAATCAACCTCCTGAATTCATTTTGAGTCTGTTGTCCTCTTTTTATTAAAATAGGAATAATATACTAGTGTTTTACAATTTGAATATTTTACCCAAGGACTTAAAAGGGCAAATGCATTTATTTTTACACTTCAGAGCTATTGCTAATGATTTATTTCTTTTTATGTATGAAAAGACTGAGGAACAAAGGAAAATTATATATAAGCCAGGGGATGATGCTGGAAACCAAAGGTCCTTTCTTCTTAGGATTCAACAAGCAAATAAAAACCTTCTCTATAGGATGACTGAGAAAGCAGGGCTATTAACACTTTAGGCACATGAAGCAAGCCATCATGTAAACAAATTACTATTATTACAATCCCAGGAAGATGAATTCAGGTTTTCATTTAAAACACATGGGGCTGTTGCGTGGAGCAGGAGGATGAGCACTGAGCTTGGACAGCAGCAGCAGTCTGGGGGCAGAAGGGGCCGTAGTTCTGGGGACAAGAAGTCCAAAAAGTGTAGCCGGCGCAAAGAAACCTACTCAATGTATATCTACAAGGTGTTGAAGCAGGTGCACCCTGACATTGGCATCTCTTCCAAGGCCATGAGCATCATGAACTCCTTTGTGAATGATGTGTTTGAGCGGCTCGCTGGAGAGGCCGCCCGGCTGGCCCAGTACTCCGGCCGAACCACACTGACTTCCCGGGAAGTCCAAACAGCAGTACGTCTGCTGCTACCTGGGGAGCTGGCCAAGCATGCTGTGTCTGAGGGCACCAAGGCTGTCACCAAGTACACCAGCTCCAAGTAACCTAGGCCTTAACATAAATAAAGGGTGAACTGCTAAAAAAAAAAAAAACACATGGGAAGGAAATGGGTCAGGTTAAGATATCTTTATCTGTCTTTAACAACTAAGATGTTAATCACATCTAATCCAATGTATATTTTAAGGTGAGTAACTTGAACATTAATAGGGCTGTCCAATATAATGAGCATTCTCAATTTCCCAGGACATACCCTTTAATGTTTATTAATTTGCTTTTCATACATGCCATTTCTCCTTACAATGGCAACTTCCAGATTGTGAGGGAAGCTAGTCATACTATGATGACTATCCCACCTTCTGAAGGGCAGGAAATGAAGGGTACTTTTTCCCCCTTTTTTTTCTGAGACAGCACAGAAAAACAGTGTATTCTAATACTGAAGGCTCTCAACTTTGGGCATCATTTTTCCTAAATATTGTTTGCAACTTTCAGAACCTCTTATGGGGAAGCAGATGTGGCTCAGGCGACTGGGCTCCCGCCTACCACATGGGAGATCACTGGTTCAGATCCCAGTGCCTCTTAAAGAAGGCAGCAGGCTGGCATGGCAGGAAGGCGTGGCAAGCTGACACAACAAGAGACACAAGAAGAGGGAACATAATGAGAGACACAACAAAGCAGGGAGCAGAGGTTCCCAGTGCCTCCTAAAGAAGACAGTGAACTGACGCGACGGGCAGGCAAGGCAAGCTGACACAACAGGATGACACAACAAGAGACATGGGGAGGAAAAACAATGAGACACAACAAAGCAGGGAGTGGAGGTGGCTCAAGCTATTAGGCATCCCCCTCTCACATTGGAGGTTCCAGGTTCGGCTCCAGGTGCCTCCTAAAAAGAAACAAAGAAGATGAACAGACACAGCAAGTGCAAACAAGGGAGGTGGGGAGAAATAAATAAATAAAATAAATCTTTAAAAAAAGAAAGAGCCTCCTTATATATTAATGTAAGTTAAATAGAACTATATTTAAGTTGCTATTGTTGTTTCTGTATTTTTTGTTTTTGTTTTTGTTCTGAGGTACTAGGGCTGGGGATCGAACCCGGGACCTCATATGTGGGAAGCCAGCACTCAACCACTAAGCCACACCTCCCATGTGGGATGCAGGTGCTCAACCGCTTGAGCCACATCCACTCCCTCCATTAAGTTTTTTTTTTTTTAATCCATTAAGTTTTATGTTGAAAGGATATATAATATATATATATGAATTTTTCATCTAAAATCAGCCTTCCATTTAGTCTTATACACAGTCTCAAGGTAGATTTCCATTTTTCATACCTAACTTAATTACATCTTGTTCTTAAATACTGTGGCATAGTTGGCCAAACCTTAGAACCTTCAATAACTTCCAAATAATGAGTGAAAATTTACACTAAAGCAAGTATAGCAGGAACCAGAAATCCCAGAATTGGGGTGCCAAATGCATCTTGCATCTGGTTTACCATGTTTGGTTTCTATCTGTGTCTCAAATTCCCGGTACTGAGAAAAAAAATTGTGATTGTCTATCTAAAAGGTGTTTGGTGAGGAATGCAAAGTTCCTTTGCAAAGCTGCCTTATTATTCTACCCAAATTAAGAAAGCAAAAACAGATGTCTTTACCTAGCAATGAAAAGAGCCATCACTTAAAATGCCAACTGCAGCAATAGGACCTTTTTTAAAATGCTATTTATGAGGCAAGTAATCTATGTTGCGCATTTTCCAGCAAAGGAACACATCAGAAATGTTGTTACTGATTATTAGGGCAGCCTTGTTTGTTTGCTTGACAAAAAAGAGAAGGTGCTGAGCACAAAGAAAATTTTAAAAATAAATTCAAGTTTTACCCATAGTTCTTGATGCTCTTCAGGGAAAACACACCTTTCATTAGAATGGACAACAAATTGGAATGTGATCCTGTTTGTCCCTCGCTTTTCCACCACTAATTCATCTCGTATTCCTTCCTCACACATACCAACCCTCTCCCCACCAATTAGGTAGATGTCCAGTATCCAATCATAAATTTCTAAGGATAGTGCTGCCAACTCAACTTTCATATTTCACTGCCTGCTTGCTATCAGATCGAATGAGTTAGTGAGAGAATTCTCCATTTTAAACCACAGTCAGCAGGGACAGGGCAACATGGAATCCACAGGGTCCCAGCTACCCACTATCTAGAACTATCTTGGTGGATTCACTGATCTGGGTCTCCTACACAATATCAAACCCAAATAATATTTACACACTCTAATTCCAACTGTCACTTCCCCATCTGAATTCTTATTTTAAGATATAGTGTATCCTTCAACTTTCCCCTGGAATCTAGGGACTAGACAATTAACCTCTTTAATCTGTCATCCTACATTCAGAATTTACCCCCTGAATAACCCCAAAATGACAGCATATCCTTTAATGGATCAAAGGTAGGCAATGGATATACAGAAACAGAAACAAAAACAGACAAAAATAAATAAATAAATAAATAAAAAGACCCCTCAGCCAATTGAGGACAGGTATGTGAAAACTCTAGTCCAGAGATGACCAAATACATGGCAGGTGCCCCACTCCTCTTCAGACTATGATGAGGGCAGGCAATCCCAAATAGACAGAGGCTCTTTCTGGTTTCAGAAGCATTAACACATCCTCTCTAGGCAGCCACCACCAATAAGTCAGACTTGGTTCTACAGAGGAAAAGCCTTTGATATGTGGATGCCAAACCCTCAGCCTACCAGGGTGCTGAAACTAAATTCTTACATAATTTTGTCCAGACAGGAGCATCTTCAGTCTTTCTAAATGAGAATATCATAAAATAAAGTGGAAAAAAAAAAAAAAAAAAAAAAGAAGACACTAGGGGAACATGCAGATGAAGTTGTAAACATACATAAAAGATAACAGATCTTATGGTGATGAAAGTCACAATGCAAGAAATTTTTTTTGGCACTGTTTTTGGAGAGGTTTTGGATTACATAAAAGTTACAACTATAGCAGGGGAGGATCACTGGTGCAGAGTGTTGGTGATGGGGGGAATGTGTGGGGAAGGATGTACCTGGGGCATACCTCTATGGAATATGAATGTGTTCATGTGGTCATGGGGTGTTATTTCAGTGGGTGGAGACCCACACAATAACCAACAAAATATTAAATTCCCATCCTGGGGAGTCCTGTGACATTCTCTAATAGTGTGATAAGAATCTCTAGAGTACATGGGCAGTGCCTAGCAAAAGAGGACAGACCAATATGCCAAGCTTACTATTAATGCTTGTACTTATGAACCTTATTCTTGTAAAATTGAAACTTAGACTAGTAATATATATTGCCTAAGAGTTACCTCCTGAAAACCTCGTTGTTACTCAAATGTGGCCTCTCCCTAAACCAAATTCAGCATATGAGCTCACGGCCTCCCCGCTGACATGGAACATGACTCCCAGGGACAGGCCTCCCTGGCACCAAGGGATTATTACCAAGTACCAAGTAGTGATGCATTTGGAAAAAGACTTTGACCAAAAGGTGGAAATATTAAATACAAAGGAGTTTTATGTACATCAGAAAATAGGCACCCCAGTTCGTGGGCCTTACCTAGGAATATATGTTAACCTATTTCCCTAGTGTAACAGAGTTAGACTCATTTATAATTTCCCTATTCATGGTTCTTCTGCCCCTTTTATTTGAACCTACAATTAGCACTATACCCATTAAATAATAATATAAGAATATTATTACTTCTGTAATAATCTCTCAGCATTAGTCTTTCCCCAGGACTCCATATAACCCAGAGACTTAAATATCCAGTCTGTTCATATGCCAGTTGCATATCTCAGAAGAGATGCAGCCAACACCTACTCTCCAGTTCATTGGACTCACCCAGGACAACTAAAAAAAGGATGATGATGGACCACGCCTATCCCAAAAAACAGAGAGTATCTACAACTGCAAGCAAGACAGTTCCATCCATCAGCCCCATGGGATCTAAACCCCTTCTCAACTGGAAGCAGAATGGACATCACCATCCCCAAATTCTCAAGACTGAGGGGAATCCAACTATGGACCAAAGCAGATGTATTATTATTCTAGTAATGAAAGAACTTGTAATGTTGGTATAAAGATAGTGGCCACCAGAAGTTCTGAGGGGAGGAGAAGGGAAGAATAGGTATACCATGGGGCATTTTTGGGACATTGAAATTGTTCCACATGATATTGCTATGATGGATACAGTCCATTATACATTTGGTCAAAACCTATAAAATTGTACAGTGCAAAGTGTAAACCATAACGTAAACTATAGACCATGATTAGTAGTAATGCTTCAATATGTGTTCATCAATTGTAACAAATGTACCACACTAATGAAAGATGTTATTGACAGGGAAAATGTAAGAGGGGAGGGGAGTATACAGAAATCCCCCATATTTTCAATGTAATTTTTCTGTAATCTAAAATTGCTTTAAAAATAAAGGTAAAAAAAAAAAGCTATCAGGCAGAAAAAAAAAAAAAGATCTTTTGAGTATCCATTTACATGTCCTGTATATAAGGACATGTTTTCATTTTTCCTGGGTGATAGAAAAGGAAAGCATAACCCAAAAAAGAACCTTCATGTCCCTCTAACTGCTCCAAAAGCTGCTTTTGGCACAATTGGTTCCTCTGTGCTTCATGAAGTGCCCCCATTACTGTGTTTCTGCTTTACCACATTCTCCTTTTTTTTTTCCCATCTGGCCTCACTAGCCTTTCTGTCTTCTGCTCTGCTGGTTTCACTTTTCTTGTAATAATCTCTCAGCATTAGTCTTTCCCCAGGACTCCAGATTTCAAACACAGTCGTTCTTCAGCATTTAATTCCCTTGCTGATCACACCCACTGTCTTGGTATTAAATGCCATCTATAAAGCATGACTACTACATGTATTTATCCAATCCAAACCTTTTTTCATATTCCAGATTTACACACAGCTGCCTCCAAGACATCTCATTTCTATGTCTAACGTGTCAAACCTAAACTCTTTACCCAACCTGCTCCTCCTTGGTCTCTTCCTTTTCCATGGACAGCGATTCTATCCTGATGGATGTTCAGGCCAAAGATTTTTGTTCTTTCTTGACTTCTCTCTTTCCACCTCACATCCATCCTTCAGAATCTGTCTTCATCTGATCCCTTCTCCTTTACTTCCTCATTTCTTCTCTGGTCAGAACCACCATCATCTCTGAGAGGATGTCCTCCTTCTGCCTCAGTCCTACAGTTTCTTATGTGCATGAAAATTATGTGTATTTTACTGTTTTCAGTGTTATATCTATGCAATAAGTAAAATGGCATTATATATCCATTAAATAAAATTTATTATTCATAATAATCAATTAGTCTATATCCTTGTTCATATTATTTCTTCATATTCTATCAATTGCTCAGAGAGTTGTACCAAAATCTCCTATTCAGATTTGGATTTGTCTCTTACATATTGTAGTTCTGTCGGTTTTCAAAAACCATGCTATTAGTTGCATAGAAATTTTAAATTGCTATGTTTTGGGAGGAGGGAATTTGAACATTTCATTAGTTAGGAATGGACAATTTCTGTTACTTTTTCCTTAATGTTTGTTTTATTTGATACTGACATATTGACACAAGATTTACTATTTTTCATGTTTTTTGTGTGTGATTATATATAATCTGCCTTTTACTGCCAACCTTGCTGTATGTCTTAAATGGATTTTAAAATAAACACATATAACTTTTAAAAAGAGAGAGAGAGAGACTATCACAAGGGAGTAGGCACACATCTCTTTTTAACTAGTATTTAGCCCAGCGTTAAAACCAGCAGTTCTAAAGCATGATGTCATCCCTTCAGGACAAGGTCCCCTATTATTCTGTTCATCTCTCTGCTGATTTCTTAGCATTCTCAGAGATCTGCTGATCCTCTTTTTAGGGGACAAAGAGGCAGAAAAGTTCTCAAAGTATAAGCTGATCAGTCACATCAGAGAATGAGAGGTGCTGACCCCACTGTTTATCAATTCGGGGAAATGGAAGCCAGATACCAGGCATCTAATTCTTCACAAATAAAGATTTAGGAGTGACTAAAAGGAACTTGGTGCATGAATCTGATCTAAGGACCAAAAGGAGAAGGAGAGTTGAAAAAATTCAATCTTTTCTTTCCAAGATACCTATATTTACAAGAGGCAAAACTGACCACAAAGATCAAACCTAGTGAACCCAGCTTTTTATTTCAAGTTCTTATCACTTTTTCATGTGCTCCAATTCAGAGCTCAGGAAACAGAGAGTCTTAGAATTCTGCCCTAAAATGTAACAAGACCTTCGACTTCTCTCTCCAATTAATAAGTTACAATAGATGAAAATGAAACCGAGACGGATCCTCTGTTCTGGGAAGGGGGAATTGCCACTCGGGGTCTAGAAGGTGGCCCTTGCTTCTTCCTCCTGCAGTCCTGACCTTGACTCAGCACCCACAGTCAACCCTCCTGTGCTCCTGTCTCTTCTTCCTGCTTGCTTTGTTCCAGATTCTGACTTGAGTCTTGCTAGAAATATTAATCAGCCCCCTCTAAAGATTAGCTGTCTGGTGGCACCAGAATCATAGAATAGTTGGTGTAGTTGGCCCTATGCTCAGCCACTAAGATCCCTTCAGGGCCAGAACATGTACTGCCCCAGGTGCTGGGAGTGTTAGAGACTGGCAGCTGGCAGCTGTCTCTCTCCAGGAATTGTGCGGGCTAGAGGGAGCCGCCTTGCTAGAGGGAGTTCTCCCCCAAAGACTGGCTGATGGAAAGACAGAAAGGCCCAGCCCCCACCTTAATGCAGAACAGCTCTTCAGACTATCTGAGCTCCAGAATCCCCTGGACCTCTGCCCAATTCTGCTGCTCTTATTTCCTCCCAGGCATTGACAAACGTGATCCCCAATAAACCTCCTGCATGCAAATCTCAGGATCTCAGAGCCTCTTTCCTGGAAAACTGAGCTGTGACCATCAGAAACCAGGTACAAATAGTGCTTGATTATGCTTCACTCAACTTTAAATCCATACATTGTTTCTTGACATCCCCAACTCTTGTATTGGCCAAATTCAGACTCTGGTATTCAGCAGATGCATGCGAGTGACTGCCCATCCGTCTAGTTTTAACAACTGTACTGCAAGGCTTGTGCCACAGTTTTAATCACGTAGTCTTCCTCTTGCACGGTTCTAGCATACACAAAGTTCAGTGACCTCATTTTAATTAACTCCAGTCCCCCAACAACACAGTTCAAATCTCTGTTAATGTGGTATATTAGCTGGAATTGCATAAAAGGCAATTTTCACTGCTAGCTTTTCAGCACACTAACTACAGCATAAATAAAAATACATGCATCATGGTCAGTGACCAGTCCCATCACTTCTTCAGAACTCTGTCGGTGATCAGTCATTGCACATCTGAGCAGTTCAAGTAAGCACTGGGGTGATCCTTGGCTCCTAGGGGTTGGGGAGGTGGTGGGAGCACAGCAAGTAAGCAGGACTCACTTGGCCAGGTGGTTAATGGCAGCTTTCCTCCTTTGGATATCAGAGTCCTGAAGGGGAGCAGGATCTTAGAGGGGACCTGGAAGTGTGTGTGAGCACAGGAAAAGTAGGAACAATACTGAATCCCATGTATTAGATCCTATTGGTGCTGCAACGAATTGCTACACAATTAGTGGCTTCAAAGAACACAGATTTATTATCTTAGTTATGGAGGGCAGAAGCCTGAAATGGGTTGGCAGGGCTGTGTTCCTTCTGGGGGCTCTGGGGAGAATCAGTTCCTTGCATTTTTCAGCTCTAGAGACTGCCTGCATTCCTTGGCTCATGTTCAACACCACTCCAACCTCTGCTTCTGTCATCACATGTCCTTCGCTGACTGCCACCTTCTTGCCTCCCTCTTATAAGGGCTCTTGTAATTAATTACACCGGCCCCACCTGGATAATCCCAGATCATCTCCCATCTCCAGATTTTTAATTTAATCACATCTGCAAGAGCAAAGGAATCATTTTGCCTGGCGTTCCTGACCCTGAATCAGCCTTTCCAAAAAGGGTGCTCAACTGAAAAACCAGGAACTAAGGTGGCGCAGGCAGTAGGATGCCTCTCTCCCACATTGGAGCTTCCAAGGATCGAATCCCAGCAAATACAAAAGAAGAAGGATGAGAAGAAAGGGCAGGAAACGGACAAAGAGTCACCCAGGGAATGGACACAGAAACAGCAAAAATGGGGGAGGGGGTAAAAATGGATAAAAAGTAAATAAATAAATAAATCCTTTAAAAAATGTAAAAAAAAAAAAAAAAGAAAACAAAAAGGGTGCTCAAGACTCTAGTCTCTGGATACAGTCTACATTTTAAAAGTTCCATTTTTCCACTAAGTTTAAGAAGTGCTGTATTCATATTCTCAGACACTCACAGTTCATATGAGCATGTTAAAGGTCCCAAGAAGTCCTGCATTAAGGAAACCTCTTTAACTTGTTTAACCCTGAGTTTTCTAAATTTACTTTTCACATAATATCTATGAACCTCCCATGGAACACTTTGGAAATGCTGCCCTAGAATACACTCCAACTCTGAACAATGCTATGGAAACAGCTCTGCAGGAAGCCCGGAGACCTCTCCAGCTCCTGTTAAGAGCCTAACACAGGAAGCACCCCTGCCTGCGCTATGTTAACTCTCTCGGAGGGAATGGTTCCTTCTCTGGCATCAGCCCTCAGGTGCACTCTGGCAAACTCAGAACCTGCCTAATGATTCACACACAACGTATGTGAAGTGACACATTGTTCAGATGTCTCAGTTCTGTCTGGAGACTCATTTCCCGGAGAGCTTCTCTTTCTCTCTTCTCTTTCTTTCTCTCCTTCCCTCTCTTTAACTCTGACTCTAAAAACTAAAGGAAAAAATGTCCAGGAAATAATATGTCACTAAATAGACTCATGGGCTTTTTCTCCCTCTCTTACCTGTCAAATCAAATTCTTGGGCAGATTCCCACATGAAAACTAAAACATTCCCTTCATTCAGCAAATGGACTGCTGTTGTCAAAAGAGAGAGAAGCACATTCATCGCCCGATTGTTGGTGGCTATCAGGTGCTAACCTGGACCACTTCTGCAGTGAGATGTTTGATTCACCACTGCCATTCTCTGGAATCACTCGAAGTCTGGAGGAACCACAGAATCTCAAAGTCAGAGAAAAACATGGAGATCACTAATTCAATTTTCTTCTGGAATTCTGGAATCTTCTTTCATATCCCTAATTAAGAAGATCTTTACTCAGGTTTCACACCTTTTACAACCATCATGTACCTTTTCAATTACTACTCACCTAAACAAATCTTCTAGTCAAGAAGACCTGGGTAACTTGTTAAGCCTGTGCCTCTTCCCTGTGCCTTCCCACATCTATCCGCATTTTTCAAAATAATAATAGCAAATATTTATCACATACCTACATACGGTGGGTACCTTGCTGGGTCTTTTAGTTATATCATCTCATTTAGTCTTGACCACAGTCCTATGAGGCAGCATTGCTACTTTATAGACAAACTATTTACGGAGTGTTCTGTTGTATTTACTGATACTATTTACTGAAGTTTGCCTACATCAGACACTATGCTAAGCATTTTATATTTTTATCATCAGCTCTATGAGGTAAATATTATGGTTTCTCTTTGGCAGATAAAGAAACTAAGATACTTCTGTATAGTAAGAAATTTACCCACAGTCACAGAGCCAGTAAGTGGCAGAGCTGGGACCCAAACCTGTGAGTACCTTCCACTCATCCTGCCTCCTTCTTTCTCCTTGTTGGCTTTCTAGCCACTCTGGTCCTATGTATATCTCTGAATTCACAAAGCATCTATCCATCATCCCATTCTCATTCCTTATCATATACTATTTGTTCTCCTCACTGGGCATCTCTTATACTACTTTGCATCCCTTAGCATGCTGCTCATTACCCACACTCTACCAACATACTTTGGCTTAGAAGAAGTTTTCTTGTAGTAACTGGGACTGGCTGGTTTTTTTTAAAAGAAGCCTTGATTTCTTGGTTGCTTCAGGAGGCCTCTACACAATAACATTCAGTATAAGAAATTAAACTGAATGGTTTGTCCCTTGATGCTTATTTTCAGCAGCTACTATGGGAAAGGGTGGCTATTAGGCTGAATCCCCTCAAACCTACTGGTGTAGCCAAGGTTAAAAGAGTCTATGAGTCAGAGCTGTATTTCTAACATATAGCAAAGTGTCTGGCACATAGTAGGTGCTCAACAAATACCTGTTGAATAATGGCCAGTTATAAACAATATCATGTCCTACAATTTCAGCATTCAGAAACAATATTCTCATTTCACCTCTTGAGTGATTCTTGGAAATCATTCATCTAGAAGAAGTTTTAAAGTTCTTCAAGTAGTCAGAGTTGATAATAATGATAAATAATGATACTTCCTTCTTTTTACATGTTTTTGGCACACTGAAGAGTTTTTTGTTTTGTTTTGCTTTTTAGGAATTCAAGGTTATCTGTTCAGAGGTAAAGAGAAGGAGTCCTAGTAGAGAATCATTATTAAGTAGCTCCAACCAAGAGTCTTGCACCATTTGGGGGGAACAAAGGAATATACTTGGGAATATGACTCTCTGTCATATGCAGTTGGGACTCACAAAGTGAGTCCTATGAACAAGTTCCTAAAAAAAAGATTTCACATATATCATTATAAATACTTTTTGGTTAAAGCACACCATCTCTTAACCAATCTTCTTGAACTCTTTTAGTACTAAATGTTGATGTTCTACAAACCACAGATCATAACGAGATCTGAACTAAAAAGGCTTTGTAAAGTATCACATTAAAAAAGAAAACATAAAGCTCATTAGGAGTCGTTTCATCCATTAAACCACCTGGGGTTTCTCCAGGGCTAAGGAACTCATGTGTAGGGATTGTCCAAGAGGGAGATGGAAGGGGTGGGTTCCCTGGGAACATGGCCAAGCCATTTCCAGAAAAATAAACATGTAGAGGGGTTCTACATCACCAAGTGCAGGGGATCAAAACACTTATTCTTTCTTCTGAAGAATTTTTTGAAGGTAATTTTTCTAAAAACATACAAATTAAGTAAATAGAAGTATATTAAAATATTAACCCACCCAGAAAATGAGAGATAAGGAATCAGATATCCCTAATAAACACAAAAAGGAAATCAAATGGAGTCCCAAATGGGTAAGCTGAAAAACTGTCCTGAGTTTACATTAATCTTGCCACCAAAGAGAGCTACCTGCATGTAGAGTAATAACATTAAAAAAGGATGCTTAAAACAATATAGTAAGTCACTAGTCTAAATATATGAAGAAAATGGATCCCACCAAGGTTGAATTTACAAAGGTCAAATACCTCATCAGAACAGAACCAAGGTCTCCTAAAACGCTGAACCTTCCACTACTCCAGGGATAGCAAATAGCTCCAGCTCCAGTTGTTCAGTAGTGGTTGCCCGCCTGTTACATGGAGAAAGCCAGACCTGGGCTTAGCAAGAATGAGTGCTGTGATCAGTTAGTGATGCCTGCCAGGGGAATTATGATCAAAGGGTCATACACCTGCTACATATTTGCATCTCTCCAATAAACCCTGTCATATATCTAAGTCTATGTAAAAGCTATCAAAATTGTTAAGTGACTAAAAACATACAAATGTTTCTAGTTTTCTTAATGTTCATGATTCATATAATAGATCAATTTATTCATCCAGTAAATATATATATATATACACACACACACACAAACACACACACACAGAGTATTTTGAACATTTCAGTTTCAAGGCCAAGCCTTAGCATCTGCATATATTTGATACTGGAAGGAAGGAAAGAAAAAAAGGAAGAAAAGAAGGAAGGAAAGAAGATAAGGAAGGGAGGGAGGGAAGGAGGGAAAAAGTATATACTTCATCTTCAGACTTTTAAAGAAATTTTATAGGACATTATCAGCCCAATAATTTTATCTAACACCTTTTAGTGACAATATACACTTTACTAATAACTGTTTATTTTCCCTTCAATGGGACTTTGACACATCTCCTGAAAAGAATAAACATTACAGTTTCAAGTGACTCATTTGTGAGAAGTTTATGCGGTAATAGAAAAAGAAGGGGTGCAAAAGGCACTTTACAGTATAAAATATATTAATTTTTCACATTTGCTCTTGTTTAAAACCAAAGAAAGCACCGGGGTGATGATACGATCATTGCTGGTGCTTACGTTGCCTAAGCCAAAGAGCAATTTTGTAATTCTGGTTAAATATAATGTTCCACTGGAATTTGGAAATATATGTCAAAAACATTGTATTTGTTTTCTAATATTATCTTCTTTACATACTCTATTTAAATCAGCATGTCTCCTAAATACTAGATGCTCAGCATATTAATAACTGATTTTTTTAAAAGTGTGTGGTCAGGTAAGTCTGTTGTATCTTGGGTTAAGCAACCTGAAAAGGCATCTTGCCTCAGGATTTTAGAAGCTTTGGATATATTAATATATACTGTAAGTCTACATTAAATTTATAAGGTTTTCTAAACACTCTTACCATAATAAAATCCTTCTTTTATAAGGAGATTCTTAGCAAAATTAGTGTTTTATGGAATCCACTTTGGGAAAACTGATTTGAATACTGCCACGCCTCAAGATGCTATTTTGGAAAATTACCCTATCCCCTCTTCTAACTGTGCAATTCCTCTGGTCCTGCACAGCCAGCCTCTGCCACAGGACCCCCAGGTGACGTCCACAAGGATCCAGCCCACTAGGCCCAGCCTCTGGGAAGCTCCTCACAGGCGGCTGCTGTGCAGTGACCTTGGCAGGCCCTGGCTCTGGCCTCTCCTCACACCGACAGCAGCGATTGTTCGTAGCTCTACCACAGAAGCCTGAAAAGAATTCCAGCTACGGCCTGGAGCCACACTTGTCTGGACCGCTATGTCAGGCCATGCTGCGAGGATTCATAAACTGGTGACATGGAGAGAGAAAGGGTCTCCTCCACAGGCAGAAAAAGGGACTCGTGTTTGAGAGAAACTAATTTTATCAAAAGTCATGAGTCTTTAAGTCTTTCTCTATAAAGTTATTTTTGAGGTTAAAGTTGTGATGTTACCAGGTAACAAGTTTTCTTCTCTATTTTTAAAACACAAAAAAAGAAAAGCATGGGAAGCGGCTGTGGCTCAATCAGTAGGGCTCCCGTTTACCATATGGGAGGCCCCGGGTTCGGTTCCCGGGGCCTCCTGGTGAAGGCAAGCCTGCCCGCGCGGCGTGGTTGGCTGACCCAGCGAGCACAAGCAGCAAGGGGAGGATAAATGAATAAATAAATAAAATCTTAAAAAAAAAAAAAAAAGAAAGAAAAAAAGAAAAGCATGTACTGAAGACATCTATTTTATGTTTAAAATAACAGAATAACATAAAAAATCAGGCAGACCTGAATTTTGCACGACTATTGCTAAATTACGTAAGTTTTTGTAACCTTGGTTCCTCAACTGTAAAATGGGGATAAAAATAGCCATCTTGCAGGATTCTTTTGGTGATAGAATGGAATAATATCTGCTAACTTAATAACACCATGTTCAATGCATGGTTAATGCCCAGTATAGTATTAGCTGCTGTTGTTATTTTGTTGATAAAATGAGACCTCTTAAAAAGGGTGATACTGAAGGACCTTCTTCTATATGTTGTCCCCGTGGTAAATAAGCACTATGGATGGGTTCTGTTATTTAAAGAAAGCAAATGACAGTGCCTTTCTACAATAATAGTTTTCTTGTAGGGAAGGCATGCTTACCTCCCCCTGAAGAAGGCAAATTATAGAAAGTCTTTTATTTCAATAATATTTCTACTCTTTAGGGAAAAAAAGGAAAAAGAACCCCACTAAAAAGCTGCCTATGGCTGACAACTCCAATTCTCTCCAATTTAATTTTTTTTTAATGTTTATTGGGCATCAACAATGTGCCCAATCATACCAACCCAAACCCCTGAGCCAACTCATACCAGTGCCAATACCTTTGATTATTAGAATGCTTTTCCAAATGGATCAGGAGTATGGCAAGATGGGCTAGCTGTTCATCTAACTATTCCCTCTTCTTCCTGAGCACATGCTGGACTAAATTTCCTGGCATCTTTTGCTCTTAGCTGTGTCTGACTAAACTCCAGCTGATGAGATATGGCTGGAAATGATGTATGACCCTTCCAAGCCTATCCTGTAAAAGTTCCTATTTATGTTCCTCCATGCTCTTGCCCTTTGCCCAAACTTTATGCAGATAAGTCCTGTAACCTTGGAAGCCTCATTGAAGATGGCAGAGCCACAAGATGGAAAGTCTATGTCCCTGATCATGGCTTGGAAGAGAGCTAACCACAGCTCAAGAACCCCTGCTCTAAGCTTTACATGAGTGAGAAAGGTTTCTATCATGTTTGAGTAGTTCTGGTTTTGTGGATGTGTTTGTTACAGCAGATTGCATCTGGAGCATATGAAATCCTGAGATTTTTGCAGAACATTATGAAATATTGATATATTAATCATAAAATAGTGAATTAATCATTGTGTGCCAAATCAGACACTATTTCATAAAATTATTAAATAATCCAAAATTAAGTGAAATATCATTGTAGACTGGTTATATTCTAAGCAAGCCATCACAGGTACAAAAATTTAAGAAAAATATTGTTGGGAAATAGATGTGGCTAAAGCAGTTGGGTACCTGCCTATCACATGGGAGGTCTTAGGTTTGGGTCTGGTGCCTCCTAAAGAGGAAAATGAGCAAGACAGTGAGCTGACGTGATAGGCTGGTGTGGCGAGATGACGCAGCAAGATGATGCAACAGAGAGACACAACAAGGAAACACAAGGAGAAGCACAACAAGCAGGGAACGGAGGTGGCTCAAGCGATTGGGGCCCTCCCTCCCACATGGGAGGTCCGGAATTCAGTTCCCAGTGACTCTTAAAAAAAAAAAAGACGAGCAGATTCAGAGAGCACACAACAAATAGACACAGAGAAGACAGCGAGTGCCAACGAAGAGGGGGAGAAATAAAGTAAATAAAATAAATCTTAAAAAAAAAAAAAATATTGCAGAAAACCTTAAAATACAGAAAATTCATTTCACTTATTTAACTCTTCTGTAACATGAGAAACGACTGCCTTACTTGATTTTAGTGTTAGGTACATTTTAATCCAGCCTATTAAAACCGTGCTTCACAGGAATATAGTTTGTGCCAGAACTTAGTACTGATAGATGTTTCTGAGAATTAAACCTATAGCCCTGTGTTAGTCAGGGTTCTCTAGGGAAACAGAATCAATAGGAGATATCTGTAAATAGCATGAGATTTTCATAAGATTCTCTCACATGACCGTGGGGATACACAAGTCCAGATTCCACAGGAAGGTTGCAAACCAGGGGCTCTGATGAAAGTCTGATGAAGGTCCTTTATGAGTTCCTGAGAGATGTTGGCTGTCCAAAGACAAACTGGGAAATTCTCCCTGAATGCTGAAATCACTTCCCTTTTAAGGCATTCATCTGATTGGATAAAACGTCACTCATTGCTGTCAGCAATCTCCCTGGTTGATCATAGATGTAACCAGCCATCTATGCAGTAAACACACTGATGACTAAAGCCCATAAATATCCTTGTATTACAATTAGCCCAGGGCATGTTTGACCAAACAACTGGGCATAATTACCTGGCCAAGTTGACACATTAGTCTAACCATCACACTCCATCCCTTGTCAACTTGGCAACCAAACACGTTACCTTAAACCATACTTAGTGTCTAAGTAAAAACAATAACAGACATGCATATATACATTTCCATCTAGGAATATTCAACTGTCCTGCGTACAACTGGAAACACATTAATTCCCTACAGAATAGAGTGCAAGTCCTTGGGTAATATTCACTCTTAAACTTGATATCCTTAAATATTATGACATGAAACTAATACAACTTGTCATATGCTAAAGGAAAGGGTTAGGGAAGAAAGCAAAGAAATTCGTTTTATGTACATATATAATCATATAACAAAACAAGGAAGAAGGGTTCATGACTATTACAGTCCTCATTTCTGTAACTGGTCATGTGGTCAAAGTTCATATTTATCACTACCTTCTTCCACTACCCATTCCATGTTCCCATTACCCTCAGCAAGCACCTCAGCTGGCCGTGGTTATTTGCCAGGTTGAGTGACCCAAACTTTCATTCCTGAAGATTCTGGGCCATTGTTAGTCCTGCTTGGATTGAGTTGCTGCAATTTTCCATTGACTTTAATCACAGGGAATGACAGTACTAAAAGATGCCCTAGAGGATCTCCTGTATTCCAGGCAGCTCTTCTTTACCCTCATTATGTAGATGCAGCCTTATTTCCCCTTGATAGTCAGGATCAATCACCCCAGCCAGTACAGTAATTCCCTTCTTTGCCTGTTGATTCAGAGGTAAGAGGAGCCCAAAGTGGCCATGTGGCAGTCTTAACATCAGTTCAATGGAATCACTGTTGTGTTCCCTGGTGGCAGCATACCTCCTTTTGGAACTAAGACCTGTAAACCAGCAGAGTTTAAGGCTGAAGGGACAGGAAGCAAAATTTTTCCTAGTGCATCATTAGGGGTAATATTGAGTGATGCCATTCCCATTTCCACCCCTTGATTCCTGGACCCATAAATCCTGGCTATGGGAGAAACAGCACCATAGAGTGGACACTGATTTAGAGCATACACAGCCTCCTGGAGACCATTGTCCCAGCCCTGCAAGGTATTGCCACCCAGTTGGTATCATAATTGAGTCTTCAAAAGCCCATTCCACTGTTCTATCAATCCAGCTGCTTCAGGATGATGGGGAACATGGTAAGACCAGCGAATTCCATGGGCATGTGCCCATTCCCACACATCATTTGCTGTGAAATGGGTTCCTTTGATCAGAAGCAATGCTGTGTGGAATGCCATGGCAGTGGATAAAACATTCGGTAAATCCACAGATAATAGTTTTGGAAGAAGCATTGTGTGCAGGGAACGCAAACCCATATCCAGAGTATGTGTCTATTCCAGTTCAAACAAATTGCTGCCCCTTCCATAATGGAAGTGGTCCAATGTAGTCAACCTGCCACCAGGTAGCAGGTTGATCACCTCGGTAAATGGTGCCATATCAGGGGCTGAGTGTGGGTCTCTGCTGCTGGCAGATTGTGCTTTCAGCAGTGGCTGTAGCCAAGTCAGCCTTGGTGAGGGGAAGTCCATGTTGCTGAGCCCATGCATAACCTCCATCCCTACCTCCATGGCCACTTTTTTCATGAGACATTGGGCAATGACAGGAGTAGCTGGGGAAAGAGGCTGAGCGTTAGCCCAGAGCAGGTCATCTTATCCACTCAATTATTAAAATCTTCCTCTGCTGAAGTCACCCTTGGTGAGCATTCACATGGGATACAGATATTTTTATGTTTTGTTTTGTTTTGTTTTGTTTTGTTTTTGCCCACTCAGAAAGGTCTATCCACATAGCTCTTCCCCAGACCTCTTTATCACCAATTTTCCAATCATGTTCCTTCCACCATAATCCCATACCCTTAGTGTCCATTCCCACACATATTTCCCTGATTTCTGTCTATATAAGTTGGAAAACTCATGAGTTCTTTTAGAGTATAGCGTACTTCCTCATGGGTCACACATTGTATTTCACCTTTGGGGGCTTAAAATTGTGATTTTAATCTGGTAATAGGTTTCAAAGAGAAGAGGGGTGGTGGGGGAGAGTAAAGAGAAGGATTATAAATGCCTAGCAAGATACTGACCCCAGGGCATTTCTTTGTATTTTCATCTGGTAAAACCAGATTAATCTCTTCAGGCAGGGGTTGGAAGGCAGATTCCTCAAGGCAGGGTGGAGGCTGAGCAGTGCATGCTGGAGTTTGGCTGGTACATGACTCAGGGCTGGGAGGAGGTCCAGACTCCCTGGGGCAGGCTGGAGACTGGGTGATACAAGGTTGACATAGTGTGACAGGGCAGGCCATCGCAGGTTTATCTGGTAAAGTCTCAGCAGAATTTAGGGTTCCAATGTCCCCACCGATATCATTATCATCCCATATGTCTCCAGTCACAATCCTCAGTGTTACACTCCTTTCTAATCAATGTCTTCTCTTTAAGAGCAGACACCCTGCGAGGTTGAGATTTTAGTTTCCATTGCGACTCTGCTACTCGTACAATGAGAGTCTGAGTCTGGTTTTCAGAGTTCTCAGGCCTGTGGCCACATGAAATAAGATTTTCTTTTCGAGTACACATAGAAACTTTCACATCATTCATTCGGGCACTTAAGTTTCAAATTTGAAGCCTTTAGTTCATTCCTTTCTTTTGTAACTGTATCCAGAGTATCTAGGAGGTGCCAGCCAACATCATTGTACCTTTTGACTCCACAAAACTCTGTTACGGTGTTGAAAACACTCTCACTCATATCCTTGCCTCTTGCAAGCGTGGATGTAGGGGAATCCAATGATGATATTTTGTGTATCTCCATTGCCAACTCATGCCGTGGATTGTTAGTGACCCCTTCATTATTGGAAAGGGAGTCATTAGTACTTCTGAGTCTAATTAAAGTAGAGAGCCAATTACAAAACTCCCAGAACCACTTCAGTAACCATGTTTAAGATTCTATTCCTCAAGAAATACTCCTGGTATCAAGCTGTATTAGTCGGGGTTCTTTAGGGAAACAATCAACAGGAGATACCTGTAAATAGTATGAGATTTTAAAGGGCTCTGATGAAAGTCCGATGAGGGTCCTTGATGAGTTCCTAGGAGAAGTTGGCTGTCCAAAGACAAGCTGGGAAATTCTCCCTAAATGCTGAAATCACTTCCCCTTTTAAGGTATTCAACTGATTGGATACACCGTCACTCATTGTTGACAGCAATCTCCCTGGTTGATCGTTTATGTAATCAGCCATCTATGCAGTAGACTAAAGTCCATAAATGTCCTTATATTTCAATTAGCCCAGTGCTTGCTTGACCAAACAACTGGGCACAATTACCTGATCGAGTTTGACACATTAGCCTAACCATCACAAGCCATCATGCCTTCTTAGTAAATAATAGATTGGGATCAATTTCCTAACTTCAGAACTCATGTTTATATTCTATTATGATATGTCTATAGAGAGTTACCATGGTTTAAATCCATTGGGAAACACATAAATTTAAGTAAATGTTAAAACATGCGGAGGTATGCATTTGCTCTGTGTCCTCATAGGAAATGCATCAGGGGATCACTCAGAAATTTAAGTCTCAAACCAAACCTGTGAAATTCAAGCCTCAACCCCAACCTCAGACCAATTAAGTAAATGATTTATATAGTTGTCTAAAGTATAAGGGACATAACCCAGTTTAAGGCTATCCAGTTCAAGATCTCATGCCAAATGAGACTACTTTCTGGTTATCAAAAAAGCTATTGTGCTGTACCACACTAATGCAAGGCATTAACAGGCGGTATACGGGAACGCTGTATTTTCTGCATGATTTTTCTGTAAACCTACAACTTTTCTACTAAAAAAAAGCTAATATGTTAATTCAGTAAAGACTTTATAATTGAATGGCTTATCAATTGCATTTCTGGGAAGCTGCCTTCAGTGATCACAAATGTTAGCCTGGATCATAAGTCACCTACTAGAAAAAAACATGTCTCAAATCACCTAAATTCTCTATCTCCACTGCTCCTATCTTTGTCTAGGCCACCATATCTCTCACCTGATCTACTCAAATAGCCTACTATTGACCTATGCTCTTTGCTTCTATTCTTGAACTTTCTCCAAACTGTTCCCCACAGGGCCCCCAAAGTGATCTCTTTAAAATACATGTCAGATCATACCACTCTCCTGCTTAATATTCATTAATGTCTTTTCAATGGTCCTCATAGCTTATGGATAGATAGAGAGATGTATAGATAGATGAATGGATGGATGGTTAGATGGATGGATGGATGGATGAAATGTATATGAATTGGATAATTTCAGTATTCTTTGTTTCAACACCTGGGAACACCCATGAGAATCTGTATTATCACATTTGGCAATGAGTGTTCCTGCCCTCTCCCATTGAGGGTGAATAAAGGCCATCTTTCTATAGACCTATCTCAAATTCTCCTCTCTATACTGCATCTCTCTGGGAATGGAAATAATTTTTCCATTATTTCTAATGGCTCTGGGACCATTCGTACGGCTCTAGTCAGAGGGTGAGTTTTACTCTTAGAGGAAAATTACTAAAGTAAAAATTGATTTACCCCAAGAGGATGTATCTTAATATTAAATTATATATCATATTTGGGGACACAATGCTATTCTGGCTTTGAACTTTAAGCCATTCAGTTATGAAGAAGCCCTTTCAGGGTGAAAAAGTCCTCCTGAACATCAAATAAAAGCACAGGCCACTTCTTCAGATTTCCATATTAGGGTGATAGCTCTTAGGGGAGTCAGCGAACAGCAAATTAAACCTACAGCTATGTGGAAGTCCAACACACACTTTGCTTTGGTTTATGGCACTGGATCAATCTAACAGAAGAGCTTATTTTCCAGTTCTGATGAAATGGAAAAAAAGTAGTGCCCACACATTGTTTTCCCAACAGTTCCTCTGTGCATATAGTGGAATATGCAGGACTGGATCTGGGCAGTGGCTCTGAAAATGTCAGGACAGCCTCTCCACAATCACTGCTTCTGAGAATGCCAACATGTGTGACCACACTTCTTCCCTCTTGGTGCCATGATAAAGAAATGCTACTCCAATCCAGAGGGACTGCTGAATTCCATTGTGCAGCTCAACACAAGAAAAATCAATGAGCCCCTGCAGGACACCTGCCAAGGAGCTACACACTGGCAATGTGACACCAGCCAACATGGGGAAGGTTACAAGAATCAGTCCTGCAACACACGTGGTAGTGGTGGTGGCTGCTGGTAAGGAAGTTGCTGGGGTCTGCTGAGGATATCCCACCGCACTCTCTTTCGGGAGGTCCACAGGAGAAATTTCTCCGAGGCCTCAGTACCAAGAAAACCTTTGCTTCTACTGAGGAGTAGGCGTTGTCCTTTTGTTTTTGTTTGTTTTGCTTTATTTTTTTTCAATACCATGAATACGTTAACAGACCTTTTCCCTCTTTACTTCTAGAAAGCCCAAAGACAGGTTTGCAACCCTCTGCAATAATGGCCCTGGATTTTATGACACATTCATACTATCCCTGACTGTATCTCTGACTTCATCTTGTTCTCTTACTCTTGTTTTCCATCAGCTCTGATTTTTTAACTACTTTCTATTCTCTTGTAGTGTAAATATTTCTATAAGCTGCCTCAAATATTTTGGGAAGTGCCATAGGCTATTAATGCATAGATATATATAAGGAATTTTACACTAAACTCTTTATAACCTTAAATCCTGTAGAAAGAGTCTCAGAACTGCATTTGAATCCTGATTCTATCCAGCTGTGTGACCTTGGGCAAATTACTTAATATTTCCAAGCTTCCATTTCCTCTTCTTTAAATTGAGAATAATAACATATACATTGTAGTGGCTGTGAGAATTAAATATAATTTATGCAAAGTGTTGACACACTAAATAAATAGTAGTCTTTATTATTATTAAAAGCTATGTAAATTGTTATCAAAGAATTCTTAAAAACAATGTCTGGCTGATCATGTTGACTGACATATGAGTACTGTCAATAATATTCCCTTAAATTTCTGGAATTTAGCATTGCCTCTAACACTGTTGGCACTAGATCATAATAATGATAATGATAACAATAGTTATCATTTATTGATGACTTATAATGTACCAGACACATTTCTCAGCACTTTACATCTCCACAATCACCCTTTGAGGTAGATACTCCTATTTTGCCTATTTACAAATGAGGCCTAGATAGTTTGTGACTTGCTCGAGGTTACGCAGTTCTACAAAGAGGTAGAGTTGTTGAACTGAGCTGAAATTAAATTTTTTTTTTTTTAAGATTTTATTTATTTATTCATTTATCCCCCCCCCCCCTTGCTGCTTGCGCCCGCTGGGTCAGCTAACCACGCCGTGCGGGCGGGCCTGCCTTCACCAGGAGGCCCCGGGAACCGAACCCGGGGCCTCCCATATGGTAAACGGGAGCCCTACTGATTGAGCCACAGCCGCTTCCCTGAAATTAAATTTAAATCAAAATATATTCATAAGGTAAAATACTAAAACACACCGTATTTGTTCAATAAGTATTTATTGAATGCCTGCTACATGCTAAACACTGGGGACACCATGGCGAACAAGGAAAATAAGCAGGAAATCAATATATAAATAAATAAATTTCAGACGTAGGGGTAAACCTAGCATCGCTCAGGAAACCCATTGCAAGCCACTTGCCTAGGGCGACCACTTTAGGCTTCAGATGACCTAGGAATCTGAGAAACCAAAGAATCTTTATTTGTAAAATTCTAAATAACTGTGCAGAAATATTAGGGGTGATAGATGTAACTCCGATTTTTTTTCTTTGCTAAAGTCTTCCCCACAGAGCTGAGAATCACTTGCAAAGTATGAGAAAGAGCTTGAGTATGGCATCCCTGCCTGGCCTGGAAGCAGGGACAGCTTTGGGCCTCCAGAATCCCTTATCTCTTGGCTGCTGTTGGGCTCCTCCTCTGGATGGGGGCAAGGGTAAAGAGTTCTACAGGCCATGGAAGAGTTATATTGACTGTGTTGAGGTCAGGAGACCTGGGTCACAGCCCGATTCTGCCCCCAAGTAACACTGTGACCTTGGGCAAGTCACCTCAGCCCTCTGGCCCCACCCCAATGGTTTATCTCTAAGGATCTTTCCAACCCTAAATTCTATGGTTTAGAGTCTGTGCTACCTGAGGGGAAGGGGGGAGGCAGGAATAAAGACACCCCTCTCTCATTTTCCCTGGCCCTTCTAGATTATTCCCAGATACCACTCCCACAAAGAAACCCTGAAGTTTGGGGCATGGGAAGCCTCTAGACTGTGCGTCTAGTAAAAATCCCTCTTGAATTTACTCTATTATAATGGCTTTCTTTGTCAGGAAATCTTATGACCACATGCGAGCTGATAGTAACTGAAAGAAGAACTTGCTCATCTCTGCAACTCCATCTCATTTTAAAACATTTATCCAAGACAAGAGTACATTTCTGTCCACCTCCCATTCCACTCATGGCATTTCTTCCCAGATTACAGGCACTCTTGGGATATAGTCTGGGAAGAAATCCACAATTACTCAGCATGTAAAGGGATAATTTATTCTGCTAGGTGATATCTTTCATTGCCACCACCTGACACTCTTACTACCACCCCAGAAGCGAAAGCCCCATTAGGATTTCAAAGGATTTAAAGAAACCAACAATGAAACAGGAATGGAGATGGAGAATGTTCCAGTAATCCCAAAGCAGGGAGTAAGTTTTATTGATGGTGTATATTTATTTACTTAAATACTTATGCCACCATGTTAAATTTCTTTTTACCAGGGATCATTTTCTAAGAGCACAAATTATTCCCTTGTAGGAAGTTAGTATTTGCATAATCTGCAGCGGGGCTGTAAAAGAGAACTGAGTGTTCATTTGTCCAAAGAGCCTCCCTAAGAGTGATATGATTAAATGACAGCTACATGGAGTATCTAGTACAAAGAGGTGGCAACATGGGGTGGGGGGACAATTGTCCTGGAATATCTTAGCAATTTTACCTTTTACCCTAATAGTTAATACCCAGTCATACTCAAGAACACTAAGAAATCATCATATGGGAGTATTTTATTCAACAAACATTTAGCATTTCCATGTAAAAGGTGCCATGGATACAAAATTAATATGACTTATGTCTAGTGTGGGAGGCAAGATACGTGAGTCAACCAAACAATTCAAAATTGTGTGATATCATTAAAGTAGAGCTACAAAAGTGCCCAAATCTCTATACCAAAAGACCTAAACCATGAAATAACTTCCATGTTATTGAGACATGGTTTCAAAATCTTATTTCACGCAACAAGAGACACAAAGAGGAAAAACATAATGAGAGACCCAACAAAGCTGGGAGTGGAGGAGGCTCAAGTGATTAGGCACCTCCCTCCCACATCAGAGGTCCCGGTGTCTCCTAAAGAAACAAGGAAGACAAACAGACAAAGCAAGTGCAAACAACAAAGGGGTGGGAAGAAATAAATAAAATAAATCTTTTAAAAAAATCTTATTTCAGTCATCCAACAAAGACTTACTGAGCACCTATCAGGGGCACTGTGATGGACCAGGTCTAATGGGCCATTTATCTTTGGCCTCACATTCATGAAGGGTTACCATGTGGATTCTTTATATTATCTCCAAATTATGTCATATGTACAGTCACAGAGATACACTTACAAGATTGAACTTCAAAGCATATTACAACTTTTATAATCCTATTTTGGTAATCAAAAAAATATACAAGTATCCCCCACTCCCACCCCCACCCCATGGAAGTGATCCAGGTCTCTCTCAATCTCTGTGGGTCCTGCTAGGCATTCAGAGAGCAGCAAACAAGCCAGTTGTTGCACCTGCCCTCACAGAACTCAGAGTTTAATGGGGAGACAGATAGCAAACAAGGGCACATACCAAACTGATAACTGCATTTACTGCAGGGAAGGAGAGTAGGATGAGGTAAGACTGAGCTGTCAAGCAAAGCTTTCACTTTACCTGCAGTGTTTAGATATTGATGGTATGGACATATCCATGAATTACCTGTGTAGTCATGTTAAATTTTTACAGTAAGTCCATTATTAAAAGAACAACCAAGAAGGAACAAAAGAACCATGGAAGAGGTTGGACACCAATGCAGGAGGCAGTAAGAATGAGTGAAACACCAAGTTGATTGAGCACATAGGGCTGGCGCAGGGCTAAAATAACTGCACACAACTTTGTGTGACTATTGTCCACATGCCCCAGGGGAAGTACTGCTAGGCATGGATGCAAGGCTTCCCATCCCTGGCTTTTCTGCTGGGCTCAAAAATCAAAGCTGCCATCGCCTTCTGACCCCACAAATGGAATGACTTACGTTCATGTACTGAGTAACATGGATGATCAACATGTTACTCTTACCTTCGTTTGAAACTTGCCTTCTCAGAGAGAGCAATAAATCTAGCAGCAGATGCCAAATGCCCCTCAGCTGAATCACAGCTATTTTGTCTAGACTGAAATGTCTCATCTCCATTTGGTCGAACAAATTGTGTCTTGCCCATTACTGTTAACCTTATATTCCACATGGACTCCATGCAGTTCTATGGACAACAGGGAGCCCCCCACTACATTGTTTTCTCTCTGAGGAAAGCCTGACCTTATATAAATGAGCCCAACACATTCTAAGGAAATTAATGGATATAATAGAAACAACATGGAAGCCGTATCAATGTATATATATACCACTCACAAGAGACTGGGCAGTTGTGACAGGCAAATTTAAAGATACAAGTGCTTCCTTATACTGTCATTCTTTTCAAGTTCCAGCTAAACACTGAGATACATTCTGACAGCAAGGCTTTTAAAAGAACAGAGGCATAACCAATGACTGATCATTCAATAACATTTCTAATCAGAGCAATTATGTGTGAATGTACACATATGTGTGTGTGTACTATTTTTGTTTCAGTGTATCCTCTTCAGAATATGCACAAGTAAAGCAAGCACAGAGAAACGAAATTGAATGCAACCAAATGCAACCGAAGGCTGTAAAAGGTGGAGAGGTAGCAGAGGGCAGGTTTTCTGCAGAGAGCATCATGTCTGAGCTCTGTTCTGAGAGGCCAGTGGGAGCTTGCATGGTGGATAGAGTTGCCAGATAAAATACAGGACTCCTAGTTAAATGTGAATTTCAAATAAACACTGAATACTTTTTTAGTATAAGTATGTCCCAAATATTGCTTGGGCGTTCTGTATTTTTATTTGCTAAATCTAGCAACCTTATTAGTGGAAGAGGGCCAAGAAAGCAAGCCAACCATGTTTCTTTCAACTTTTGCAATGATTATTGTCAACATCAGCATCAATTAAAATTTCTATCAAATGGAGAACGAGGTTGATGCTATAGGAAAGCCCTAAGAATTACTGCTGCTACCAAAAGCACTCAGAACATGCCTGCTTTTTCCACCATGGACTCCTTGAGATCAGGGACTATACCTTATTCCTTTTTCTTCAAGAACTAGCCCGGTGATGGGCACATGATAGAACTTAAAAATACTTTTTTTAATAAATGAGTATATGACATGGAATGACAGTAGAGGGAGGAAATTGAGGAAGGAGGGGTTAAAATGACAAAACTGTGCATGGCAGAAAATACAGGGAACTTCAAGGTGCTTGACAACAGCCAGATCTGAAGCCCCCTCCGGTTCCTATGAGCACAACCTCTTAAGAATAGCAACGCACTGAACAATCTCTTAGCTTGGTTAGTGTAGTAAACTGCCTCAAACAAGTGCAAGACTTGCCAGGCACCCTGGGGGAGGAGAGCACAAAATTGGGAGATCAAAACTTATATAGTTATCTATAAAAGAAAGCCATTATTAAGGGAAATAAGCACTGTAAAGCCCAAAAGAGGAGCAAGCATTTCCAACTGGGATGGTTCAAGAAGTTTTAGATAGCAGAAGTTATTTAAAGTATGTAAGAGGATGATTTGGTCCTCAGAGGTGTTTTACATCTTACAGTTTCTAGTCAGAGAGAGAGTGAGAGAGAGAGAGAAATACAGATATACACACATATATATGAAAAAAATGAAACTTACAGAAAAGTTGCAAGGATAATACACTGAACTCCCACATACCCTGTTATTCATATTAATTGGATTAGAACTGAGACTTAGGGAGAATTCACATTTCCTTTTGAAATTTGAAATACCCTAGAGTGGAAATGTTTAAGTAAAACAAGGGTTATAACTATTCTTTTCAAATTTCTCTTCCTTTAAAAATAGTTTTGCCTTAATTAATAAGAAATACGTGCTGACTACAGAAAACTTAGAAAATCTAGATAAATAAAAAATAAAAATCACCCATTATTTATCTAGTCAGAGAAAATGACAATATTTTAGCATATATATAGTTTTTCTGTACATATATGTATATGTCTATATTTAACAAAATGATATCAGATGCTACTTACTACTATGCTACCTTATCTTTAAGCTACAAAGTATACCAATCCAAGTAATGAAATATATTACCACAACATTTTTTTTTTTTTTTTTTTTTTTTTTTGAGGTACCAGGCCCGGAGATTGAACCCAGGAACCTCATAAGTGGGAAGACAGTGCTCAACCACTGAGGCACATCAGCTCCCCTGAGTTGAGTTTTTCATTTGCTTGCTTGTTGTTTGGTTTTTTGTTTGTTTGTTTGTTTGTTTATTTGTTTTTAGGAGACACAGGGAACCAAACCCAGGACCTCCCATGTGGGAGGCAGGCGTTCAACTGCTTGAGCCACATCCACTCCCCACAACATTATTTTTAATGCTTGCACAGCAGTTTTCTATTGATGACTTACTTAACCAAACCCCTATTGATGAACATTTAAATTGTTCACAGTTTTCTGCTGTGATAAACTTATTGACAACTAAGTCTTTAAGTACATCCATAATTATTTATTGGTGATAAATTTCTAGAGGGAGAATTTCTGAGTCAGAAATCGTGTACATTTTTAAAAGCTTTTTTTTTTTTTTCCTTATTTATTTATTTATTTATTTATTTATTTTTTTAAATATATATGCATATATGTGTATTTGCTTACAAAAATGTTATTTTTTATATATATATACATATATTTTAAGAGGTGCTTAGATTACCTAAAATATTATACGGAACCCACTCGGATTCCCATGTTGCCCACCTCCCACACCTCCCACCACATCCAACACAAACATCTCCCATAGTGTGGCCCACCAACCTCAATGAACTGACACCTCCTGGAGCCTTGCCACCAACCATAGACCACAGTTCACACTGTAGACCACACTCTCTCCCACTCAGTTCTGAGTGGTGTGTGCTGATTTAAAATGGCCTATATCCATTGCCACAACAGTACTCAGGACAACCTCCAACTCCCAAAGAAGCCCCTGTATTTCAACTGCTCATCCCCTCCCTACCCAAAAAACTGTTCTTTTAAAAGCTTTTTGATGCATATGGCCATTTTGCTCTCTACAAAAGTTGTGTCAATTTATAATCCTATTAAAGTATATGAAAGGGCCCATTTTCCTAATTATCTTCCAGATTTGGTCACCCCAAGAAATATGTCTGTAAATTTAAATTTACATAGACAGAGTATATAGTGTAATATATGCAATAAATTTTGTTTTCAGAGGCAACCAGTCCAAAAAGCCAGAATTTTAAGAAACCTCACTTGTACACAATCAACTCTGATGCAGCCAACTGATTTAGACAAGTACTTCTTATGCCAAATTTCCAATCAAAGTCTGCCATATTTGTGGCACTATGGTTACTTACCATTCTAAAAAGGCTTTATTGAAAGTTAATGTATTTCTTTTTTTTTTTTTGTAAGTGATAAAATGAGCTAGCCGTGTTTAATGATATCTCATTTTACTTTCCTGGAGAAAGGAATCCATTTGCCTGGACCATAACCAGCGGAAGGTTATTTGGTCAAAGTGACAGCCATCGATGTTGGGTAGCCATAATTACCACAGTAACATTGTCTCAAATGTGAATTAGCTTGGCTGAAACATGACAGCCTACTCATAAATGCCTTCAGTGGAAAACAACAACAACAACACAGGAACAAACAAAAATCTTTACAGAGTGTAGAACCACCAAGCAAGAAGGAAAAATAGCCAAGCACAAGTTTGAAAATACTGTCTAAGCTGTATCAAAAAGAAAATGTATGATACTACAAGAGGGAAGCAAATGAAACAGAAAATTATTCCTAAATATACAGCCCCTGGAGGACTTCTAAGAAAGATATCAGAGGTATGGGAGATGCTAGGTGGGGATGGGAAGCACTGGTTCGCTTTTAACCAAAGGAAAGGATTGCTGGAGAGTATCAACATTTTCTGATGGCATCAGAAAACAAAACTGGCTTAGTCTTCTATTTGATAAGTGCCATGATAAATTGACCAAACTGTGTCTTGTTCATCTTTTCTGACCCAGAAAAAATAAATAAATTGAAAACATCCAAATATAGAAGCTTAATTTAACAAGATTGGAAAAACTTAAACCATGTTATTGACCTTGCAATCAAATAATCATAGTTGTTTGGTCAATGCCTATGATTAAGATCAATGAAAGAAGATGTTTGGCTATAGGGCCAGATGCAAAAAAAATACTCTCATGACAGATCACTCTCTCTTAGGTAATAGAGTTGGGTGAGTGATGAGTGTATAGAGTCACAGCGTCCAGCTTTTTCGGAAATACTCTGCATGAGTCTTGATATGATGATCTATCGTACTGGGATGGATCATTAAGGCATCTAAGGTAAAGCAATGATAATACTTTGCTCATTTAAAAAAAAAAAAAAGATAACATTTCCAAAGTTGGCGTAGTCACTCAAAGTAGAATAAAGCCTTAGAGGCAAAGGAAAGGGGCTGCAACCTTGAGAACCATAAAATGACAAATTAGAAAACTCCTCCCACTGAAGATTCCAGGTGTATAAAAGGCACACGAAGGAATATGTATATCATGGTTAACCTTCGGTCCCATTGATGTTTTACCTCGAGAAAATTAATGAACATCAAGCCTAAAATGATTAAAAAATGTCTGTGGCCTGCATGCCTCATGGGTCTGTTCATCACTGGCATCCTCTCTCTGGACTGTGACTTGTTGAATGTTCACCTGAGTAGAGTCACCTGGCAAAATCTGAGACTTCTGAGCAGTATGAGCAATTCATTTCCTTTAGAATGTCTAAGAGAAAAGGAAGCCTTTGAGTTGCCCCAAGAGATTCTGTCATACACTCAGCCTGTGAAAAGGGACATCAAGGAGGTCATCTATGAAATGTCCACACAAGCCTTCAACATCTTCTATCAATACACCTTCAATTCTGCTTGGGAAGAGAAACACCTGAAACAAATACAGATCGGACTTGATCAACAAATACAGTACCTGGAACAATGTTTGGAGGAAGAGGAGAAAGAAGGTGAAGACATGAAGCAAATGGAAGAGGATGAGATGAATTACTCAGGAGCAAGGGTCCCCCAACTGAGCAACCTAGAACTAAGAAGATATTTCAGCAGGATAAACAATTTTCTGAAAGATAAGAAATACAGTCACTGTGCCTGGGAGATTGTCCGGGTAGAAATCAGAAGATGTTTCTACTACTTTCAGAAATTCACAGCACTACTCCAGAGGAAATAAGGTATATTTTAGAATTTAAATTTTGTTCCCCTCCAAAATTTCCTCCTCTTCCTTCTCCTCCAACTTGTTTTTAAAGGATTATTGTGTGTTTGTGCAAACTTGCCTTCAGTTGAATTGGCAGTAGTTTATGAAATGTTTGCTATCTCTAAAGCTTGACTTTGCAACATTTGTCATGTTCTCCTCTCTAAGGAGAACAGCGCCAGATTGAAAAAAAAAAAAAAATACTTTCATGGGTGGAGTCTTATTAGAAAGTCCTGAAAACAGTTTAAAGGAATAGGGTTCTCTCTCATCTTCTCCTTCTATTCTCTCTTTCCCTTTCCTTTTGCCATTTTGTACTTGTCTTGTTCTACCACATTGCAACTTCACCAAGCCAACAGTTAGGGGATATGAAACAAATAATGTTGTAAAATATAACACCTTGATATCTTAACCAGCTTTCTGCCAAGGTTGTTGATTCTATCCAAGTTCAGCACATTAAAAGAGATTTCATGACATCTGTAGAATAAAAACTCTCCCTTTCTCTACCCAGGGAAAAAAGATGGATATTTCTAGCCCATTTGCTTCTCAGTTTGGTTTGTTTGAAAAGATGCAAAGTGAGTAGGATAGTATTTTATTATTTGAGATTGTGAAGATAACAGTAAGATTGGACAATTAAATTAGCTGACCATTAAAGCTCTCCTCTAATCTTTGAATAATATGACACTTTAATATCTTATTTTTTAAGTTATTTGGGGCACAGATGACCTAGATTACTGACCTAACTTTTCTTGTGTGGTCCTTCATCTGTATTAGTTCACCACCTAGTTGTAATGAGTTTTCTCTTTATTTCTCTCCCTTACCCCATTTCACAATCATCTACCTTCCAGCAAGAGTTAACATATAGATTGTGGCTGCACCCGCTACAAAAGAGATTGAACTGTACCTGGTTCAACCCTTGAGAGACCTCTCCTGCTATTGCTACTAACAGCATGCTGCTAAACTGCTCAGATTTAAGATGAAGTGCAGGGCTCAAGTGATATAGCCAAAGAGACATTCTTATGGAAAAAGCTAAGGCAAATTTTCATCAGAAAGTTAGAAGAAATGTATAAAAGAACAAGCACAAGTTGTAGATCATGTTATACTGTTAATCAGTGAAGGATCAGAAGATGAAGTAAGATAATGTGATCCATTTCATCAACAAAGTTGTTCCAGATGCAAAAGGTACTATAAGCTGAAAAGGAGTTGGGACATGCAAGCTATTAAGTAGAAAATATAGACTTGGCATTTTCCATGAATATCTCTAATAATGTCTGTGCATTGTGTCCCTAATAACTCTACTGGAATCATGTCAGTTATTTTGGTAATTTATAGTTGCAGTTTTGCCAAATGTTTCCTATGTAGGAGAGAAGAGAATTGGACAAGAAAGCTGAGAACTTTCATTCAACACAGATTGTTCATCTGTACAGGTGGGAATGGAAGTCACAAAACAGCATGCTTTTATAAAAAAATACAAATCAAAAAGAAAAAGAACAACCCCACTGAAAAAAAGGTAAGGACATAAATTGGCAACATCACAATGAAGAAATACTAAGAGGCAACACGAAAAAAAAAATTTACTCTGACTTGTAATTAAAGAAAATGCAAAGTAAAACAACAATACACACGCCCTCATCTGTTTATCAGAAATGGAAAAGAAAGATAACACTAAGTGTGAGTGGGTGTGGAGAACACTTGTGTATTTTGGGGAAGGTTTTCTACAGGACAATACGGAAATAGTGAACATCTTAAAAAGTGCATCAAACAATTTAAACTAGCTATCTTACCTCTAGAAATTTATTCCAAGGAAATAACTGAATCAGATTGTTCACTGTAGCCTTGTTTATAATATCCAGCTTTTTAATTTTCATTTTTCACCTCTCTGTCTTTTCTATTTTTCTCCAATGATTTTTGGGGGCTTTATTTTTAATTCTAAAATTAAAGAAACTATACAAGGTAATCATCCACTATAATTGCTGCTTTCCATACTGGGGTGGATGGGGACAAGGACTGTCCTTTCACTTGGCTAATGATGTCTTGGGGCACTTCTTGAGCAACCCAGGTCCTTTTTGTTTCTCTCCTGCTGCTGATGCTTCTAAATTTCAAAGGAATCCTTCCTTGGGGATCATTTTCATAATAAAATGTTTGTAAAATGCCTTCTGATACTTCAAATAATTTGCTTTTTTTCTTTTTTGACCCCACTGGCAATATCCAAAAATCACTGGACAACGTGTTCTCTGTGTCCACATTCCTGACTTAGCAGTTGTCATTTGTTCTTTATTAAATCAAAGTTCACAAGTTCTATTAAGTTGGGTTAAACTAGGGAAAGCTCCTAGAACTATGCAGAACCAAGAACACAGCTTCCATTTAAAATGAGCTATATTTGAGTGGGTGTATAGGTCACAGATGCTCAAAGAGAAGATTCCTCCCTCCCCTGGGCTGGGGGAAGAATCAAAAGTCGGAAGATAAAGAGAGTTGTCTAGGGTAACTGAACGTCCTTGAAAGAAGAACTGATAGGGCAACCCATTAGCACAAGCAGGTAATGCCGGGTCAACTGCAAGGTATGGCCAAGTGTAGGCTCCAACAGGAGCCTTCGCTCACAGGAAGGTGAGTCTCGGGGCACTTTCTGGGGACCCTGCGTTTTCAGTTACTGCTTTGCTTTTGCCTTGGTTCTTTAATAAGTAATCCACACTCACTAAGAAGGCGCAGGATGTGTAAACATCTAACATGTGAGGGAAAGAGGAGAAACAGGGCCGCGCATAACTAACAGCCACACATACCGGAACTCGGGTCGGGTCCCAATTCATCTGTCCTTAAGCCTTCTGTTCTCAGGGACTTGGAAGGAGAGAACCCTGCCCTTGCGGCGTATGCGCCGCGGCCTCCCGGGGCTGCTCGCCCTACAATGCTCCACGTCTTTCAGGGTCTGATTGTCCTACAATGCCGAAAAGAAGGGGAACTGGATTTAAACTTGGAGCCCTACTTAAAGTCAGAACCTCACGTTCATTCCAGAGCGAACCGCCCAACCGTTACCCGGGCAGTCTTGCGGTTTCCTAGGTTATTCGTATCCCCATCCATTTCACGGCGACTCGCGTGTCCTCACAACCCTGGAAAAGTGCAGACCCCAGAACCTCGGCTTTTTGCCCGCCAGGGATGTTCTTGTCCCCTCCCACTGCCTTGGCAGCAGGCCAGCCGCACGCCTTTAACCGGAGATTGCAATCCGCTGGAATCCACCGAAGGACACCCAGGATTGGGGCGGAACCTTGCTTCCACTCTCTGGAAAGCAGCACCCCTGTCGGATCTGCGCACTTTTCAGCGCGCCTGGGATAAGATCTGAGAAATGCGCCCTGGGCCACAGGCGGCCGAGGAGGCGGGGAAGGAACAACTTTCCCTCCGCCCGCCCTCTAACCACAAGGCCCGGGTGCGGCGGCTTCACTGAAGTCGGACACTTCTTTCCCCAGCCCGGACCTCCAGCCAGAGCTGGCCCCGAGGCTGGTGCGGGGCTGATGGGGGAAGGGAGGAGCAGAGGGGCTTCCTCCCCTCCCCAAGGCCCGCCAGATGTTGGAAAGGCAAACAATAGGGGAAACGTGGAGAAACAAAAGGCCATTCGCCACGATCTCAGTTGGCTCGGCGGCGCGGTCCCAGAGGGTCACCAACAAGAAGAGAGGCGAGGAGGGACCCCGAGGAGTTTAGGGTCTCAGGCACTTGTCAGGCGCCGGGGGTCGGTCCTTTACCCTCCTGGGAGGGGTCCAAAGTCGGGAAGGAGCAATCAAAGGAAAGCTGAGTGGTTTTTTACCTTGGTCCCCAATGTAGAGAACGGGAGGGGCTGGAATTCCAGATGTTTGACAGTTGTTGGCCCAAGGGTTCTGCAGGATTTGTACTTTCTTTACACACCCGGTCCCTACAGGAAGCATCAGCAACCCCGGAGGCGACCTGGCCGACGGTGCGTGATTCCCTTTCGCGGCCTCAAGCCAAGCCTCTTCCCTTAAAATCAAGGCGTCCAAACATTGTCTCTCTGCTCAGGGCGCACTTTTGTAAAAGTTTGTCTTCCCGCCACCCACAGCCCAACACGCAGCCTGCAGGCATCCGCGATTCGGGACGGGCTCGGGGGCAGACTTGCACCCCGAAGGAAAGAGGATTTTATCTTTTCAAATCAAGGCCCCGGAGCGCAGGAGTGGGGACTGTACCCGCGTTTCTGTCCCATTAGGGAGCACGAGGAGACAGCCAGAAGCCAAGGTGCGGGCAGGGGTCTGAAGCCGATTGCAGCTCCGGAAGCCTGCGGGCCGCAAGCGGAGGACAGGGGTCTTCCCCTCGGGCCGCCTGTTGCACCCGCGGCCAGGTGCGCCCCGCTTGTCTGTGCCTCGACCCCCTCCCCAACACTCGGGAGCGACCCCGGCGAGCAGCTGCATCGCTGCTCCGCCGCCGCTCGCTCGAACCCGGTCCTCACTCACCGTGGGGTTTTACCTTCAGCCCCGGGCCCGGTCGGCTCCCTCAGCGGGGCCAGCTGAAGGCGGCGCGAGAGAAAGAGCGCGACCTCGGGGCAGGAGGGGCGACGCCGGTGATCCAAGCGAGGGGCTCCCGGGTCAGCGCGCGCGGTCCCAGGCAACGAGGTGGCGGGCGGGCGGGCGAGCGCGCGGCTCCTGCTGCAGTTGCCGCTGCCGGGAAGAAGCCCCCACATGCACCCAGCGCGCCGCGCCGCCCGCGGTGGCCAGGCTAATGCGAGAGCGCCGACAGGGAACCCCCTGGCGGCCGTCCGCTGCTTTGCAGCTACGCGGGCAGAGAAGTCCCGCGGCTTTTAGGGTTACCTTCCTCCGGAAAAAGACAAGAGGCAGTCTAGGGGTTCCCACCTTGCGGAAAGGACACCGACCCACTGGCCAGTGCGACGAGAAAGATATCGGATCAGAAAGGGAGCGTTCTGAGTCCACGCGATTACTGCCAGGGCAGCTACCCAGATGGAAATTGCTTGCCTTCTCCAAATTTTCTGACTGTTGAAAAATGCCACGGAGTGCCAAAATACTTGGACATTCTGGTGGATTTACTAGAACAAGCTGGAAGTAGTGGAATGAGCTTGGACTTTGAAGCTCAACCCGCAGTTTTCCACTTTCTACCTGTGAGATCTTGGCCTTATGATCTCTGAACTTTGGCTTTCTGCTTTGTAACATGGGGATAGAAATACCTACCTTGTAGGGTTGTTGTGAGGAGTAAACTAAATATAGAAAATAAAGTCAGCAGTTCCTGGAAGTCATCATTTATAAGCTTCTAGAGAAAAAGAATTGGGTCTTCCACATCTTCTTAGAACCCATAGATAGCATCTTAATGTGTATTGAGACTATGGAATGAGGAAGTATTGCATTTTATATTTCTCACTACACACTTTAAAGAGCTGTGGGACTATTTTAAGTAGAAATTAGGGTATATGGAGGAAACATTCCTCTCCCAAAAAGGATTCACACACCTTTTCCAATATCAAGTCATCTCTGCAATTGAAGAGATATTTATTAAATAGTCATTGTCCTATGTGATTATACCAAATACTATAGATTGCACACTTTGGATGGATTTATGCTTTATTAATATGTATCAGTAAAGTTGATTTGTTAAAAAAAAAATAGTCTTTGTCTAATAAAATGGATTAAACGTTTCCACTTAATTTTGGGTCACTTGGGCAATGCAAAGATCTTAAAGATTGTAAATATAAAGCTCAAACAAGCAAAAGTTGCCAGATACAACCAACCCAGCTACTAAGCAATGTTTTGGGTTTTTTGTGTGTGTGTGTGTGTTTTTGTTGTTGTTGTTGTTTTGATCCTTGAGTAAAGCAAACTCGTTCTCAGACTGCTCCAATATTTATCCACCCAAACCCCAGTCACTGCATTTGAAACTCCTTTCAGCCACATAGCAATGACTCAGCTCTTCATCAACCAGAACAATTAGGATGGAAGTGTCTCTTTGTTACTCCAGATTATCTTTAATAGCCCTTTTCTCTCCTTCACTAGTCCCTACTTGAGAAGAGGTTATTGCCTCTCTAGGATTTCTCATTAGATGATCTATTCTGTCCTCTAAAGAAGAGGAAAAAAAATAAGGTTTCTTGTCTCAGAAGCTAAAGCAGAACATTGTGTGGCTGGGTTTTCTCTAGGTTCTTGGCTAAGTTACAAGAAATGAATTTCAAGAGCAAGCCAGGTTAGTTAGGCCAGTAATTTATTAAGGAAGGGAGAGAAGAGAAATGAGAGAAAATAACAGATCAAGGGTCCCAGGTAGAGAGGAAGGAGCTGAAAAGTGATAAAGAGCACTGATTTACAGTCTACAATTTCCCATTACAGATTACTAATGCCCAGGTTTTAGTTGTGTGCTATTTCAGGCAGCGGCGAAGAAGGCAAGAGCAAAGGGGAAGAAGACAAAAGCAGGGGGTAAAAAGTAAGAGTAGGGCAAAAAAGGCAAGAGCAGAGCTGTTCTGCTTTGGCACTTGCCTTTTAAACCATTAGTTATTCCACCCCTTTGCTAATGACAGGGGAGGAGTCCCAACTGTTTGCTGTTTTGGTTATTACCCCACCCATCAATCCCCAGGGAGGGCCCAATGATAAGGCCCCCTAGAGAATACCTCCTGGCTTCCGGAGGAAATCTGAAGGGGATTTTTCACAAGGGTCTTCCAGCAGCCATCTTGGGGGTACCCATGGTCACATGTTCACTGGCAGTGGTTCTTCTGCCAGGTTCCAGATCCTTCTCTTTATTCCCTAAATAGCCTGTCTCAATTGAGATCCAGCCTCTCCCCTTGGAGACAGTGCGTGCCCTCTTGGGTACAGATGTGCTGGTCGGGGCAGGCTAAGAGGGCATTCAGTTCTATTCAACAAGCATTAATGGAACTGTCTCTGCCTATCCTCGGGTTTCAGCTTTGCCTAAAGGGAAAAGACCTTCATCCCACTTCCATCCCCTTCTTTCCCTGGGGAGGAGTGGTGAATCTGGTGAGGGAATATTCACTATTTACTAGATAACTTTCACCAGTGGGTGGGGTCAGTGTGGTGAATGTTCCCCCAACTGTCACCCACTTTCTCATCCAGCTTCTCTGTCTGTGACCAGGTCAACTGGAGGAGGATGGCTCAACTTTCAGAATCTGCCCCAAAGGGCCAACCTTTCTAAATTGCTAGGACTGGGGCATTAAGAAGCCTTCCTTAGTTCTCCAGGGCTACATCTTGTTCTCCAATCCAGCTTTTACCAGATCTGCCAAGGAGTTATATAGCAAATTGGCTGAGTCATGAATGGAGGAAGATATTGTTTCCCACTGGCTATTCCCTCTGTGAATACTTCTTCGGAAAAGCAATCTGAAAGGAAAGAATGGGGAAGGGGAGGATTCAGGTACCAAAATTTCCCACAAATTGAACTGCTCCTCCCCTCAAACTTGCTCCCACTTCAGTCTTCCCCCTCTTCGTTACTAGTCCTTTCAACCACCCAGTTGCTCAGCCCTAACTGTGAAATTGATTACCTTTCACTTTTCTCCTTTTCTACACTACCTTTCAGAAAATCTTGTTGGTTTTACTTTCAAAAGATATCCAAAATCAGAGCCTTTTTCTACCACCTCCAGTTACCAAACTGGTCCAAGCCACAAATATTGTCTGCCTGGATTACTATAAACAGTATAATAGTCTTCCTGCTTCTACTCTTTTTTTTAAAGATTTTATTTATTTATTCATTTACCACCCCCCTTGCTGCTTGTGCTCGCTGGGTCAGCTAACCACGCCGTGCGGGCGGGCTTGCCTTCACCAGGAGGCCCCGGGAACCGAACCCGGGGCCTCACATATGGTAAACGGGAGCCCTACTGATTGAGCCACAGCCGCTTCCCGTGCTTCTACTCTTGACACCCCACCGTCTACCCCCCCAACCCATCCTCAGACAATGGGATCTTGTTAAAATACACATCACATCATATCATTCCACTACTCAAAATTCTCCTTTGGCTTCCATTCTTACTTAGAACAAAACCAAAGTCCTTACAATGAGCAAGAGGGCCCCACACAAACCAGTACCCCTTTATCTCTGCCTGATCTACTCTCTTCCCCATCACAAATTCTACTCCACCCATGCTGACCTCTTTGGCTTCCAGCATTGCCAGGCAAGCTCCAACCACAGGGCCTTTATAATTGCTGTGCCCTCTGCCAGGAACGCTTCTCTCAGATGCTTCATGACTGACTCTCCCTCACCTCTTTCAGCTCTTTGCTCAAAAGTCACCAGAGGTCTCCCCTTCAACCTTATTTAAAATTCCAATCATTCCTTGAAACTAGAAATCAATAACAGACAGGAAAAAAGCAAATTTGCAAATGTGTGGAAACTGAACAACACACTCCTAAATATTCAGTGGGTCAAAGAAATTGCAAGTGAAATCTGTAAATATATTGAGACAAATGAAAATGAGAACACAACGTATCAAAACTTATGGGGCCTTGAGGTGTGGGAGGTGGGCAACATGGGAATCCCAGTGGGTTCCGTGTAATATTTTGGGTAATCTAAGCACCTCTTAAAATATATGTATATGTATATATATATATAACATTTTTGTAAGCAAATACACATATATGCATATATATTTATAAAAATAAATAAATAAATAAAGTAAATTAAGAAAATCTAAAAAAAAAAAAAAAAAAACTTATGGGATACAGCAAAGGCAATCTTGAGAGGGAAATTTATAGCCCTAAATGCCTATATTAAAAAACAAGAAGGAGCTAAACTCAAAGATTTAACTGAACAATGAAAGAAACTAGAAAAGGAACAGCAAACCAATCCCAAAGCAAGCAGAAGGAAAGAAATAATAAAGATTAGAGCAGAAATAAATGAAAATGAGAACAGAAAAACAATAGAGAAAATCAACAAAACCAAAACTGGTTTTTAAGAAGATCAATAAAATTGACAAACCCCTCGCTAGACTAACAAAGAAAAAAAAGAGAGAAGATGCAAATAAATACAATCAGAAATGAAAGGGGGGAAATTACAAATGACCTCACAGAAATAAAAAGAATCATAACAGGATGTTATAAGAAACTATATGTCAACAAACTAGGCAACCTGGATGAAATGGACAAATTTCTAGAAATGCACAACCAACTACATTGATGCTACAAGAAATATAAGAACTTAACAAACCAATCACAATTAAGGAGATTGAATCCGTCATCAAAAATCTCCCAGCAAAGAAAAGTCCAGGACCCGATGGCTTCTCAGGTGAATTCTACCAAGCATTTAAAAAAGAATTAACACCAATCTTGTTTAAACTCTTACAAAAAATTGAAGAGGAGGGAAAATTACCCAACACATTTTATGAAGCCAACATCACCCTAATACCAAAGCCAGATAAAGATTCCACAAAAAAAGAAAATTACAGACCAATCTCTCTAATGAACATAGATGCAAAAATTCTCAACAAAATACTCGCAGATGGAATCCAACAGCACATGAAAAGACTTATACATCACGACCAAGTGGGATTTATTCCTGATATGCAAGGCTGGTTCAACATAAGAAAATCAATCAATGTAATACACCACATTAATAAATTGAAGGAAAAAAACCACATGATCGTTTGACAAAATCCAACATACTTTTTTTGATAAAAATACTTCAAAAGATAGGAATAAAAGGAAAATTCCTCAATATGATAAAAGGTACATATGAAAAACCCACAGCCAACATCATACTCAATGGGAAAAGGTTGAAAGCTTTCCCTCTAAGATCAGGAACAAGACAAGGATGCCCACTCTCACCACTGTTATTCAACATTGTACTAGAAGTTCTAGCTAGGGCAATTAGACAAGACAAAAAAATTAAAGGCATTCAAATAGGAAAAGAGGAAGTAAAACTCTCACTGTTTGCGGATGACATGATCCTGTACTTAGAAAATCCTGAAGTATCCACAACAAAGCTACTTGAACTAATAAATGAGTTCAGCAGAGTGGCAGGATACAAGATCAACATGCAAAAATCAGTAATGTTTTTGTACACCAGTACTGAACAACCTGAGGAGGAAATTAGGAGGAAAATTCCATTTTCAATAGCAACAAAAAGACTCAAATACCTAGGACTTATTTTAACCAAATAAGTACAGGACCTATATGCAGAAAACTATAAAAAAATGCTAAAAGAAATTTAAAAAGACCTAAACAAATGGAAAGACATTTCATGTTCATGGATTGGAAGAATAAATATCGTGAAGATCTCAATCTTGCCCAAACTGATTTATAGATTCAATGCAATACCAATCAAAATCCCAACAGCTTACTTTACAGAATTAGAGAAGGCAATTACCAAATTCATCTGGAAGGGTAAGTGCACCCGAATAGCCAAAAGCATTCTGAAAAAGAAGAGCAATGTGGGAGGAATTTCACTGTCTGACCTTGAAACATATTACAAAGCTACAGTGGTCAAAACAGCATGGTACTGGCATAAAGATAGACACATCGATCAGTGGAATAGAAATGAGAACCCAGAAAAATACCCTCAGCTATACAGTCAACTGGTTTTTGACAAACCTACCAAGCCCACACTAATGGCAAAAAAACAGTCTCTTCAACAAATGGTGTTGGGAGAACTGGATATCTATACCCAAAAGAATGAAAGAGGAACCCTATCTCACCCCCTATACAAGAATCAACTCAAAATGGATTAAAGATCTAAATATAAAAGCCAGGATCATAAAAGTACTAGAAGAAAATGTAGGGAAACATCTTCAAGACCTTGTAGTAGGTGGTGGTTTCTTGGACCGTACACCCAAAGCATGTGCAACCAAAGAAAAAATAGATAAATGGGACCTCCTCAAAATTAAACAATTTTGCACCTCACAGGACTTTGTCAGAAGGGTGAAAAGGCAGCCAACTCAATGGGAAAAAGTATTTGGAAATTACATATCTGATAAGGGTTTAATATCCAGGATATATAAAGAGATGTCACAACTCAACAATAAAAAGACAAACGACCCAATTAAAAAATGGGCCAAAGACTTGAATAGACATTTCTCCAAAGAAGAAATACAAATGGCAAAAAAACACATGAAGAAATGCTCAACATCATTCATTATTAGGGAAATGCAAATCAAAACTACAATGAGATATCATTTCACACCTATCAGAATGGCCACTATTGAAGACAGAGAACTACAAGTGTTGGAGAGGATGTGGAGAGATAGGAACACTTCTTCACTGTTGGTGGGAATGCAGAATGGTACAGCCACTATGGGGGACTGTTTGGCAGTTCCTAAAGAAGCTGAATATAGACTTGCCACGTGACCCTGCAATACCACTACTGGGTATAAACCCAGAAGAACTGAGAGCAGTGACACGAACAGACATCTGCACACTGATGTTCATAGCCACATTATTCATCCTTGCCAAAAGTTGGAAACAACCCAGGTGTCCATCAACAGATGAATGGATAAACAAACTGTGGTCTATTCACACGATGGAATATTATGCAGCTATAAGAAGAAATGAAATCATAAAGCATATAACAACATGGATGAACCTGGAGGACATTATGTTGAGTGAAGCAAGCCAGACACAAAAGGATAAATACTGTATGAATGCATTACTATGAACCAAATATATTGTGTAACATATTGTTTGATTCAAAAAAAATTTTATATGTATCCATTACATTTAATTGAGAAATGTATATATTTATTCTTCTGTGTTTACTTTTTAGTTTTTAATTGTTTATATTTTCAATTATTAAATGTACAAAATAAAGCTAAAAAAAACAACAACAAAAAAACCAGCCTAGGGGAAGCTGATGTGGCTCAGTGGTTAAGTGCCAGCTTACCACATATGAGGTCCCGGGTTCAATCCCTGGTCCCCAGTACCTCAAAAAACATTATTATGTATTTATGCCATAAAAAAAAAAAAAATTCCAATCATTCCTACCTTCTGACACACCCTATTGCCCTTCCTTGCTCCAATCTTTTCTGTAGAATTTATCACCATCTGATAAGCTGTGTATTTTACTTATTTTGTTTACAGTCTGTATTAGTTTTCTATCACTGTTGTGAGAAATTACCACAGATCTAGCTTTAAACAACATGACTTTATTTTCTATAGTTTTGGAGTTTAGAAGTCCAAAATAAGTCTCACTGGGCTAAAATCAAGGTGCTGGCATGGCTGAGTTCCTTTTGGACGCCCTAAGGGAGAATCTACTTCCTGGTCTTTTCCTACTTCTAGAGCAGGGATTCTTCACTTTTTTGTGCCTAGACCCCTTTGCCAGTCAGGTGAAAACCACAGACCCCTTACTAAGTCCACAATATACCGTGTATTATTTAATAAATATATCACACCCACACCAACACGTCCCCACAAGAATAATGTTTTCTTGAATTTTAATTCAAGCTCACATTCATGGACCCCTTATTAAGAACCCCCGTTCTAGATGCTACCGTGACTTGTTGGCTTGTGCTCCCTTCCTCCATCTGAAAAGCGGGAACTTTGAGAAGAGTCCTCACGTCGCATCATTCTGACCACCTCTTCCACTTTTATGGGCCCTTGTGATTATGCTGAGCACACCTAAGATTATCTCTCTATCTTAGAGTCGGCTGATTAGTAACCTTAATTCCATCTCTAACCTTCATTCCTCTTTGTCAAGTAATGTAATGTATTTACAGGTTCCAGAGATTAGGAGGTGAACACTCTTGGGGGGTCAAATTCTGCCTAACACACTGCCTTTCTCTTCCTCCTAGAATGGAAGCTCCACAAAATAGAGATTTTTGTCTTCATTTGGTTTAATTCAAAGCTCTATTCCTAGAGCTAAACAACATGTAAGTACTTAATGAATATTGATTTAATTAGTCGATGAAAAACCTCATTGTAGGCATTTGCAAATACTTAACATTTTTAAAGAGATTTTATTTATTTATTTCTCCCCCCACCCCTCGTTGTTTGCACTTGCTGTGTCTGTTCGTTGCGTGCTCATCTTCCTTTTAGGAGGCACCAGGAACCAAACCTGGGACCTCCCATGTGGGAGGAAGGTGCCTAATTGCTTGAGCCACCTCCACTCCTTGCTTTGTTGTGTCTCTCATTATGTTTCCCTCCATGTGTCTCTTGTTGTGTCATCTTGTTGCGTAAGCTTGCCGCACCAGCCTGTCGTGTCAGCTCGCTGTCTTGCTCATCTTCTTTACCAGGCACTGGGAACCAAAACTGGGACCTCTGATGTGGTAGGCAGGAGCTCAATTGCTTGAGCCACATCTGCTTCCCCTTAACATTTGTTAAGCATCTACAATATGCCAGTCAGTTTCTAAGCATTTTGCAAGGGACTATCTCATTCTCACAAGACTCTATAACATAGGCACAGTTGAGGAAACAAATTAGATAAAAGTGGAAGTAACTTGCCCATAGTCACAGAACTAATACATCCTGTAGCCAGCATTTAAAGCTGGCAGTGTGACTCAAGTCCATGGCTGGGACCCTCACACTCCTCTGCCACTATCATACAACAGTGGGCAACCATGGTTCTACCCTCAATCTAATAAGGAAGAACTATTTATTACCACAAATAGTCATAAGTCAAAGAAGATTATGGAGGGTAGTGAAGGAGATGCGCAACAAATTTCTGTGAGCATAGAGATAGGAATGATTAATTCTGGATAGATACAGTTTGGGAGATCTATAGGGAAGGGATGCCATTTGAGCCAGATTTGAAGATGGTGGGCATTGTTGAAATTAGATAGAAAGTTATCAGACAGAGTGAAGTATGAGAGTAAAGATACAGGAAGTGGAAAAATACAAGATGTGTTCTAGGAACCAAGATTAATCTACTTGGTAGGGGGACAAGTGTGTGAAGGTATATAGTTAGATGATAAATGCTAGATAAAAGATCAAAGAAAATTGATTGACTTTAGTTAACAGTTATTAATGGGAAAAATTACTTGAAGGAGCTGCCAAAATAATGCCTGAAACTATAACTCAAAAGGAAACAAGTAGAAGAGAAAAAAAATGTTGCTGGATAAAATAGCTTCAGAGACTGCTAACTGTGTTTGCCACATTATAAAAGGGAATCCATGTTTCTGATTCCAGAGCACAGCCTCATATTTTTAGACCTATAAGGTTTCACAAGACAGCAGTAACAGACAGTGATAACAACTGGCCTATTCCTGACCTTTGGACAAGTTTGGTTTTCACCATTTCCATTGCACAGATGAAGTAATGAGGCTGGAGAGGCTGTGACTTGCCCAAGATTATACAACTAGTAAGGCTGGGGCACTGATTCCAGGACTCCTGATCATCAGGATTCTGGGTGTCCTCAAGCATAAGCAGAACAGTCACAAAGGGGCTTTTGTCAGAGGTGAAGTTATCAGCTTTTAGACTGCTTCAGGGCCTCCTCTCCAGATCAATCCCTATGGAATAAATCTGTGGAATAGAGATGGGGACACTCATAAAACCCACCTCCAAGCTCTTCTAGGGAAAAGAGAGGAGCCAAGATTACCTTCAAAACACATCACAGACTTCTGGGAAGATGGTGGATTAGAAAGACACAAGAATCTCTTCTTGCCCAGAAAAAGAATTAGAGGATAGGCAGAAACAGCCTGTAAAAAAAAAGTTCTAGGGTTTAGGACACCAGGGGAAGCCTGGACATGGCCCAGAAGAGAGTGGAGCTAAGGAAAAGAATTGCAACAGCAAAATTGTGAGTTAAAAGCCACAGTTGCAGTTGCAGGCATCTTCCCCCACTCTATAAACACTTTTGAATTCTCAGGCCTCAGAATGGTGGCTACAGACAAAGGGGGCCCCAGGGATCCACCTCCCCAGGAAAGGGGAGAGAGAGGGACACAGCTTAAGGCTGACTCAGCTTTTTTTTTTTTTTTAAGATTTGTTTTATATATCTATTTCTCCCCACCCCCTCGTTGTTTGCACTTGCAGTGACTGTTCGTTGCGTGCTCGTCTTCCATTTAGGAGGCACTGGGAACCAAACCCAGGACCTCTCATGTGGGAGGGAGGTACCTAATCACTTGAGCCACCTCCACTCCCTGCTTTCTTGTGTCTCTCATTATGTTTTCCTCCTTGTGACTCTCGTTGCGTCATCTTGTTGCATCATCTTGTTGGGTCACCATCTTGTTGCATTATCATCTTGTTGTGCCAGCCCGTTTCACCAGCCCGTCATGCCAGCCCATCACATCAGCTCACTGTCTTGCTTGTCGTTTCTTTTTTTAAAACAATTTATTGAGCCCAGATCCGTCCATATGGGAGATGGATGCCCAACCATTTGAGCCACATCCGTCCCCCTGCTATATATCTTAAGGTTGACCACAGATACCTAGAGTTAGTCTTTTCCCATACAGGATGGTCCTATAATAAATCAGGCTTGGTTTATCACCAGCATTCTAAAAGAAACTGTGGTCTATTCACATGATGGAATATTATGCAGCTATAAGAAGAAATGAAGTCATAAAGCATATGTGACAACATGGATGAACCTGGAGGACATTATGTTGAGTGAAGCAAACCAGACACAAAATGACAAATACTGTATGAATGCGTTACTATGAACTAAATATATTGTGTAACATATTGTTTGATTAAAAAAAAAATTTATGTATCCATTACATTTAACTGAGAAATGTAAAAAAATAATGTCTTTTATTTCATCCACGTGTATCTAAAATATCCTTATTTCAACATGCAATAAATAAAGCATTCTTAAAAAAAACAATTTATTGAAGTATATCATTCATACATGAACATACATAAACTATAAGTGTACAGTAAACATTGTGAACTTACAAAATAAACATGCATAACATCATACAGGGCTCCCACACATCACCCCACCATAAATACTTTGCATTGTTGTGAAACATTTGTTAACAAATTATGAAAGAGCATCGTCAAAGTATTACTATTAACTATAGTCCGTATCTTACTCCCCTATACCTTTTTTTTTTAAGGATTTATTTATTTATTTATTTACTTTTATCTATTCTTAACCTCCTCCCTTTTTGCTGTTTTTGTGTCCATTCGCTGGGTCCATTTCCTGCCCTCTCTTCTCATCCTTCTCCTCCTGTCTTCACTGGGATTTGATCCTCGGAACTTCGGTGCATCTCATCTTGGCTCCCCCTTGTGCCACTCTCCTGTTACATCATCACCTTGTTGCATGGCTCGTGGGACCTGATGGTGCACCTGCACATGGGGCCTGATGGCGCACCCATGCATGGGCCTAGGGGACTCACCAGCTTGTGAGGCCTGGCGGAGCACCCGCGTGCAGGACCTAGGGGGCTCATCCACCTGTGGGGACTGGCGGTGCACCTGCCCACAGGGCCTGACAGTTCACCTGCTTACGGGGCCTGGTGCACCTGTGCACAGGGCCTGGTGTCCCGCATGCCTTCTATATTTTTCTTTTTTTAATTTTTACCGGAAGGTCCTGGGGATCGAGCCCAAGTCCCTCCACATGGGAGACAGACGCCCAACCATTTGAGCCACAACCGTCCCCCTGCTATATCTCTTAAGGTTGACCAAAGATACTTAGAGTTACAGTCTTTTCCCATACAGGATGGTCCTATAATAAATCAGGCTTGGTTTATCACCAGCATTCTAAAAACCAGACCTAGGGAGAAAAACTAGGTCTGGGGACACATGCATGGCTTCTAATATAGCGAATGTTTAGCCTACCCTGATTATCACAAAATCAGGACAGTGAGAATATTTGCATTTGTGTGTCTTCTTTAGAAGGCACTGGGAACTGAACCCAGGACCTCCCATGTGATAGATGGGAGCTCAATCACTTGAGCCATAGTCGGTTTTCTGACTCAGATTTTGACCCACAAATTTGGTCCCACTAGCCCTTCCAGGCTGGGTGGGGCATTGCCATCGTTTGCCTTGGGATGGCACAGGACTAAAGAAATCTGACCATCTTAATCTCTCTTTCTACTGACCAGAACTGGTTGATGAGGATGCAGAGGGAAGCAGAAAAGGGAAGGGGCTGCCAACAAATGTTGGAGAACTGCCCTTGAGGAAGTCTTAGCCTCCAGGCAGGATCCTCTATCACATTGATCTGGTCCCTTTTGCAGCAAACATTGTGTCGTGGCATTGAACTAAAAAGGCTGTCAAAGAGTGCCATCTGCTGGCACACCAAGGAAGTGCACATGAGGAAATTAAAAGTAAATAAGAGAGGCTTTTCATGTCTTCTATAGCTTTCCTCTCCAAGGCCCTTGAAAGCAGATCTGCAACCCATTACTGGGTCCAGGGCTCAGATTTGAGCAACTAACAGAGGGACAATTCTAAAGACCCAGAACAGGTCGAACCAAGAATCACAGAACAGCAGTAAAACAGAGTCTCCTGCCACTAAGTCCCTGTGAAATAGAGAAAGTGAGCATCTGAGTAAATTCACCGTCAATAATCAGACACCTAGACATCATTAAAAAAACTACAAGCCTCATAAGACAATGGAAGAAATGTCCCAAGCAAAGGAATATATCAAAGCCCCAGATGAGACATAGGATTTGAGATAATGAATCAATGTGATTCACACAAATTTCCAAAATCAAATTAATGAGTTGAAAGACAATTTGGCTAAAGAGATAAATGACATCAAGAAGACACTAAGTGAGCACAAAGAAGAATTTGAAAACCCAAATAGAAATGTAACAGAGCTCAAGGAGAAGTACACCAATCCTGTTTAAACTCTTCAAAAAAAAATTGAAGATGAAGGAAAATTATCCAACATTTTTTATGAAGCCAATATCACCTTAATACCAAAGCCAGATAAAGACACTATTAGAAAAGAAAACTACAGATTAATCTCTCTAATGAATATAGCTGCAAAAATTCTAAACAAATACTTGCAAATAGAATCCAACAGAATATCAAAAGACTTATACATCAGAGCCATGGGGGATTTTTTCTGGTATGCAAGGCTGGCTCAACATAAGAAAATCAATTAATGTAATACACTAAATTAACAAACTGAAGGAGAAAAAAAACCACATGATTGTCTTGATCACTGCAGAAAAACCATTTGACAAAATCCAGCATTGTTTCTTGATAAAAACACTTTGAAAGATAGGAATAAAAGGGAAATTCCTCAATATGATAAAGGGCATATATGAAAAACCCATAGCCAACATAGTACTGAATGTGGAAAGGTTGAAAGCTTTCCCTCTAAGATCAAGAACAAGACGAGGACCCCTACTGTCACCACTGTTATTTAATATTGTATTAGAGGGAGGCGGCTGTGGCTCAATCAGTGGGGCTCCCGTTTGCCATGTGGGAGGCCCCGGGTTCGGTTCCCGGGGCCTCCTGGTGGGGGCGGGCCCGCCCGCGTGGCGTGGTTGGCTGACCCGGCGAGCACGGGCAGCAAGGGGGGGATGAATGAATAAATAAATAAAATCTTTAAAAAAAAAAAAATAATAATAATATTGTATTAGAAGTTCTAGCTAGTGCAATTAGACAAGAAAAAGTAATAAAAGGCATCCAAATAGAAAAAGATGAAGTAAAACTCTCACTATTTGCAGGTGACATGATCCTATATTTAGAAAACCCTGATGACAAAGCTACTTGAGCTAATAAATGAGTTCAGCAAAGTGGCATGATACAAGATCAACAGACAAAGCATACCATTAATTGTACACTTTGGATGGATTTATGTTTTATTAATACATATCAATAAAATTGATTTGTTAAAAAAATCAGTAATGTTTCTGTACACTAGTATTGAACAATCTGAGGAGGAAATCAGGGAAAAATTACATTTACAATAGCAACAAAAAGATTCAAAAACCTAGGAATCCATTTAACTAAAGAAGTGCAGGGCCTATATGCAGAAAACTACAAAGCAATGCTAAAAGAAATCTATGAAGACCTAAACAAATGGAAAGACATTCTGTGTTCCTGGATCGGAAGACTAAATATAGTGAGGATGTCAATCTTACCCAAACTGATTTATAAATTCAATGCAATACCAGTCAAAATTCCAACAGCCTACTTTATAGAAATAGAAAAGACAATTACCAAATTCATTTGGAAGAGAAAGTGCACTCGAATAGCCAAAAACATTCTTATAAAGAAGAGTGATCTGGGAGGAATTTCACTGCCTGACCTTGAAACATATTACAAAGTTACAGTGGTCAAAACAGCAAGGCATTCACATAAAGATAGATACCTCAATCAATGGAATAGAATTGAGAGTCCAGATATAAACCCTCACCTTTACAGCCAACTGGTTTTTGACAAACCTACCACATCCGTGTTAATGGGACAAAGCAGTCTCTTCAACAAAGGGTTCTGGGAGAACTGGGCATCCATAATTAAAAGAATGAAAGAGTACCCCTATCTTACTCCCTGTACAAGAATCAACTCAAAATGGATCAAAGACCTAAGTATAAAAGCCAGGAACATAAAACTACTAGAAGAAAATATAGGAAAACATCTTCAAGATCTTGTAGTAGGTGGTAGTTTCTTGTACCTTACACCCAAACCATAAGCAACAAAAGGAAAAATAGATAAATGGGATCTCCTCAAAGTTAAACACTTTTGCACCTCAAAAGGATTTTGTCAAAAGGGCAAAAAGGCAGCCAACTCAATAGGAGAAAATATTTGGAAATCACATGTTCAATAAAAATGTTCAACATCACTAGCAATTAGGGAAATGCAAATCAAAGCTACAACGAGATATCATTTCACACCTATTAGATTGGACACTATTAAAAAGACAGAAAACTACAAGTGTTGGAGAGGATGTGGAGAGATAGGAACACTTATTCACTGTTGGTGGGAATGTAGAATGGTACACTGTGCAGGACTGTTTGGCAGTTCCTAAAGAAGTTCAGTATAGATTTGCCACATGACCTGGCAATGCCACTGGGTATATAACCAAAAGAACTGAGAGCAGTGACATGTATAGACATCTGCACACCGGTGTTCATAGTGGCGTTATTCACAATTGCCAAAAGATGGAAACAACCCAGATGTCCATCAACTGATGAATGTATATATATGTGTAGCTGTTTAGTAGTTTGATGTAATTATGAATTCCAAAATTATATATTGGATTATGCTTGTAAACTGGTCTGTTACTCTGGGCATGATTAAGTTATGATTAGGGCGTTGACTGGGCAATGTCAATAGGGCGTTGAGCCCCACCCCTTGGTGGGTGGGGTCTCCAAGATAAAAGACATGGCAAAGGACAGTGTTGGAGAAGTTTTGATGTTGGAGTCTTGAGCTGGAGCCCTGGGAAGTAAGAGAGCTTGGTCGTGAAGAAGGAGAGAAGGCCCCGGATAGAGATGAGCCTTTCACTTGATAGTCTACAGCTGGCCTTGTGGAGGAAACTGAGCAGCTAAGCCCGGAGAGGAAAGCAGCCCTGGGAAGAGAGGAACCCAAGAAGCCTGAATCCTGGCAAATGTTGGCAGCTGCCTTGCTCCAACACGTGGCAATGGACTTTGGTGAGGGAAGAAACTTACATTTTATGGCCTGGTAACTGTGGACTTCTACCCCAAATAAATACCCTTTATAAAAGCCAACTGACTCCTGGTATATTGCATCAGCACCCCTTTGGCTGACTAATACAATATGTGATAGAAAATTATACTGCTGTAAGAAGAAATGAACTCATAAAGCCTATAACAACATGGATGAACCTGGAGGACATAATGTTGAGTGAAGCAAGCCAGATCAAAAGGACAAATACTGTATCATTGTGCTACTATGAACTAAATATCTTGTGTAATCTCATGGAATTAATAACTTGAATATGGGTCACCAGAAAATAGAATTAGGTTAGAGGACAGAAAGCTGAGGGTTAACTTGTGTAGAATTGGTAAAAAGGATGTGTGCTAATTTTTGGGAATGAATAGAAAAGGTAAAAGTGCAACTTAATGTTTGTAACTAGCAGTACTATATTGTGGGTATGACAGTAGTTTAAATGGAAAGTCCATTTGTATAATCTAAGCATCTTAAAAAAAATTTTTTTTAATAAAATAAAATAAAGAATAAAAGAAAGGAGACACAAATTACCAACATTATGAATAAAACGGGCTTCACCAAGTACTTACTGACATTAAAACAATAAGAGAGATTTATAACAATACATTTGATCACTTAGATAAAATGGACAAATTCCTCAAAAGCCAAACTTATCAAAACTGACACAAGTTTAGATTAAATATTTTTAGCAAATATATTACTTTTTTTTTTTAAGATTTATTTATTTGCATCCATTTTTATCTCCCCCCTTACCCCCGTCCCTGCTGTTTTTGTGTCCATTTGCTGGGCAATTCTCTGTGTCTGTTTTCTGCCCTCTCTTCTCATCCTTCTCCTCCTGTCTTCACTGAGATTCGAACCTGGGAACCTCCAACGTGGGAGAGAGGCATCCTACCACCTGCGCCACCTTAGCTTCTGGTTTTTCCGCATGTCTCGTCTTGGCTCTCCCTGGTGTCACTCTCGTTACATCATCATCTTGCTGCGTGGCTCAGTGGGCCTGATGGCACACCCATGTACGAGGCCTGGGGAGCTCACCTGTTATTTTTACCGGGAGGTCCTGGGGATCGAACCCAGGTCCCTCCATATGGGAGACGGATGCCCAACCATTTGAGCCACATCCACCCCCAGCAAATATATTACGATGGTGATTTTTTTTTTTTTTTTTTTTTTTTTACGATGGTGATTTTTGTACTTCGTATTGCATCACTTCAGGAGGCAAATGATGTCAGATTATCCCACTTTTATAGATGCCAGATTTGATTATTTGGTTAAGGCGGGGAACATCAGATCCACCCACTGGAAAGGTACATTTTTCCTTTTACCCCATATAATCTCTAGGGTCATACTTTGAAACCAAATAAATAGCCTGTTCCCCGACAACCTTTCACCCAATAGTTTCACCATTCACTGAGCATTCTTGTTTGAATCAATTATTACATTCGAGGTACAAAATATTGACTTTCTACTTCTATTATCCCATCTTTATTAGCCAGCATTCTTTTATTTAAAAAAGACTGTCCCTCCTTTCCCATCACTGTAATTGCATGAATTCATTTTTTAGTCAATGTGTTATAATCATCATTCTTTACGAAGCTTAATTTGTCCCAGGTCAGCCTCTATGATTTTTCTTAATAAATCTATTTGTCTTTGAGTTAAAATAAACTAACATGGGACTGTATAGCATAGTAAAACCACAAGTGAAACATGAATATTGGTAAAATTGCATATATAAGACTGTTTTTCTTTGAAACTGAACAAGTGTATGTTAATACTACAAGATGTTAATATCAGACCAAAATAAAACTTTATGCTAAGTGAAAGAAACCAGACACAAAGTACTACATATTGTGGATTCCATTTATATAAAATGTAAATATAAATCTATTTATAAAAATGAAATTAGATTAGTGGTTATGTAAGGCTGGGGAAGGATAGAGGGCTTGAGAGGTGACTGCTAAGGGATGTGGAGTTTTTCTTTTTGGAGTAATGCAATGATTCAAAAAAATTTTTGTGATGAATGCACGACATTGTGATTATACTAAAAGCCATTGATTATTAAAAAAATAAAACAACAGCAACAACAAAAACCCCACATAACAGGGAGGCACTGTACCAAAGTGATTAAGAACATGAGTTTCAGAGACAGGCCTGTATCTAACCTTCTAACCCCTCTGACTCTCAGGCACCTCACCTACAAAATGTGAATAGCAAAAAAGGTGGCTGTGTGGATTCAAGGAGGGGATGCATGTAACATGAATAGCACAGTGCCTGTCTCATAGCAAGTGCTCAGTAAACATTACTTCTTGTTCTTTCCAGCACATACTTCTCATACCACCCTCAGGAACCCCTCTCCTAGAGGGTAAGATACCCCAGCCAATTGCTGCATTCCACACTGAATCCAAAGGCTTCATTGTCCTTTTGGCTGTCATCTCCTGCAATTGGGAACAGAAGGAAAATATTGCCAGGTAGTTTGATACAGAGTGAATAACATTCATATCCCTTGTCCAAATCAATGCAAATTAATTTCCAGCAGTTTTAGTTCCTGCGTTGTACATTTCCTATAACAGAAAAGCCATGCTGGTCTTCAAAGACGTATGAAAAAATTGCCAGAAAGATTCTGTTGCCAAACCACTTCATTACAGCTTCTGCTGAGAGGGTACCATATAAGCAAAGGGTTATGGGAAGGGCGTCACTGTAGCAACATGATAACAGTCATATGGAAATAGAGTAAAAGTGGAGAAATCATGTTTGCAAAGTCACTGACAAACAGAATGACAGTCATATTGCTCTGGACAAGGGCTACTCCAATTAGATTTAGTGAGAGGGTTTGCCTATTCATTTTGGCTAAGTCTGATTACCCAGTGACATTGTGTTCATCTGAGGGCTAATTTAATTGTTACAGGCAGTTTACTAACAGACAGTAGATATTCTCAGAGTCCTTCCTTCCATTCCAGGGAGTGAGAGTTCACAGATCTGTTTACCTAGCAAATCTGCAACAATAAGGCACACTTCCTGCTTCCCTACTTTGACTTTGTTTTCAAAACCCTGATTAGACATAGAGTTGAGAGATTGGTCTCAATGCTTTCTGAGAGCATCAGCAATGCTAGAATTTATGTTAATGAATGCTGGTTCCTGGAAATGAATGTGAATGGCTCTTTCTTAACAGAAGCCATGTCAAGTCTGACAAAAGCCAAAAAAGAATTATATTATAATTTTTAAGCAATTTCAAGCCATGGCAAGAATCCATATGTTATTCTAAAGCATGCCTTCTGCTAGAATAATTCTTAATGTTTATAACAACATTAGATGTCTATTGTCATTTCCTCTGAAATCTGCATTACATCAATTCAGTTTTTAGGAAGTGGGACAGAGGCATAGAAAGGTCACAGGGTTTGGGAGCTGAGAAGAGTTGATTATGCTGCTCCAAGTTTTATCAGGAAAAGTTGAACAAGATGGTACCTTTGGGACTCATAAAAGACAACTATATACCTGAAGTTATATAAGACTAGAGTGACTGTATTTTTTTTTCTTCTTGTGGTACTATTTTTTTCTTTATTAGAGAAGTGGGCTTACAAAACAATCATGCATAAAATACAGGATTCCCATATACCACCCTGTTATTAACACTTGACATTGGTGTGGAACATTTGTTACAATTGATGATAGCACATTTTTATAATTGTACTATTAACTATAGTCCATGGTTTAATTTATTTTTAAATTAAGTTTATAAAAATGAATGAGACAGTGCTATTTCATCCTGCTCTAAGGATATGTTTTTATTGTTTTTAGTGACACAATGCTCCTTCAAATCTCCCTATGATACCAAGATTTTCAATCCTTTAAATCTTTAATGAGTGACTCTCCTCCCCAAAAGATGAGCCTGATGTTTTTTGCTCTGGTCTAACAGAAGCCAGGTGTGCACACTTGTGGTTTGCCTCAGTACTTTGAACTATGGAGAATTCTTTCACTATAAGACAGGTTTGCTTAGATGTGGTCCAAGGAGAGCTAATTGCCAGGAGAACTGGGATGCTGCCCAGAGAACCAGGGTCTAAGAGAATCTCATTTAAAGGCATTATATCCTGGACCCTAAAAATCAATGTTAGGGTGAGACTTCAGCACCTTTCACAAATGAAAAAATCAGACCAATGTGTGCTTCATGGGTTTTGGAAGTTGTACTCTTAAAGTAATTAATACAGAAGGGCATAGGAAGATGGAGAGGAGGATGGCATGTGAACTTAAAATAACCCTCCCCCTTCAAATAGGAGAATAATGAGGATTTCAAATAGAATTTCGTTTGAAGGGGAAAACATAGCTTTACTGCCTTTGTGATCAAGTCTCACTACCAATGCCAAAATATCAATCACTGATTCCCCAAAGCCCTTGTATGGCAAACAAAGAAACGTCTTTTTGTACCTCCTCAGCTCTCTTTGAATGTCTGTGGGAAAATATTGAAGTAAACTTTTCTACTATCAGACTGAAGGCAGCTGTTGATGAATTGGGAGCCTCTCCAAACCCCCCTCTGCCTTCCTGGTATAAAATATAAATAAGATTTCCCCCTATCCTACTCAAGGCAAGAGACAAAAGTGAGGGTATCAGTCATCCTGACCTACTTTTAGCCTCCAATTCTACCTCCTCAGGACCCTATTTCCTCAAGGTTCCAAATAGGTTTCATCCATTGTGCAATATTAATTTCTTCCTAAGTAGCTACTTCACATTTGGAAAGCCCCTTGGATTGAATAATTATTGAATTTCTGAATGGCCTCTGGCCAGCCTCAATTGTGATATTGTTTCATGTCCGATAATGTGAGAGACTTTCCCTGGGTATTTAATAGCCCTAATGATGCTTTTCGGAGGAGAAACATCCCTCTGAAAAGATTGTTGGAAAAGTTTCAGTTAAACATTTTACCTACTCTTGTCTAATGCTCAACAGTGTCTGCAGAGATCAATGGATAACTTCTTTCCTTCCTCCATCCTTCCCAACTTCCCTTCTTCCCTTCTTTCTTCCCTTTTATTTTGTTCCAAAAGGGGTTTATGACACTTAGGTAACTCATCAAGTTTTCTATCCAATGTTCCAGAAGACTCTCTCTCTCTTTATATATATATATATATATATATTTTTTTTTTTTTTTAATAAAATTGTTACAGTTTTATTCTCTCTCCTCCCTTTCCTTCTCTTTTTACTTGCCTGTATTCTTCTGTTTATTTCAGCATATGTTAAACCAGGTTTTCATTTGAAGTTGCTCCTCACTGTTTCTCAGACTGCAGTATCTCTTGATGGGTACTGAATTGAAATGCTTGGCTTGTTCATGTGGCAACACTGAGCTCCTTGCCCGAGTCATTTTTTTTTTTTTTTTTTTTGTAGAAAAGATGGCTTGGATACAGGATCCCAAGTGCTTTTCCCAGGACATTGCTCCTGTTGTACCTGATATTTCTCTTTGCCAACCCCTCACACTCCAACATACACCCTTAGTGAGGAGAGGAAGAGAAAAAGGAAAAAAACAAAGAAAAAGGGAAAAATGAAGGGAGGGAGAGGGGAGTGAAAGAGGGAGGAGGTGAGAGGGGAAAGAAAGGGAAAGATGGAAGGAAGGAAGGAGGGAAAGAAGGGAGGGAGGGAGAAAGGAAGGAAGGGTGGGAGGGAGGAAGGAAGGAAGGAAGGAAGGAAGGAAGGAAGGAAGGAAGGAAGGAAGGAAGGAAGGAAGGAAGGAAGGAAGGAAGGAAGG